>CM061137.1:57899290-58417232 GCA_030789695.1 Scilla litardierei
TCAACCGATCGGGTGGTGAACGCGTGCACCACCTGGACAGCAGCTGAAGCAACGAGAGCATCAACCGACTGGGTCAGAGACCGATTCAGCCCAATAATCCTCTCGGGAAATTGAAGCCGAATTCCAATCGATCGGGTGATATTCACCCGATCGGTTCATTTGTAGCCTATTCCCCGAAGACACGACACGGAGAGCTCACCCGGCCGCCAGCTGACCGTGCCAAAACGTTCGAAGTTTCTGTCTTTTGGAAGACAATTCCAACCGATCGGTTGATTTATCAACGGATCGATTCACCTGATGAGCTCAGGATCCAAACGGCTAGAAGCTTCCGCCAACCAATCGTGTCGCGAGACCGGGTGAAATTCTAAAGTGCACTGCCAAAGAACGAAGCAGGTCACCCGATCGGCTGATTCTTCACCCGATCGGGTGACGTCGTTTTCTATAAATATAAACCCTAGGTTTCCAGAAACGGGGTTGTTGTATTATTTACTGTTTTTTCTCTCTTGCGACGGCTGTAATTTTCTAATTATTTGTAAGTGTTTCGATCTTTACCAAACTTTGATATTATCATAATTGCATTACTACTATTGCATTTCAATCGCCTGGTTATGTTTTTAATGGTCGATTTTCATTTAGATCTCTTTTTAGCTAATATGTGTGAGTAGTTTTCCAATCTGGGATTTTGGTGGAAACCCCTTCGTGGGTTCTCCCTGATGCGTTCATAGGACTAGGAAATCGATATGGAATATGAATCTATTGGTTATGCGGGGTGTTTCATTAGCATCGGCGGGAAAAAGACCGCCTTTGACCGTTGGGCCAAGGGGGAATAAACTTGGTGGTTGACTCCCTAGCCATAGCTCACGCCCTTAGCGTAGACATCGAATCCTTGCGCGTGTGAACGGCAGGATGAGATGTTGGGAGTTATCGTTGCGATCTCAGTGCTCCCGGAGTCGGTCAGTATTAATGGATAGGGGAATGCCCACTGACCGAACCCGGGAAGTCCGGCGTATCATCCTGGGCACCGACCGGAATATCGGGCCCATGGGACGCTTGTATCACTCATAGAGGCAACGTCTCACCAATAGACCCTAATTCTGATCGTTATCCTATCTGTCGCCTGTGTTAGCGAGAATCACATGATAGGGTGGAAACCAAAGTCCCAGGTTTCTTTTATTCTTGTTTAACCCCTTACCTACGATTCATGACAAACCATCATTCGATTCGGGCTAGCTCACCCCTAGGGTGAATCCGGTCCTTTCTGACACAAGCACAACCACGCCTCCCTGTGTTCGACCCCCAAGCCACACTACAACACCGTGTGCTTGTGGTTATAAATATTTAAATCTCACACCCCCAATCACATATTATTGCACACTTGCATGCATACGCCACAAACCGAGGGGACGTCAGTGTCTGAACTTTGTTCAACAGTCACCTGGTGCACCAATGTGCATAACATGTTTTTGAGCTCAAATCCATCTTATGGGATAGTCGACTGATGTAAAGTTTACAACCGCCTGTCAACCTTCAGAAGCCTGAACTTAGTTCATCAGTCGCCTGATACACAAGTGCGTAAGTTGTCATTTTCTAGGTCAAATCCATCCCTTGTGGTAGCTGCCAGCCGAAGTCTTTATAGGCACCTGCACAGTGATACATGCGCCTATGTAGTCTTCTACACTCGCCTGTCTTAGCTCAGATTATAGCAGTTGGGATTTTATAACCGTTAGAACAGGCGCCTGCTTTCTTGCCGTCGGGCACCTGTCCGATCTGTTTCAGTCAAAATTATAGCAGTTGCAAATCTGTTTTCTTGGCTTTTTTGCTTGGGTTCTTTGGGTTATTTTGGATTCTTATATACAGGAGATGACTTATTTCTTTTAGAACTCTTGGAATACTTTGAAGATCATATAATCTCTTCATTAAACCTCTCCTCCTTCATTTCCTTCATAGAGGTTCATTCTTATGCTATAGCATCTAAGCTCTAGGGAATTTCTCCGAGGGATTTCTGTCTCATTCCTTTCTTGGAGAACATCTTTCTTCTCTTCATTCTTACACTCAATTGAGAAGTGTTAGGTTTCATAACTAGAAGAGAGAAAGATCAACAAGTGCAATCAAAGCTCATCTCAAGCACTTGGTTTTCACACTTGCATGCCTTCTTCTTCACATTGGTAAGATCACCTCAAGGCATATGTAAGTTTTATTTTATTTCATCTTTTGTGAAACCATAACTCTCTTTGTAAGAGTTAGTTTCTCCCTTTGTGGGAGGTTGTGTCCTTGTATAAGACTAACCCTTGTGTAGGGTTTGAATTCTCCCTATGTGGGAGTGAGAGAGAGTGTCTTATGTAAGACTAACCCTTGTGTAGGGTATCCCTTGTGTAGGGAGTGTATTCACTTCCCAGTGCATGATTATAGTGAATATTGTTGTGGATGGATGTACCCAAATTTAGGAAATCATGGTAAAATCCTTTATGTTTGCTTAATTGTGTAGATTAATCTTTGCGATTGTTGTTGTTGAGCATACTCTTTAATTTCTGCTGCTTACTGTGCATTAATTTCAGTAATTTTTAATTAAGCACTTTGTTTGTCTTTACACTATTCACCCCCTCTAGTATATTGTGCAGCCCCTAAGTCTTAACAATTGGTATCAGAGCCTTGGTTTAGTGGATTTTGCAAGCAAGATGTCGTTTGCTCAATAACCACTCACCCTTCCTCCCATCTTCAAAGGCAAACACTTCTCAAAATGGAGGAAGAACATGTGCCAATGGCTTGATAAGCAAGAGGAGTCAAAGATTATTACTTCGGATGCTTAAGCTTGGAATACTTTGCTCAATGCCTTCTCTCCAAACATTGCAAAAAATGTAATGGATTTCGAGATGGCACATGAGATATGGGATTATCTTGATGGCTTGTATGGTGCAGAGGAATCTTGCGAGAGAGCATCGCTGGTAATGAGGTATCTTGTAACTCTCTTATTCAACGTAGTGATTTTATTGATTATAATAATGTGTTGTTTATGGACTCTCCAAAAGCTAAAAAGTTGAATCTTAAAGAGAGATACACACACTCACACACATCATCATCCAATCCTTGTGATGATGCAAGTTTTATTGCTTTGAATCAAGAAAAAGTTTCTCTTGATTATCATGTGTGCATGTTAAGCAAAGAGAATAAGTCTCTTAAATCTCAAGTAGTGTATGTGAATGAATTACATAGGTGTTTAAAGGAGAGTGCATATGCTACTCATAAAGAGTAAATTCATTGTTTGTAAGCCAAGAAAGAAGGCTTACATTCTCAATTGAGTGCCATGAGAGATGAGAATGCTTTTCTCAAACTCTAAATAGAGATGATGCACTCAGATTGTGATTACAACATTTTGAGAGATGAGACATTGGCTCTCAATTCAAAATGTTGTGAGCTTAGCTCATGTCTATCTAAGGAGGATGACAACATTTCATCACTTTTGAAGAAGTGTGAGCTATTGTCTACTCAAATTGAAAATTTCAAATTGAATAAGGACAAGGTTTTGGAATCCTCTACATTGAAGGTGAACAAACCAAGCTCTTGTCCTAGAATCAGCCAAATAAATTTTATGGGGGAGCATTCCGATGGGAAGTCACATCGAACTCTTTTGACCTAAAATCAACTTCTATTTCTATGCCAAAGAGAAATCATGCATATTTGTATGCAGGCCTTGCTTAGGTTAAGAAGCCTATTCGAAAACATATTGTTATGAATGCTTCTTCTTTGAATGGTGTGCATGATGTGTCTACTCAAAGGAAATCTTATCATTGCTTGTATGCTAGAATTGATGCTAATCCTTTGCATGCTTCACTTGTTCCTATGGTTGTGAATGTTTCTAATGCTAAATTGCATGTTTCACACAAGGGGCATGCAAATGTTTATGTTCCACCTCATAAGCGTGCACCCTCACATCCTACTCATGCCTTAACTAAATATCTTCTTAAGAATCCCAAATCACTTTCTTTGTGGATTCCTAAGAATGTTTCTAGGCTTGATAGGAATTCGTATATCGATTCATATGTTCGAAATGTTATATTTTCATATGACTATATACAGAAACCAAACTCCACTTTTGTTTGGTTTCCACCTTGCTAGCTCACTCACATTGTTATTCATTGCTTGGGTTCCATGCTTGTATGTTTACATTTTGTACACATATTTATGTAAGTGTGTTAATTACTCCCAATTTTGCTTGTTTTATATGATTATGGGGGAGAATGGAATTTTTGCTTGTTAGCATTTGTTTTTCCATTCATATGTCACTTTGAATGTCATTCACATTATGTTTATGCATATGGGGTGGTTATTTCTCTTGTCCTTGGTTTTCCTATTTGGCTATTACCCATCTTTTTGATATGCCAAGTGGGAGAGAAATGGGTTATGTAAAAATTTACCTTATGTTATTATGCATTATTTACAATTGGTATTTTTTTTGAATAACATCCATCAATATGATTTGTGCTTTGCATGTTTATATTTTGTGCACTATTGCATATTGATTGGGGGAGTTTCTTAGCACACATTGTTTATTTCAATGTTTATTATATTTTGACATAATGGATTGTCATCATTAAAAAGGAGGAGAATGTTAGTTCTTGGGTTCAAGAATAACGTTGTTTTGATGATGATCAATACATTATGTTAGTATGCTAATCAATCTTTTGTTTTAGTCTCAGTTTATCTTAATGATTATATGTTGATGAGACAAAGCATAAAGCTTGGAGGATGATGCAACTGATATCGTAAAGACCTCCAAGAGTGATGGATTACCAAAGCTTGGAAGATGATGGGAAGAATCAAGGTACAAGAGCTTAAGGGCTTAGACTCTAGGAGAAGCAAATTGTAATTCATGTAATACTTTATTACTTGGTTTTCTCTTTTTGATTCTAGAACTTTGCAATGCCTTGTTTAGCTGGTCTGTTATTCATGCATATGCATTTACCATCTTAGTGAACCTTTGGATTATCATAGAATCCAATCCGATAGGTTTACCGTGCCAAAAACTCAAATTGGATTTTTTGGACTTCCAACAAGCGACTGTTGAAGGCATACCAGGCGATTGGTGGTTCACCAGGCGCTGGTGATGTGCTACGGATTTAACTCCGAAAACATATCACAAGTGCACGGTGTCAAAGCTTTGTAATATAGAAAGATATCAATCCCACATGGTGGCGATTGGTTTAAAGTCTTGGGTCTATTCAAAGTCTTGAAACAATGTCAGTTATGGGCGTATTATGAAGGTTGTCACATGTATTCTTTAGCTCAGATTAATAATATAATAAAGGATAGGGCAATTGGAGTTACCACTATGATCGTCGGATGTCGATGCCAGGCTATAATTTCTATGTTGAATTGGTTTTATATGGAGAGATTGTCGCATCTAAAATGTGGAATGCATGGCCAACTATTGTTGTACCACTCATCTGATGTATCTCGTACTCAGCCCCACCATCGTGGATGGCCGTGCACGTGATCTGTGCATTACGAACGACAACTATTCTTAATCTTTACGCATGCCACCATCGTGGGTTAGAGCTTCGATCTGTGATTTGATGGCTCTCATTGATGCTACTATCGTAGATCATCAACCAGTAATATAGGATGCCTATGGAAACCATCAAGGTGCATGCCACTATCGTGGATCACGAACTCTAATTGAATTCACTAACGAGCCTAATTAAGTTCATATGATAGTATGGCTTGGATATGTGCCACTATCATGGATCACAAACCCTAAATAGGATCTCCTACAAGCTTGGCTGGATCAACCAAATCACATCCTTTTTATACCAAAACAACGTAAAAATCGTAAATTTACATCTAAATACTAAGATCCTAGGGCTCATCCATTAGCCCTAGAAACGACTACTCGCAATTCATACAAATATCAACAAAAGAAATAGCAATAATAATAGTAGTCAACATCACAAGAATAGACATCAAAACTAAATAAGAGAGACAAGAAATCGTTACCAAACCAATAGAGACGAAGAAATAAACTCTAAAAAATTAAGATCCAAAGATTCCAAAGCAAAACACAATAATAAAAACCAATTCTTTGTCTCCTAACAATAACGACGGCTCAAAAACTCTCTCTAAAACTAAAACTAGAATAATAAAACAAGCTCTTTAAACCTAGGGTAGAGAGTAGGTTTATATACAAAGGGGATGGATTCCACAAAAATTTTCGAAAAAGCCCAAGTCGGCCCAATAAAAACTAGGCTCAAATCAGCTGTTCTATTTCCCTTAGCTCGGTTGGGTAGCTTAACTACTCAGTCGAACGGTAGACGGCTAAAGAGGCTTCAAAATTATCGTTCTGCTGTGCATTCAGCTCGATCGAGCAGCCTCTTCGCCCTTGCTCAGCGGATAGGTGTTGGAAGTTGCGTTGCGGCCGTCAAGTTGTTCTGAACGAGTGGTTGCTCTGCTCGGTACGAGTGATACAATAACTTCGAACGTTGGAGTCCTTCTTTTGGGTGCAGCTGCTCGGCCCGAGTGGACAACTCCACTCGATCGAGCTGGCTGGAAAATCTGAAGTTTGTTGGATCTGGATCTAAGCCTAGGGGGTGAATAGGCTTATAAAAAATCCTCGCGCAACCCACGAGAAATCACACACAGTTAATAATCACAAGCAGTATAAATATGAAGCAACTAAAGAATACGCATTGATATACCCTGGTTCGGTCGACAAGGGGCTTGCAGCTCCAAACTTGATGTGTGACCTGCAAAAACAATGAACATGATAAAGAAATAAAGAGCAACAAGCATTGGGATTCAATATTTGAATAGGATAAAGAAATAAGATTGCTTCCCTTGCTTCAATCTTGCGACAAGCACTGGGCTTCGATTTGTGGAGTTCGGCAGCTTGGTGCAGACTTGCAGTGCACTATGTGCGGAAGTCCCCAACCCCCTTGTGTGAGCTTGTACATGCAACTTCTTGATCCCTACGGCATGGTCAGCACTCTTCTTTGATGATGTCGATAATGAGATCTGCGGGAGTAGCTTAATGCCTTGGGGATTTGATGTTGAACTTGTGACGGGGAATTTATGGTCAATAATTACGGCTTGATGACTTTTGCTCCAAAAGCTTGCGGTTGATGATGAATTGTAGTTCAAAGATTTTGGCTTGGTTTCTCTTGGTGATGCCGCAAATTTTGCCTTGGAGATTAATGTTGGCCGACTGCTTTTTGGACTTTAGGTTGCGGCTAGGAGAGTTAGCATGTGTTTTTGCCCCTTGGAAAAATTTTCTTGTCCGCTGTTTCTTTGCCTTTGGATGATAGGTTTTATAGGGAGATGCTAGGGCTTCTTGCAGCAAAAAAGACCATGTCAATGGCTAGGGTCGGCTAGGATAGAATTCCATACATGAAGGGATTTGGTGCGGATTTGATTAGGTGTTTGAATAGGATTTGGGTAGAAGGAATTCCATCTAATAGATTTTATCTAATCCCCTTGAACTCAAATTTGCTCCATCTCTTTCCATATTGACCAATCCAGTTGCTTTGTAAATAGCACTTCCTCTCTCTTCCAATTTGCTATATATATGAATAGCAATTTCTCCATCGCTTTGTCTTATTCATCTCTTTGAATAATTACAACTTTGCCATTCCTTAAACACACTTAGCACACACGTTAAATAGTTCTTACACGTTTATTATCATCTAACTAGAGATCCTAGATCGTTGTATCCAACAATCTCCCCCTTTTGATGATGACAACGCAATAAAAGATTTGAGCAATGAGTAATGTGTGTGTGAAGTGTGATGAAGGATGTAATGCATATGATGTATACAATGAGACGTTCAAGCATTACTAACATGCACAAAAATATAGCAATAGTGATAAGCATGCTCTCCCTATTTTCAAGCTCCCCCTTGAACATGTATTTCTAGTGCTCACCCTTCAACAAATAATACCAAATGTAGTGCCACTTGGCAAATAATACCAAATCTTTTTTCAACTTTTCTCCCCCTTTGTTATCATCAAAAGCGTAATAATGAAGTCAATCAAATATCACATGCAAAAATAAAGTATTATAAATTTTAACTAGCACGTGCATATCAGTCTTCATAGAGTAGGCTATTCAAGTTCAATGAAAAATTTCAATTTAGACTTCAACCACCATTGTGCAAGTGTGATAATTAAACATTGAAGTACAAAGGAAGATTCAATCAAGAACATCAACCAAAACCAATCCACATTTTTCATTTAACATGAATATCACCTAGGATTGATTTTTTTTCATCCCATTAGAAATGAGTTCAAGGTACCAAACCCCATAACATAGCCTATAAGGACTCTTAGATGTGGGGGTGTCATTATTTGACGAGTAAAGAACACCAACGCTAAAGATTACCCATAAATCTTATGTTGGATACTAATGGGTATTGTACTTGCTATGAATTATATCTATTTTTCATACGGAGCAATATTCAGAAATATTTTTTTCATATACAAATCATTTTTGTGCTCAATTTTTATACATGGCAATACACATCATATCCCTTAGATTTTCAGTTTTTATTCATCGTACATTCACTTTTCAATATTCATAAAGAGAATCTCCAAAAGTACAACAAGTTTAATATTCATGAAAGTGAGCATGTAGGTGTAGAAATCAAATTATTCATTTCAGGAAACATGTCATGGCTACTAAATAAAGTCTAACATGTGCATGTAGCTATAACAATAATACAATGATTTCTACAAGGATATGAATGGTCATACAATAATACCACTTATAATGATTCATAAAGAGGTATTCATTAAGCACAATTTTTTTTTATTTTGTTTTTTTTTTCATTTTTTAATTTTTCTTTTATAATGAACTAAAACAAAGTAAGATGCAAACAAACAAGCACACAAATAGGAAATAAATCAAGCACACACAGAAATCTATGAAGGTATGCAATGAATGCAAAGAGGGAAATAAATATACCTTCGCGTCGCTATTTGACTAAGGAGCTAAAAATGAGACTTTCAATTCATTGCTCCTCGCCAACTCTCCATCTCACCAACATGAAAGGTGGCATGTGTGACCTTGGAATTCAACAAGATCCACTAGTGTTAGTCATCAAAGTTTTAGGAACCCACACGTCTTTGAACTTTATGTTTGTTTTTTTAAACATACAATAATAGGATGTATGACCAACATTATCACAAGTAAAGCACTTTGCATGCATATTTTTAACAACAGAAGGCACATTGTGAATTTTCTTAAATTTAGGCTTTTCAATATTTTTCAAACCAAATCCAAGTCCACGTCTATTATTGCCATATACTTGATTTCCAAGAATGATATCTAAAGATTGATTTCCTATGGAAAATTTCTTAATGGACAATTCATGACTAGAGACTTTGGATTTCAACAATGCATTCTCATTCACAAGCAAAGTACATTTACTTATACAAGCTTTCTTGTTTTCCTTTTTCTTCTTTTCAAATTCAACCATTTTTCTTTTAAGCTCGTTATTTAACATGCACCATTTATCATTAAGCTCTCTAATCATATAATCCTTTTCAGGCAGCTTTTTCAGATGAGCTAGATTTTTCTCTTTTTAGCATGGCAATGGTTGATTTGCATTCTTCAAGTTCTTCTTTTAATTTTTTAGATTCTTCAATCATATCACTGTTTTCTTTTTGCAATTCAAAACAAGAATTTCTATAGCATTCAACAGTATTATCTAGCTCATCAATTTCTTCTTGTATTTTCTTAAAGAGCTCTGCTTTAGTATAGGATATTACCTAATCGTTCTTTGCCATTAAGCAGAGGAAGGAGAGAGCTTCATTCTCCTCGAGCTCATCTCCACTATCTATTCCCCACATTAACACTACGGCTTTTCCTTTCTCTTTAGAGACCTGAGCCGTCTCTTGTGGGCAATTCCTTGCATAATGCCCCTTCCTCCTGTATTTAAAACATTCAACATTATCATTAGAAGTATTCTGTTCAGAAGTATTTCTAGCAAGATTATATTTATTGGAGCGATTTAGCCTTTGCACCATCTCAGCTCTTCCTTGCTTTATCTTGATGTATCTACTGAATCCTCTTAACACAAGAGCATGCTCCTCCTCATCGTTGTCATCCTCGCTAGCTTGAAGAGCTAGTGGTTTTGGAGATTTTTTCCTTCGCCTCATGTTTCTCTCTTTCATCAATATTCAACAACTCAAGCTCATGGGACGTTTGGTTGCCTATCAAGTCCTCCACCCTCTGTTGTGATAGATCTTTAGCTTCTTAGATGGCGGTGACTTTAGGCCTGAAAGAGCTTGGCAGTGCTCTTAATATTTTCCTCACCTATTCAAGACTAGAAATGGCTTACCGAGCGAGCTAGACTTGTAGATGATGTTCATGAACCTTGCAAACATTTCTGAAATAGATTCTGATGGTACCATGCAAAAGCTCTCGTACTCCGTGCTTAGAAGTGCAAGTCTAGACTCATTCACATGTGACGTTCCCTCGTCCGTCACTTCTAATGTATGCCATATTTTCTGCGTAGTTAGACAATGTGAGATGCGATTGAATTCAGATTTATCTAATGAACAAATAAGCGCATTCATTTCTTTAGTATTAATTGCATAAAGTCTCCAATCATTGTCATCCCATTTATCATCTGGTTTAAGCATATTAACATCTCCAACTTTAATGACAGGTGGCTTATAGCCTTTTTCAACAATTTGCCAAGCTTTATAATCAACAGATATAAGGTAGATTCTCATTCTATTTTTACAATATGCATAATCTACACCATTAAATCTACGGAAACGAGATGTAGACTGACCCTCAGGAAAAACACTATCAATGGGGTTCATGGTCAATCTTAAGCTAGATCCTAGTAAACTGGCTCTGATACCACTTGTTGGATCTGGATCTAAGCCTAGAGGGGGTGTGAACGAGAAATCACATCCGGTTAATAATCACATGCAGTGTAAATATGAAGCAATCACAGAATACACGCAGATATACACTGGTTCGGTCGACAAGGGGCTTGCGTCTGCAAACTTGATGTGTGGCCTGCAAAAACAAAGAATGTAATGGCCCAGAGTGCCATATACGTAGGGCCTATGCTTTTGTGTGAAAATAGAGTGTGTATCTGTGTATTATGTATTGTATAGTGTGTTTAGTAATGTGGGTGTAGTGTGTATGCATGAATGGTGAGGTGATGCATGAATATGTAATGCATGAATGTGGTTGTATAATGGTATGTGGGGGAATGGGTGTGTAGGATTGGTGTAGAGAGACTAGTATGAGAAGGGGTTAAGGTTAGTGGCATTCTTATAATTAATCGGGGAGTGTGAGAAGTAATGGCATACTTGTAATTATGGTAGGGTGGGTGTGTATAGTGGGAGAGATATTTGTGGAGGATGGCAAACTTATAAATATGACTTCTTGACCCTTCTACTTAATTCTTGGCTCTTCTACTCCCTTCTCCCAAAATTCTTCTCGTTTCTAAACTCTTCTGAAAATATCTCACTCTCTCCCCAAGATCAGGCCAAATTCAACCCTTTCCCTTGCTCATTCTTAGACATTAGGGAGGTTGAGCACCCGTAGGGCTATGCCACCCTCACTCTGCACACCCCCGTAGCATCCCCGTCATCGTTTGGGTGCTGTTGCTCAACTGTTTCTGTCGATGGTCCAAGATCTGCACTGGCTGCTGCTCATAAGTCAGGTCCGGTTGAACCGTAATCTCTGAAAAGTCCACAGTGTGCGATGGATCACTGACGTATCGACGTAACTGAGATACATGAAACACGTCATGAACTCCCTCCAAAGATGGTGGTAAAGCAAGGTGATATGCCACTGCTCCCACATGCTCATGCACGTCAAAAGGTCCAATGTACCTCGGACTCAGCTTTCCATTCTTCCCGAAACAAATGACTCTGCGGTCCGGAGAAATCTTCAGGAAGACATGATCTCATGGCTGAAACTCCAAAGGTCGTATTTTGGTATCCGCCTAATGCTTGAAGTGATCTTGAGCAATCCGGAGCTTATCCCTGATGTCTCTCACGACATCCACTGCATCTACAACCATCTTTGGACCCAACAGCTCTATGTCTCCGATGTCATCCCAGCTCAGTGGCGACCGACATTTCCTTCCATATAAGGCAGTAAATAGCGCCATGCCAATGCTCACCTGATAGCTGTTGTTGTAGGAGAATTCCACTAAATGAAGATGGTCCTCCCGCGAACCCTTCAGATCGAGCGTATAAGCTCTCAGGATATCCTCCAGAATCTGAATCGTCCTTTTCGACTAGCCATCGGTCTGCGGGTGGTATGCCGTGCTGAAACTCAGACTTGTACCAAGGTTCTCTTGCAGGCTCTTCCAGAACTGAGACGTGAATCTCGAGTCCCTGTTGGATACGATGCTCACCAGAACTCCATACAAGCGCACTATCTCTTGCACATACATGGTCTACATCACGAACTAACCTTAAGGAGGAACTATGAATAAAGAAGTAAAATATATCTACATCTAGATACTTTCTCGCCAAGTTTTCCGTGGACTGTCCCACTCGGAATGGGATGAAGTGTGCAGACTTGGTCAATCGATCAACGATTACCCAGACTGCGTCGTTCTGCTTCGGGCTCCGAGGTTGGCCTGTCACGAAATCCATCGTGATGTTCTTCCACTTCCATTCCGGAATAGGAAGCGGATGTAGCAGTCCTGCGGTCTGATGGTGCTCCGACTTCACTTGCTGGCAAACCAGACACTTGACAACGCTCCGTGCCACACTCCTCTTCATGCCAATCCACCGATAGTTCAGACGGAGGTCCTTGTACATCTTCGTGCCTCTGGGATGTATGGAATAAGGCGAGCTATGTGAATTATTCAATAGCTCATCTCTAATGTCTCCTACAAGTACGCAGAGTCTACTGCTGTATCTCAGGGTTCCATCCTCATGAATGATGAACTCCGTTCGAAGTCCAGCTTCTACCTGTCTTCTGATCCTCTGCAGCTTCGGGTCTCCTGCCTGAGCTGCCTTGATACGATCCACAATCGTTGACTGAATCTGTAAGTTCATCAACGAAACGATCACTCCTGGTAGGACAACCTCAATGTTCATCCCTCTCAGTTCCTGCTGAATTCTCCAGTCGGTCGTATGCATCATCACTGCGGGGAGTCTGCTCAAGGCATCTGGCACTACATTCACTTTTCCCGGGTGATATTGCAGATTTATCTCATAAGCTGCCATCAACTCCAACCATCGTCTCTGACGCGTGTTAAGCTCCTTCTGAGTAATATGTACTTCAAGCTTTTGTGATAGGTGAAAATTTTCACGCTCTCACTCAGCAGGAAGTGTCTCCCGATCTTCAACACAAATATCACCGCTGCTAACTCCAGATCATGCGTCGGGTAGTTCTTCTCATGATTCCTCAACTGCCGAGAAGCGTACACGACCACGTGACCATGCTGGTGTAGAACGCATCCGAGACCCTTACCCGGTGCATCACTGTAAATATCGAAGCCTCCGCTCCGATCCGATACAGCCAAAATCGATGATGTGGTCAATCTTTCCTTCAAAATACTAAAATTCTTCTCACAATCCTCTGACCAGACGAACTCTATATCCTTCCTTGTCAGCTTCGTCATTGGCTCTGCAATTCTCGAGAAATCCTTACTGAATCGACGGTAGTAGCCAGCTAACCCAAGAAAGCTCCTGATATCCGATGCTGACTGCGGTGTCAGCCACTCACTGATTGCTCTGACATTCTTTAGATCTACCGATATGCCATCTCCAGGCACCACGTGTCCCAGGAATGCGACTCTATCTAACCAGAACTCGCACTTACTATACTTGGCACAAAGCTGATGACGCCACAGTGTTTCCAACAATATCCTCAGATGTTGGCTGTGCTCCTCCTCGGACTTTGAGTAATTAAGAATGTCGTCGATGGAGATGACGATGAACATTTCTAGATAGTTATAGAAGTTCAGGTTCATCAAGTTCAAGAATATTGCAGGAGCATTGGTTACACCGAAAGGCATGACCACGAACTCATAGTGTCCGTACTTTGTCCTGAATGCCGTCTTCGGAGTGTCATCCTTCTTCACCTTCAGCTGATGGTATCCGCTCCTCAAATCCAGTTTTGAGAAAACTCTCAAACCTCCGAGCTGGTCGAATATATCATCAATGCAGGGCAGCGGATACTTGTTCTTCACAGTCACTGCATTCAGCCCTCTGTAACCTACACACATCCTGCGAGATCCATCCTTCTTCTTCACCAATAGGACGGGTGCACCCCAAAGTGACACGCTAGGGTGTATGAAACCCTTCTGCAACAGTTCATCCAACTGCTCCTGCAACTCCTCAAGCTCTGCAGGAGCCATATGATACGGCGCCTTCGAAATAGGTTGCGCTCCTGCTGAACTCCAAAGCTCTGTCGGGTGGCAACCCCCTGAAATATCTTTTAGAAAGATGTCGTCGAAGTCTCTGACGACTGCTGGTCTCCTGATTTCCATCTGCATGGCGACAACGATCGACTCCTCCGGCTTGGCCCGAAATCTAATGGGCCCAAGCGATCGCTCTCTTCTATGAAATTCGAACTCATAGTTGCCTGGTATCCTGAACACCACCTTCTTACTGCGACAATCGATCAATGCGTGGAAATCTCCCAGCCAATCGATACCAAGGACATCGTCGAAATGCGGTAGATCATGGACTATGAAGTCTGCATAAAGCTCGTGTCCATTGATCACCACCGGAATCGATCAGTAACCCAAATTAACCGTCACCACTCTGTTTCCTGTAGTGATATCCCAACACTTTGGAAGCGTATGGGTGGGAATGGAGTGTTCTGTTACGAATATCCGGGTTATGATGCATATAGATGCACCGGAGTAGAATAGAGTTAGTGCCGAAAAAGATGCCACTAAGATGGGGCCTAAGATAAAGATATAATAATTAAGGTCAAACAAGGGACACTAATCTAACTAGGGATTATTAGACTTTGCACATGTTAAACTGGATATTAAATGAATGCGAGTGCTTTTATGATTCCGAACTTTTCGCACGACCTGCATGGGCCACCACAAAAACCTGTCACACCCTGCTTCCCATAATACAGAAGCAAGGACGAGACTAAGGTCCGCATGGACCGGAGCTGTGAAGCTCGGACCCAATAAGGGTCTGTATAGGTACACCAAACGAAGTATAGGTTCTTGCATTTAAAGTTCAGAAGAATAATAGTACTTGAAGGAAACAACATTCATTCATTACGATAAAAATCCAGCAAGTACAAGAAGTCTAATAAAGAAAGTCTCGCATGGCTACAACTGAAAAGGAAACTAATGGTGATACGCACCCAACCTAAAACAGAAAGCAAAATGGTGCTACGCACCCAAACTAGAAAGCTGAAACTTAAAGCCAACAAAGGGCAGAGAACTCTAGGACTGGTCCTCGTCCGGATCGTACTCCAGAGTAACGTACTCCTACTCTGGGTCTTCAGGTACTGCCTCCTGGTCCACGAACTCTATCTCAGTACCTGACATACATAACACCCAAGAGAAAAGGAGTTGTATGTCAGGCAGAATCTACAACTAAAGGTAAGACGACTCTACTGCAAAGTGTATGAAATTTAATGACAGATATTGAAATGTTCTTTACTTGACACATTATAATAAACAACAACATGACATTTTATAGCATGGTAGGAAAGTAAAGATTGTGCAAGAAAGTAAACATGACATGGCAATGTCCGTAGCGTGTGCTACCGGCTACAAGACAAGACAAGACAAGACAAGACGTGTGTACCATGAAAAGGGTTCACGCCATACGGTTAGAGGGCGGCCAAACCCTCTATACCGTGTGACTGCTCAACCCTACCCCAAACCCATGCACAAGAAAAGACCAGACAATGGATCACTCTCTCTATCTTGGAGAGTGTCATGTTCTCCGCAGGTTGTGTATTCCATACAAGGGATCACTCTCTCTATCTTGGAGAGTTCCTTATTCCCCTCAGGTTGTGTATTCCAGACAAGGGATCACTCTCTCTATCTTGAATAGTGCCCTATTCCCCGCAGGTTATGCAAAACATTTCAAGAATGATGTTACATGGCATGACAAAGGTAATGTATGTTCTCTTCATTCTATGGGGTCCACACGCACATGCACACAGATAGTTCCTAGCATGGCAGTTATAGCAGTTTATACCAAGACTTCGTCGTCAAGCCTAAGCTGTCGTGAGGGTGTACCAGAGGATATCAATTCACGTTTGGTTCTCTTGTTCAAAAATTTTCAGACTAAGGAAGTAATGGCCAAAAACGTGGCCGTAATTACGCAAGTAAACACACTTGCCTGAAGTGGCAAGAAGTACGTCCGTCGGGAGCGTCTCGTTATGGGCGGTGTGTCGGCTATCCTAACAGTTCTAAGTCAAGTTGTTCAAACGGTCAACTTATTCGACGATTTTATCTTATGTGCACAGTCAAAATAGTCCAATTGTCGGTCTAGATTCTCACAACAGTTTAAAGAAGCGTCAAACATTTTTTAGTTTAAGTTGTCGATTTTTAGTTAAGTTTCAATGACGTACGGTGTGGGTTACAACGAGCGAGGGGAACCAACCTAGTATGACGAACATGCACGAGTCTGACGTCGGATTTGAAACTGTGACGGGTCTCGTCGTCTCCAGTTCCTCGACTGCGGGTAGCGCAATAAGAATGCTCATCGGGATCACCTCAGTTGCGGGTAGCACAACGAAGTGACAAAAATGAGCAGCAGTAACATGGCGACTTGTGACAACGAAAGAGGATAGCAGCAAGAAGGCTTGCGGCAGCGAGCTAGCGGCCTCGGCTGTGTACAAGGCTGCAGTAGTGTGACGTGAAGAGGAACGACTGCAAGGGGAGATGCCGTGGGCTGTCGGGTGAAGGGCCGGCAGTGGGAGGAGCTCTCGGCCGTGGGGAGGAAGAGAGGAGCTACGCGACAACGGAAAGGGAGGGTGTTCGGCCTGCTGCGGTGCGTGGAGAACGGCCTGTGCTTGGCCAAAGGGTGAAGGAGGCCGGAGTTGGAGATGTAGGGGGTCGGATCTGGGGAGTGTTGCATCAGGTCGGAGAGAGGGCACCGATACGGCGTGGGCTTTAGGCCGTGGGATTGGAGGATGATCGGTAGTGGGGGAGGTGGCCGACGGTGATGGGTTGCTTGGAGGGCGATAGCACGCGGCTAAGGAGGTGCGGGTCGGAGAAAGAAACGTCGGCTGGTCTGGTTTACTTGCGTGGAGGATGGCCGACGGCAGCTGCCTTGCGTGAAGATGGAGGAGATGGTAGGGAGGACGACAGTCGGGTTAGGGTACAGCCTGGAGAGGGAGAAGGAAATAGACTAGGGTAAAAAGAATGAAAGGAGAGTTGTCCACAGTTTGTGCGGCTCAAAAATAGTACAACCCCTGGTTCTAGCTATATAGAGAGATATGATAATATAGGGGGCTGTGTTTTGTGCATCTAAAAAATGAGAAAACCCTAGTCTCTCTAGGGTTCGGCATGTGCTAGATATTAATCCAAGGTTGCTATATTGGGTAGGAGGGAGAGTTGGTAGAAAATAGGGTTAGGTTTTAAGTTTTAAAAAAATATAGCAAGGCCTTGGGGTTGTTCTCGTGAGCATGCAGAAGAGTTGCCTAGGTTTGTTTCGAAAATTTGTAGGGCTAGACTTAGGTTTGAGATTAATAGGAAAATTATGAAGCTGGGTTAAAAAGGAAGTGGACAAGAATTAATAGCAATTAGAGAGGTGATTTGGTGATTAAGGCGGATGAGCAAAAGTCTCATCTCCAATTTAGGAATCCATTTGAATTTAAATATTTAAACTTGAAATGAAATAATATAGAAAAATAAATTACTAGTGGCTACACGTATAGGAATACGTAGTTACACTAATACGAAAAGGTAAAAGAAATACTCGTACACATAAAAATACAGCACGCAAAGTGTACGGCTATACAGGGAAACGACTAAGATGTACAACAAAACACTGGCCGTTACACATTATCGGTCATGTTGGATCATTAATCCAACGTTGGGATTAAATGTTAAATAATTATGTATACGAGCTGTCGAATTGAGTTAGTGCCTAATAAAGTGATCTAATTAATTAATTAAGTGGGCTTTCATGTATCTAAATTGGGTGTGCGCCTTTACTGTGTAGAGACGATGGGCTTTCTAGTTTAATGATGGGCTGAACCTGAAACCCAATAGGCATTAGGTTTTACCTATTTATATGCGGTTATGGTCCCCGGATCGCACGTACGAAGAGACGTCTTTTCTGCATCCCATCGACAGACTAGAACCCGAGAAAGTCGAAGGATTTCTCACGGGGATACGTGCTGATCTAGAAGGCCATCCATCTGGATCATTACTTTTCAGTTAATATGTTTTCAGGTACTCTTCCGCTTAAGATTCGGTATATTATTTTTCATAAATCTGACATGTTGTATATCTAGAATATTTTGCATGGTGTTGCTTATTGTTAATCTAGAAATAGCCCCAACAAGTGGTATCGGATCAACCTCATGCTTAGATCTATGAGATCGTTAAGATTTAGTACTTTGGTGTTCCTTTTCTCCGTAAAAATAAAATTTTTATTCGGTGTTTTGGGTATTTTTCCGGTTATATTAAAAAAATTATTTTACGATGGCCGGTGGCCGTCGGCCCCCACAGTACAGTCGGGGGTGGGGGGCAGCGGTAGCCATAGTCGTCGCCAAAACCCCATAGGATTTATTCATTTTTATTAGAAAAATTTAAGTTTTAAAATTGACGGCCGGCCGCCGGTCCCCCACGGTGCCAAAAAGGGGGGACGACGGGGGCCTAGCTACAGATCCCCCCCAATATTTGTGTTAAGAGCCCAGTGGGCCGGTCTTAGTGCCGGCCCACTCAAGTGTTTTTTAAAAAAAAATTTAAATTCTATGCAGGCCTCAGCACGCAAAGGAAATGCGGGTTGCAACCCGCGATAAGTCAGCGGGATGCAGCCCCGTAAAGAGTAAAAAAATTTTTAAAAAGGAAACAGATAATGGCTTGGTTCTTGGCCTATACAATAGGCAACTTCATGGCCTTTGGGTTATTTAGTTTTTTGGACCCTTTTTTGGGCCATGTGAACACTAATTTGGGCTTGTTTTTTGAGAATATTAACACAAATACTAATAAGGAAATAATAAGGCCTTTTATACATATATATTTCATTTGAGGTATACTTTTGTGTTAAAATAGTTTAGTTTATTTAAATTTAATTTTTAGGCACATTTGGTTATATGTTTCGAAATAACTTTAATTAAAACAAAACCCCACCAAAGTGGGCTCTATTGTGGAGATTATTTTTATTTCAAAATATAAAAGGCTATGGACATACGTTGTAAGAAAAAAGTTTCGCCTAAAATTTTGATTTTAATTTCTTTTAAAACAGGAAATAAATGGTTGTGTGTATATATTTCATTTGGGCCCATTTTGTGTGTTAAAATTTAGTTTTATTTAAATTCAATTTTGGGCACATTTGGATATATGTTCCGAAATAATTTTAATTAAAACAAAACCCCACCAAAGTGGGCTCTATTGTAGAGATTATCTTTTATTTTCGAAACATAAAAGGATGTGAACATACTTTGTATGAAATTTTGCCTAAAATATGGATTTCAATTCAATGAAAGAGGAAATAAAAGACGTGTAGTATATTTCCCCTTAAGGACAATTTTCGTTTTAATGATCTACAGTTGAAATTCAAATCTGCATGGTTATATATATATATATATTAAAAACTAATTCCAAATCCATAGCTTATTGTAATGTTTTGTCCAGGTTTTTTTAATAAAGACTTACGCTTAACTTTCAAATATATATGTATATGTATGTGTATATATAATATATATATATATATATATATATATATATATATATATATATATATATATATATATATATATATATATATATATATATGAGGTTAATGGGCCAATGCTGACAGCGCTGGAAATTTTTCCAGCGCTGTCCGCATTTTGGGCGCCCTAAAATTATTTTTTTTGAAAATTTTTTTTGCAGTAGTTAGATATACTTGTTGGGAAGCTCCCCACAAAATTTCAGCTCGATCCGACACCGTTTGAGCCTCCGTTCATCGATTTCAAAAACGTTGCGCAAAACTGTGGACAGATTTGCGCAACGTTTTTGAAATCGATGAACGGAGGCTCAAACGGTGTCGGATCGAGCTGAAATTTTGTGGGGAGCTTCCCAACAAGTATATCTAACTACTGCAAAAAAAATTTTCAAAAAAAAATAATTTTAGGGTGCCCAAAATGCGGACAACGCTGGAAAAATTTCCAGCGCTGTCAGCTCTTCTCCATTTTTCACTATATATATATATATATATAGGGTAAAGGGATCCTAAGGTGCCTCCTTAGATTCAATCTAAGGAGGCGCCCCCATTTCCCCCCCATCTCCCACATATTTTTTGAAAATTTTTTCATGGGTTTATTGTTCACCTCATGGATGATCAACATACCAAATTTCAAGAGATTCTAATACTTTTTGAGCCCTCATCTACCCCTTGCAACTTCATGGGTTTTTCAGCACGTTTTGAGACCGTTGAAGTTGCAAGAGGTAGATGGGAGATCAAAAAGTATTGGAATACCTTGAAATTTGGTATATTGATCATCCATGATCTGAACAACAATTCCATGGAAAAAAATTTCAAAAAAAATTGTGGGAAATGGAGGAAAATGGGGGCGCCTCCTTAGATTTAATCTAAGGAGGCACCCTAGATCCCTTTTTCCCTATATATATATATATATATATATATATATATATATATATATATATATATATATATATGGGTAAAGGGATCCTAAGGTGCCTCCTTAGATTCAATCTAAGGAGGCGCCCCCATTTCCCAACATCTCACACATTTTTTTTGAAATTTTTTTTCATGGGTTTATTGTTCACCTTATGGATGATCAACATACCAAATTTCAAGGGATTCCAATACTTTTTGAGTCCCCATCTACCCCTTGCAACTTCGTGGGTTTTTCAGCACGTTTTAGACCGTTGAAATAGTAAGGGGTAGATGGTTGCTCAAAAAGTATTGGAATCCCTTGAAATTTGGTATGTTGATCATCCATGATGTGAACAACAACCCCATGAAATTTTTTTTCCAAAAAAATTGTAGGAGATGGGGTGAAATGGGGCGCCACCTTAGATTTTCATCTAAGGAGGCACCTTAGATCCCCTTTTTCCTATATATATATACTAGTCATAACCCGTGCCCGCGGGCACGGTTCATTTAAGATTTTCCCCGCAAAATCTTTGTTCCGCAAAATCTTTGTTTCACAAAAAATTATTTTTACAGCCAAACTCGCGTGGAACAACAAAGTAGCGTAAAAATATTTAGCGGCAGGAGCGCCTTCGGCACGGAACAACAAATTTGGTGCAGGCGACTTCGGCGCGAAACAAAAAATTCGACGTAGAACAACAAATTTGGCAAGGGCACCTTCGGAGCGGAACAACAAATTCGCGTAAAAAAATAGCGGGCGCCTGCGGTACGGAAAATTATTCTCATCTTGTTGCCCCATGCGTCGAAGATACGGTGGGCCCCGCGTTGAGTGAGAGATCATTCGATCTGCATCAGCATTTGATCTGCAGCATTAAGTGAAAGTTAAAGTTTTTTCCCCAAATGCATTAATTGCATGCACTCTCCTATTCCCCAAAAACTTTTATTACCCATAAAGTTTCATTTCCCCAGAAACTTTCTTTTCCCAAAAAATGTTTTCCCTCCAAACCTTTTCACAAAATCTCGGCTCAACCATTCAATCCCCAAGATTAAATCCAAGCCGTCTTTCTATCAACATGTTTCTCCTAGTCAGCTTGTCTTAGTCAGACCTAGAATTCAAAAACAGTTGTCTTTCTATCAACCTGTTAGACCTCCACCTAGGACAACTTCACCAAATGTAATATAGATAGTCATAATCCGTGCCCGCGGGCACGGTTCATTTAAGATTTTCCCAAGCGAAATCTTTGTTCCCAAAAAAATTATTTCCACGGACACAATTTAAAAGAACAATAAATTAGCGTAAAAATATTTAGCAGCACTGGCACTTTCGGCGCGGAAAAACAAATTAGCATAGAACAAATTCGAAGCAGGCGCCTTCGGCGTAACAACAAATTAGTGAAAAAAAATTAGCGGGCGACTTCAGCGTAGAACAACAAATTAGCATAAAAAAATTTAATGCCCTCGGCACGGACGCCTTCGGTTTTAATATATATATATTATTAGATTTTTTTAAAACTTATAAAAGCAGAAAATTTAAGTTCTATTTCAACTTTCCGATGTATCAAAAAAATTAAATTTGTTAACCGGAGTGCAACCAATTTCAACAATCAAGAAGAAAATATAAAACCAAAGTAATAAAATTAAATTAGTTACATATAAAATAAATGAAATTTATCGCTAAGTATAGTTATCATGTGATTTATGGTATCAACCTAGGGTGTTTTGTGTTCCCCTTTTTTTGTTGAAATTGCTGCGTTCTGTAAAACATAACCAAAATGATAGTTGCCTTAAAATTGTCCAATTATATGAAAAGCATTGCAGATAGCAAATCAAAATATCAATGTTAACAATACTTGACCCTAGGGTTCTTTGACCTTAACAAATTTCATCCGACAGTGGAATTATATGAAACTTTTACATGAATAGTGCCAAAATTTTGCCAGCACTTTATTATACAAAACAGAAATCATCTGCAAAATCTTGCATAATATAAAGAAGACCATCAGATTTCTCAAAATTTGCAAGTAGTATTAGGGATCATGGAACTATATATACATATGGATGTCATGTACATCAACTTCAGCCTATTAATGCTCCCAGGGCTATTACTCCTCTTGCTTTCTCCA
Source organism: Scilla litardierei (assembly GCA_030789695.1). Lineage (NCBI taxonomy): Eukaryota > Viridiplantae > Streptophyta > Magnoliopsida > Asparagales > Asparagaceae > Scilla > Scilla litardierei. Next base: position 57,922,150 of record CM061137.1, read on the forward strand.
CCTCGACGGTCTGCTAACATCATCGGTGCTCTCATTCACGCTGTTGTCGCCTGCTTCAGCACTTGGCTTCTCCACTAATCTTGATTTATCTTGTGGGCTGTCACGATATGATCGCCCTTGATCTCGAGTAGCTCGACGATCCTGTCAGCAAAAGATACTTGTAAGTCCTATGGATGACTCTCCATGGTAGGTGCAAAGTAAATGTGAAACAATAAATCATAATGGCATGCACTTGTTTAACTCTGCATAGGCAGTCAGCTATGGGTCGACAATTTATGGAACAACGACAGACTTCTAACTCTCCAATTTATTAAGCCCACATTTTAGACATATGCAAGTAGGCAATTAGAGAAAGAGAAGACGGCTAAGTGTATGTACGGCTAGTTCTCAGCGGCAAACGTTCTCACCTGAACCAGCAAGGATAACCGTTCCAAAATACAGAAACCCGTCCAACTTTCTCAAGAAATTCTAGTAGTGGGCCAGATAAATTGTCGCAAGAAAGATCAAGTTTCGGAATTCCTGATAATGCACTCAAGAAGAAAGGGATGGTTCCTTCGAAATAGTTACCACCCAACATCAGGCTATCTAAGCCAATACATCTTCCTAATGCATCTGGTATTTTCCCCGATAACTTGTTTTCAGATAAGTCTAGCTTCCTGAGACTTTGTACATTCTGAACTTCATCAGGTATCAGCCCAGTTGACAGAAATCAATAAAGATGATATTCTCAAGATCACAGAAGGTATTAAGCCATTCAGCTTGTTTCGGATAGATCAAGTACCTCTAAATGCTGGCCGATGCTAAGACTAAAATAATCCTGAACCACAAAAAACACCATTTAGACATATAAACCAACACCAAACCCCTGATATTTCTCCCCTAAATTTATTGAAATAAAAATTAATAGGGAATAAAAGCTAAAAACCACAAAACAATAAAAAATTAGAACTTTCACCCAATGACACAGTAGCAAAATAGATAATTTTACAAATAGAAACAAACAAAAATAAACTGAAAACTCACCATAACCAGGGCTTTCCAGAACTCAAAATCAGTCTTGGGGGCTCTTGCATGGTGATTTATCTTTAATTCACCATGAAGTAAAACCATAGCAGTTAGTTATACATAACTAAGCACAATAATGTATCCGATGAAAATGTTTAGTGCAAACGAAAAGAGATGCTAAAAATCATGTTAAATTAAGAATGATGTTTATTAAATTTTATTAATGAACAACAGAAATGAATCACAATCACAAAATAATTCTAAGAAACACCCTGTCATTGAACAGATGTTTCGAAAAAAAATTAAAACATAGAAGTGTTCTTCTTATGTATGCTTTGCTATTGCTCTCTGTCTATTCTGTAACGTAGCTAGTATTATGTTTGGGGCCCTTGCATAATCCAAGCCGAACCCTTCATCAATTATCCGGGCATCAGGGACTATTGCTTACTTCCATGTAATAAATCACAATGGAGAAAAATGAAAACATAAAGAATGAAATCAGGAAACTGAAACATAAAGTTATGCTCAAATCTAAATAATCTTATGCAAATTTCAAATTTATATGAAGTTCTGATATCATTGCATGGCTTTTTTGGGTGGGAAGGGGGTTCTGAATTTTGAGAGTGATTGAGAGAGATGGTGATATGAATGTATTAGAAACCTAGAGCAGAATGGTCACAAAAGTCCAAAAATTCACATAAGGAATGCGTAAAGAAACCAGATGGTCTTTTACCATAGTAAAGAACTTACCTTTGATCATCATCAGTCCAATTAAGATGCTAAGTGCATTCTGGTCTCGTAATGCCTTTTAACATCCTCCACACTCTTCTTGCCTCCAAGCATGGCAGCAATCTCCATCAATCTGTCAGTATTATCTTCATCAATTAGTTATCTCAAATTTCTTGTTCTCCTCCCAATTCCAACCATAAAAAGAACTGAAACTATCATCAACATCTTCTATAGCTTGTAACACCTCTCACAAACAAACACAGATGTGGGATTCAAGAAAAGGACCTTAAAGTGGGATTAAACTAATTTTCTAAGAATCTCAAGCCCTTTCGCTTCTTTTTCATCTTGAAGGAATCTGTAAGAGAAATTGAGCAGGTGTCAGCTTCATGTCAGAAGTCTCATCTTTGGAAAGAGAACACATAAATCAATAAAAAAATGACCCTTTAGTAGAATAATATGCCTAACACAATGTAAAGAAATATTTCATTATAGTACACAAAATGGCAGGTAGGAATCAGGCACAATTTTATTCTCCTTTAAGAACTGAACACTCCGACTCTGCTGATTTCCCGAATTAAGCTCAACAATGATAGTGGAATCATGCAGCCGTCAGCCCCCACACTTCCCCCCGATAGCGATTGAGAACTAAATGAATTGTTTTGATGCTCATGTGCTCCTCTCATGCCTAAATCAACCGGAAAAATTGAGGAATCATTAAAAACGATGGGGCCAAAATGATTGAAAGATAGAGACCCAAAATGAATTAAAATTTCGCAAGAAATGAGCATATCCAATCTCCAATTACCAAAATTCATTAAAATCTGCAAATAAGCATCCCCATTATGCATATGCAAGAAATGAGCATATCCAATTACCAAAATCGGCAAAAGATTAACAAAAACGATTAAAAATTTGCACATACTAAATCTGCAAGATATGCGAACATGTATTAATGATGTGATTCCCATCTCGCAAAACATGAACGACTCAATTACTAAATGGTGAGGAAAGCAGAAGTGCAATTTAAATGTATAGCCTATGAAATTAGTGATGCATTTATAAAGGAAATATCCAATGCTTCATTCCTTTCATTTCACGGTGGACGGGACAGGTTCATTTTGGTAATGGGCCAAAATCCAAGTAAATTAAGGATAAAAGATAGTATGTTTTTAAATAAATAGGATTTGGTAGAAATAGGATTTGCTATAAATATTAGTTTTTAAACTCAATGTATGTGCACATCCCAATAAAAAAGTGCAAGGGAGCTGGAAAATTTTAAATTGTACCTCTAATGCCTAGATGGCTAACCTCTAATGGTAACATCATATAATGTATACTCCAAGTTTTGGTGATCAGGTTTTGATCTCATGAGCAGCAAAAAATTAGTGGCTAATGGTTAAATCATATAATGTTAATCTGAACTTTAGCCAAAAGAAATTAGACAACAAATTAGTATGCATTAGCTAATGGTAACATCATAAGTGAATTTAATAAGTGAATTTTACTGTTAACTTACTGAATTGCCAAATTAATTTAGTAAGTGAATTTTAACTTAATATAATGGCTTTCTTCTTTAATGGGTTGACATCTCAAGCAATCTTAGCTCAAGCAGATAAACGAAGTCATTATAAACTATATCATGAACTATTTCAAGCATTATAAACTATATCCTAAAATATCTCAAGCATTATAAACTATATCCTAAACTATCTCAAGCAATCTCATCCAAAATGATTCAAGTAAAAGTTAATTCAATTCAAACCAATAAACCCAAATGAATTAAAGTAAGTTAACATTCAAGCTGCCAACCTCTAATAAATCCAAATGAATTGCTAAAATTAGTTAAATTACTTTAATAATCCTGTTAACATACTGACAATATACTTGATAGAACTCAATAACGAAAATAAAGTAGCTAAGAATATTTTAACAATATACTGTCATTAAAGTTATCCTATAACTGCATTAGGATATATAGCTGAATGAAAATGTATATACAACTGAATAAACATCTACATTAGGTTAATGCCTTAGGTTAATGCCATTATTATAAGTATAATGCAGTTACATAGCACATTGTTAACATTCACTTAATTAAAAAACTGAATGTTAACAAAACTGCATTACAGTTACATTAGCATACTACAATGAGAATGTTAACATTCACTTAATTTCACAATAATGCAGTTATACAGTTGAACATTTTAAAGCTGAACAATAATGCAGTTATTCACTTAATTAACATTGTAAAGCCGAACATTTTAAAATCTTAATTCACGTAATTGAACCGTGCCCCATGAGGCTGTGTTCAGAATCCAACAATCTAAGGTAAAGTGGGAGTGCGAAGGAAATAGTAAATCCTTCCCCTTGTCTGGTTACTGGACAAAGTGGAATATTGAAATTTTAAACTCCATTAAAAGGAAGTGAAAAAACATCGAAGAGAACATAGATGCTTTCATGTATGCTTCTCTTTCCTTTTCTCGCGGGAAAAATCTGTACCAATGATTTAACTAAAAGACCAACCTCACATTTCATCTATTTGGAGGAGCAATGTATCATTGCAAACTGTAAAGAATTTAGCAAGTGACGACAGAATCTACTGAACATGCAATAAAATGAAATGAGTTTAGAAATACCAAGACTGTAAGACAAAGGATAAAGCACACTGGCATCCCACCAATAGTTTGCTCTAAGCACCGCATATCCCGTTTGATAGTTCAATACCAAGTTGAAGGGTATACTGAATACCATTATCCTTCTATTCCCCCCTCACATCAATACTCACATCATTAAATTGCAAAAATGATTTTCATTACTCTACCTTTGGGCTAAAATGCTACAGGTTTCATATGGCAGAAAATGTATTATATTAGCAAATTCAAACCATTTATATGTATTACATTAGATAATTCAAATGACAGAAGATGGCAAAAAAAAACCATTCATATGTATTACATTTGCTAATTTAAATGACAGAAGATGGCAGAAAACAAACCATTCATATGTATTACATTAGCTAATTCTGCCAACTCATTCATATGTATTACATTAGCTAATTCATATCATTACACTAAATCACATAATCAACCAACTAAATTTGATGAAAACAAAACAAACCATCACCCATGTTTAATTCTTCCAGCAAATATATCAACATTTGTATAATAGATTCATCTAATAAATTACATTCTCTCATTAACAAACCAATAACTTGAACAGAACAACCCAAAAAATATATATGGGAGTTAGCAGATTAAAGAGTCAACTAATTGAACAAATCATCACAACTTTAAACCCCAAAAAACGAAACAAATCAACACATCCAAGTGATTGAAGAGTCGATGGAAACCTACAGGAGAATTGGCAGAAAATCCGGTCATTTGCCCTAAGCCTCCCAATCTCTTCATGTATGCCCTAAGCCTGAGTGTCTCTTTGAAATCAGTATTTTTGAATCTATTTATGCTAAGGATTCAAATTTGAAGCATGGTTAAAAATAACTAGATCTTCTATTAAGTTATCTGCAGGAAAAATTTGATATCCATGATCATGGAAACATAGAGAGATGAAGATGGAAGAGCATGATTCATTAACATTATTGATAAAAAGCATTTGCTGACACTCCTAAGAATGGAAAATGCTGCCCAAGCAAGATGTTCAAAACTGAGGCAATTGCAGCAGAGATGTTTGACAGATTATCCACTGCAGCAATGACAGCTCAAAGTATGTGTTTGAAGGCTCGAGTGACCATTTCATGGATGCAAATAGATTGTATATATGGTACCTTCTCTGCAAGTTCAACCTGCATAATCAGTGGGTTGGATGAAACATCAGTATATGTATTCAAGATGACACATTAAAGACATGAAAATGGACAGAAAATTCCAGAGAGGTAATATTAAGACACATCATTTGATTTACTTCGCCTAAAGGGGAATAGGCTGAAGAAGCAGTGAGGTGACATGATCTTTGATCTCTTGGCCAGGTTCACCGTGTCTGTCTCCGTTTTTTGTACGGGCATTGTGCCATCATGGGGATATTTAGAGCTACATGCCTAAAGGATTCCTCAAGTGTGGAATCAGCAATGCGGTCTCCATTCAGCTTCTTCCATGTTAAATAAATCATCTCCTTTATGCGCTTGCAAGCAGTGCCATCTGGAACCATATTCTCTTGCATGTAACACTGGATCGACTTCGGAACATCGCCTCTCTGGATCTCCGCCTGTATCAATTAGATCAAGATACCATGATCATATGAGTAATAAAAAGAATAAATATTAAATAAATTCCATTATGTTACAGTTGAAGTTCCAAGATCATCACAGAGCCGAAGAATCATGGATGAATGGTAGACTGCATCTGGATAGAATTTGTAATGCTCCATGGCTTCATTTACATGTAGTTCCAAATTGTTATTAAATAAAATTTTGAAAATTCAGAATTGTAATTTTTGGATCAGCTGGAGTCATATGGGTGTGCCCGTACATGCGTTTGTGCATGTATGTTAGATGGTGTTATTGCATGCCACATGGAAATTGTACAAACGATCATGTCAAATATTTGGAGATGGCATATCTGCCCCATCAAACTAACAAAATGAACATCAAGTAGGTTGTAATTTGAGTTCTGCAAAAAATAGTCCATGTACAGAGTTGTCTTCCTAATGTTTGCATATTATTGTGGCCTCAAAGATGGCCAACTTATTGCATGATATATGCCACCATGCAACTTGGCCAATGTGGGAGATAAGGCCAAAAGACATGATATAATAGCGAGCAGAGGGATATACGTCATTAGGCCACTTCTTCTGCATTCAATTGGACCAAAATTGTTGCTCTCCAGAACTTCATTCTGGCTCAAAACAAAAAAACAAAATAAAGTATTGTACTATGATGTTTGTAGTTAGTTTCGCATTAATGGAATCAAATTCATAAAGGTCTTTAAATATTGCTTCCATATGCTGGTCCATACATGTTGAAAATGTGTTCTCAAATGTTAGATTATATTGATTCTTTTACATTAGAGATACAATATGACGGGTTTACAGTTTGAGTTCATCCTCATTAACCATGATACCTTTTGACTCTCTGATTGAATTTTTTCAAAAAAGAAAAAAGTAAACAACTCTCCTCCCTTTATGTAATCTATTAAACATGGTTGAGGCTTATGCTTGCCCATGCAATTACAGACCACTTAGAAGATGATAATTTTTCTGATGTAAACTTTGTTGACATAAAAATTTTCTGATGGTAATTTTTCTGGTTCATTTGTATTAGCTCTTTTGAATCAAACACTGTGTTAACTGAACATTTTTTATTATTAGGCAAGTATGTGAAGTAATTTAATTTGATGTACTTTAATTAATGTGATAAGTTATTATTTTTTCTAATATATTTAAATAATAATATATTAACAGGATATATTTTGAATGTCAAAATATAAGTTTGCATTCAAAATTTAGATAAAATAAGTTTGGTTAACAAAATACATCCTCTTAACCAATATCCTGTGTGAGAGGATATTGGTTAACAAAAAGAACTGCGTTTGCATTCAAAAGAGGATATTGGTTAACAGGATATATTTTGTTAACATGATGATTGGTTAACATGATGATTAGTTAACAAAATATTTTAACAGCATATGAACAGTGTTTGGGGTCCTGCAATTAGCTTTCGGATGCATGATAATTGTATATTTGATGACATGTTTGGAGTCCTTCAAGCCATATGAACAGTTAGCATTATGAATATACAACAAAACTCAGTTCTACCAACTTAAAGAGCATGATGCCACGAGGAACATGCATGATGCCATGAACGAAAATGATTTAAAAAGAAAATAATTATTTTGTCTAAAGGATTGAAGAGTTACTTTTACAATTTGAGGTCGTTCTTTCAACTTCTCAAGGCTATTTCTGATGTGCGAGAAATCACCCCAGCATTTCCAATTCGAGGTCGTTCTTTTAAAGTCTCAAGCCTCATTAAATACTCCTATTCAGTCAAAGGAAAAGATCTCTTAAAAATAAAAATAAACTTAAAGAACACCAAGACGCTTAAGGTTTTCACTTGGTTACCTGCTCCATATACTTCCACATGACATTCAATGACATCATGTTTTTGCCCATAAATTCCTACATCAATAACCCATGTTAAGTGTCTTGCAAACAAAACATTATGAGATAATCAAGAAAACAATAAAGAAATAACGAACAAATTAAAAAACAATCAAAAAAATCTCAACTTTTCATAGAATCCAACACTTTTGGGTCAAAAGCAAACAAAATACAAACACATGGGGTGAAGACTTCACCTGAATGTACTCTTCCATTGAGGAAAAATAAGACTTCAACTTTAAAAAATAGAGAAACATTTAGAGAAACATATTCGTAGCAGAGGCAGAATCTCTTGCAGACAATGTTTGTGCACAATGAGTCTAGAAGCAGAGAAAGTAGAGAAGCATGTAAACATCAAAGGAACATTTTATACCCAAGTTATCTGACGCAAACTCTGCTGCTTTCATACCACCTTAGCCTTCAAAAATTCCAAAGAAAGCATGAAAAAATACAGAGAATGAAATTTAAGCACAAAGATAATGTAAGCTGATACAGAGAACTATTTTGTCCCTAACAATTTCAAATGATACCATCAAATCCAGCTGATAATAAATCACATGCTCATGCATGTCATGCTATTAATTTAATGATAATTAGGATATCAATAATAGAAGAAACACTAAAGAAGAGCTTAAGAACATGCACTCAAATTGGGTACCACAAAGTTACCACAATAATTTCTTGATCAATCAGTGGGGTATTCCAGAATCCGCCAGAACTCGTGCGCTTCTATAGAGTTATCTTCACTCCTATCCATCATCCACATATCATCAAACATATCACTACTGTCGCTTTGAATGATCACCATACTAATACATCAAAAAAATCACGATTCAAAAGAGTCAAAAGACTATCTAAAAGATCAACAAAAATACTAAAAAATCATTTTTTTGGGGGTCAAAACCTCAAAGAATCGAACTGACATTCACAAAATCACAACTACACATTTTGTATATAGCAAAAAAATGAGACCAGTGCCTATAATTTAATCAACAAATAAGGGATTCAACGATATTTTCATACAAAGATCATTATTTTGACAACACAAAATTTTGAGGGGGGGTTACATAGTAATTTCTTGATTGAAGAATGGAGAACTGTCACAGAATCGGCCAAAACTCGTGCTCTTCCAAAAAGTAATCTCAATCCTATCTATCTTCCACAAATCATCAAAGATATCACTATGAATCAAATGTACCTCAACAATGTCAGCACATTCTCAACACATTCTCGTTCCCCATTGAGTAACATTCTCATAAACAATCTCATCCAACTGAAATTGAGACCTCAACATAGTACCTACCCTAAATTTTCGATTCATTAACACCATCTTCTAGAATGATAAGATTTCAAAGTGCAAACTTCCCATGTCTGAATCTAAGAACATGCCTCAAATTATAAAGTAGGAATCAAAGCTACTATAAATCTTTATACCTTGAGCCTATGATCGACATCGATGATCTTAATGCTGCGAATGTTCCCGTTATCGTCCAAAAGCTCCAGCCTCTTGGTGCTAGTAGTCGCCGGCAGGCCGAACTTCACAATCCCAAGATCCACTCAGACCACACACCTGCTCACAAACATCGTGTACTTCTGTGGCTGATCGAATCTTCACACCCGTGACCAAACTGTTTAAAAAATCAAAATCAACCCCAAAATCAATCAAAAAAATAAGAAAGACTCGAGCTTTGATGAGGGATGAGGGATCGGATGTGTACGATATGGATCGGCGCCTTGATGTGCTTGCTGATGGTGGAGCTGCACCGATTCTTATGGGGCTCTGACTCCATCGCTTCGACCAAATCTTTCTTTCTTTGTTTCCTTCTCCAATTTGGGAAGTAGACCTTTAGGGCTCTTGCTGTTGCAGAGAAAGAGAAGGGGGCGACCCATCTAGAAGGTTTCAAGAAGGAATTGGTGAAGCCCTGTGAGATCTACGTCTGCGTTCTTCGTTGAGGTGAGCGTTCGTCTCGTCTTCTCTTCTTTTGACGTGGGTGTGTTTTGTTTGGGGAATTCTGGATGACCATGAGATGTTTGTTGTGGGAGGAAGAGAGAAATGTCCCCAAATTTTAGGCAGCCCATGGGTTTTTGGGGTTGCTGATGGTTTCCCCCCCAAAGTTTTGGGGTTTCAAAATTTTAAGTTTCAAAATAAAAACATTCCCCAATTGTTTCCCCCCCATTTTAAATTTCAAATACCAAACCCCAATTTCTCATCTCCCAATTTCTCATTTCTCATATTCAACATACAAAATCTATTAACAAACACATGTATTAACAAACATATCCAAATTCCCTTATCCATTTTCTCTTATCCATTTTCTCTTAACCAAATTATCTTATACAACAACTCTTATCCAAAAACCCATGATAACATCCCTGTTTTATAATATAGATATATATATATATATGAGGTTAATGGGCCAATGCTGACAGCGCTGGAAATTTTTCCAGCGCTGTCCGCATTTTGGACGAGGTAAAAGTATTTTTTTTTTGAAAATTTTTTTTGCAGTAGTTAGATATACGTGTTAGGAAGCTCCCCACAAAATTTCAGCTCAATCCGACACCGTTTGAGCCTCCGTTCATCGATTTCAAAAACGTTACGCAAATCTGTCCACAGTTTTGCGTAACGTTTTTGAAATCGATGAACGGAGGCTCAAACGGTGTCGGATCGAGCTGAAATTTTGTGGGGAGCTTCCTAACACGTATATCTAACTACTGCAAAAAAAATTTTCAAAAAAAAAAATACTTTTATCTCGCCCAAAATGCGGACAGCGCTGGAAAAATTTCCAGCGCTGTCAGCTCTTCTCCATTTTTCACTATATATATATATATATATATATATATATATATATATATATATATCTATATATCTATATATCTATCTATATATCTATGCCCACGAGAGGGTGTCCTAGTGGTAAGTCATTCCGCTCCAAAGCCAGGGGGTGCGGGGTTCGAGGCCTATGGCCGCCGTGACTTGGTAATTATTGTGAAATTTGTTGTGGAATTATTTACCCTGGGGCTACATCTCCCCTCTCGAACTAACCCGGGGGCCGTTGAGGGCACGGCGGTCACCCCCCAGTTTGCATAGTCTCGACCGGGCTCTCGCGTCACCCTCCCAAAAAAGCCGAAGGCAGGGGGAGGGGGTTGGGGATTTTTCTGGGTTTTCAAAAAAAAAATATATCTATCTATCTATCTATCTATCTATTATATAAAAGAGGGATGTTATCAAGAGAAATTGGACAAGAGAAATTGGACAAGAGATGAGATTTTGAGGGATATCTATTATAAAAAAAGAGGGATGTTATCAACAGAAATTGGATAAGAGATGAGATTTTGAGACATATCTATTATACAAAAGAGCGATGTTATCAATAAAAATTGGACAAGAGAAATTGGGAAAGAGATGAGATTTTGAGGGATATCTAGATATCTATCATACAAAAGAGGGATGTTATCAAGAGAAATTGTACAAGAGAAATTGGACAAGAGATGAGATTTTGAGGGATGTTTACTACACAAAAGAGGGATGTTATCAAGAGAAATTGGACAAGAGAAATTGGACAAGAGATGAGATTTTGAGGGATATCTACTATATAAAAGAGGGATGTTATCAAGAGAAATTGGACAAGAGAAATTGGATAAGAGGTGAGATTTTGAGAGATACCTATTATACAAAAGAGGGATGTTATCATGAGAAATTGGACAAGAGAAATTCGACAAGAGATGAGATTTTGATAGAAATCTAGATATCTATATTACAATTGAGAGATGTTATCAAGAGAAATTGGATAAGAGAATTTAGACAGAGAAATTGGATCAGAAATGAGCCGTGCCCGTGGGCACGGGTTATGACTAGATTTTGGACATGGGGGATGTTATATAAAAGAGGGATGTTATAAAGAAAAAATGGACAAGAGAAATTGGATAAGAGATGAGATTATGAGGGATATCTATTATACAAAAGAGTGATGTTATTAAGAGAAATTGGACAAGAGATGAGATTTTGAGGGATATCTAGATATCAATTATATAAAGGACAATTTTTGCAAATAGGCCAAATTAAAAAATTAATTTGAAAAACCGACCTCTTTTTTTTATTTAGCAAAACCGACCTCTTTTGGTTTTGGGGCCAAAAGAGGTCGGGATCTGGCGTTGGGGCACGTGTGTGGCCTCGGCCGCACCTTCAGAGGTGCGGCCGAGAGCCGCACTTTCAGAGTGCGGCTCTCGGCCGCACCTGCACAGTGCGGCCAAGGCCATACAAAACACACAGCAGCCCGCAAGATCGCGGGCTGCTGCTGAATTTTTCCCCTTCCTCTTGCGGTCGCTCCTTCAAAGTCCGGCGTTTCAAAATTTTTTTGGTGATTATTCTGCTTTGTTTCAGGTTAATTCTACTCTCTATGTTATGTTATTGACTGTTTTTTGTGATTTTTGTATAATATAGATTGAAATTTAGGGTTTTTGAGATAAATCTATAGTTGGTGAAATTTTACAGGTTTTTATAAAATGGAGGAGGCTGAACCTATTACTAATGCGGTCTTGTATGACCAAGCACGTCATCGTTCTGCCAATGTAGTGCAAGGGCAGGTAAATAGAAAGAATTAATATGCAAAGTAAGTAATTATTATTGAAAGTGTTATGAACGAGAAACAGATTTGGAGAAGGGTTGAGGCTAGGAAACCCCTAGCCTCCTTTATATAGTATTCATAATGGGTAATCATGTGGGTGGATACCCAATAGGCCCAATGGGTCCTATTCATAACACTTCCCCTTATCCAACCAACGTGGTATACTCGACTTTATGAATACTGAATGATTCATTAGTACTACTGAGTATCTTAAAGGGTGGATACTTCTGGATCCAAGTTAAGGGTAACTGCCTCGTTAAAAACCCTTAGCTATGGAAAACCCTGTGGGAAAAATCGATAGCGAAGGGAAAAGAGTACAGCACTCCATAACTTCCCCTGATTTGGGGATGTGTCAAGGGGTGGATACTTCTGGATCCAGAGTCAATGTGGTTGCCTCATTAAAACCTTGACTATGGAAAACCCTGTGGGAAAAACCACTAGCCAAGGAAAAAGAGTACAACTCTACAATTGACTCCCCCTAATCTGATCAAGCTTCAGGCTTGCAGATCTCCTATATATCTATACATTTATCTCCTATGTGTCTATACATCCATCTCATCTGCAACATTCCGAAAGCAAAAGTAAAGTACAAGCATCACTCATCTATACAAGTTTCACTCATATAAGGCATTAGCTGAAACTAAAGGAGTGCCAGCAAACTTGGTAGACAGCTCCACGTCTCAATCATCATTGTCTGCGAGGTACTTCAGGACCTGGCATTGTATGTTCTTGAGCTGCTCCTTGGGTGATGAGCTTCTTGGGATGGTGGAAGGATGTAGACTTGGAAGGATTCTGTGTAGATCTTCAGGAGGTGGACGTCCCTTTTATGCCATTCATCGCGATGATCTGTAATCTGCATATGCAAATACATTTAACATAGAGGATTTTTCCTCGACCCTTGGAGATAGCGCAGAAGCTACATATCTCTGGTCCAGTGGCGCGCTGGGGGCACTGCACTGTACCTGGCTAATAGCTATACTGCTAACGCTCAAAAGAGACGCATGCAGTTGGCCAGGTAGAAGAGTGTTTCAAAGACACTTAAGGTACTTCTGGACCATATATATTCTTCCCCTCTTCCAGCTAACGGAAAGGGGTCTTTTAATGTATATCCATACAACCGAATAGGTGTATTTGGTGGAGAATGAAATTAATGTTTCTTCATCAATCATTATTGTATGAAGTTTACATCTTCGGGATGATTAATTAACGTCATCTTCAGGATGATAGTTCATTTCCAGGATAATAGTTCATCTTCGGGATGATTGTTCATCTTCAGGATGATAATTCATCTTCAGGATGATGGTTCATCTTCAGGATGATTATATTCTGTAAGCCTAGAATTTATGCCTAGCTAGTGTTTTTCATATCATATCATATCTGATAGATAGGCTTTAACAGATATTTCGGTAATTTCTCTTCAGGAGATCCGATAATATTTTGAGTTATTTAAAATAATCTCAATTCTTTTAATTTTCTCTCTTAAGAACAATACAGTTTATAAGAGGTGCAAACAACAACCTTTTAGTGTGAGTCCTTTAAGGATCTCTGTCTAGGTTGTCTTCCCTTTAATCATATTATTAATATGTGTCCCAAAAAGAAAGGAAAGTAAAGAAAAAATTTGTACATGCAATTGAAGAAATTTTATATCGGTGATGTTGTCACATCCAATAGCAACATTAACCAAAAATTCCCTCTTTTTGCCATTCGTTGGGTTACGCCTTGACATAAACCAGTCGATGCATCAAATTCATCTTGTAAGTGAGTTTAGCTCATCTTACTTGATTACTTCCTGGTTTGAGCGATTTATACCTCTAAGAACTATAGCAAATTAAAATGCTTATAGCTAACGATTTTATTTTAATTCTCCTTCAATACTCAGTTATCCCACAGGATTTGATATCATTTTTGATACCAGGACTTCAGGTCCAACACCTCATATTTCATAAGTGAGTCCAGCTCACCTTATTATTGCCTCATTCCACATTATTATAATTTGGCCAAATCTCTATCTTTGCTTCAGGCAAAGCAGAGTTGTGGAAACGATATTTTATATTTAACTGGCAAAATGAAATATAAGAGAATTTGTCGACAAAATGTGTTCTTTCTTGTCCAAAACTCACCCCGTACGTACTATAATCATTTGATTTCTCCCAGAGGTGTCTCCTTCACGACGCGTTAAAGAAGTGAAGGTTCTGGGACGGGTAAAGAATATGGACAGATTCAGAATTGGTCCTTAGCAACCAAGTTGCAATAAGTTTCTGGATTTGAGCTCACTTTCCTGTGGTGGTATTGTTTTTTCGGTCTCCAGGAGTAGATCTTTCTTTTTGGAGCCTAGTGGTATGTCCTCTCATCCATTGAGGATATCCACTTCTGCTACTGGTGGATTGCATCCAATATATTTGGTATGTCAATCCTAGCTGGATTTTTAGTAGCAGGGATGTGAAAGTTTTGACAATATCTATATTGTCAGTAACTATGTCTGATAACTGTTTTAACAGTTTCATAAGTGTGGATCTTCAGGATCTCATCACAATTCATGATAACCAGATCATAGGTATTAATGATTTAAATGGTCATTTGAGCTTTAGGCTCATGGATGATTGTGGTATTTCTGTTGAAACTGATTCTGGGACATTAAAGTTGTGAGGGATCTTCAGGATCTCATCAAATCTTTAAAATAGGATCATCAATGCACGTCTTAGGAGAAGTGAATTTAAATGCTTCCCCTGTTCAGAGTGCTCAGACTCTATTTATCTGGGATATTTACTTCCGATAAATAGTTCTGTATTTTGATGGTCTATATTGGTGATATGGGGGTGTCTACTCATCATGGTACAATCTATAAGATGTGCTCTAAACGCTTCCCCCGTCAGGGGTTTTCAGAAACTGTTTATATGAGGTGATCAGACTCATATAAATAGGTTCTAAGGATGCGTTTTGATGGTTTGCAATGTAATTGCATGTTCCCATGTGGTCACCTACAACTGGATTTTTAATCGATAAGAAATCCATTTAAATCATTTTAATGATTTATCGTACCCATATTTGGGTGTGAACACAAGCTTCAGGGTGTTCGTTATTTTTCCAGTTGTAAAACATTTAAATTTCCCAGTGTTATCCAAAGTTACCACATTTTTATAAAAGAATGTGGTTGGATAATGACCATTTATTTAGAGGATATATTGATGAGTACACCAAGGGTACATCATCAGTCCGGTTAAGGGAGTGGACGAAGCCTATTTATATCCCTTAAATACTCTCAAGAGACCTAAAGGTCTTCATTATCTTTAATGATGATAGTATATCATCTTAAAATCATTTGAGGAAGTGGGGAGAGTCAATGTCCATGTGAATGGAGATGATCTCATTATCATTTTTCCCTTTTGAATAGGACAATGAAAGTTTCACCCTTTTTGAAGAATCTTCGGGTTCGTCTGGTTGATGATGTCTTGCATCATCAATCCAGGGTGATATCGATCCAAAATTTGGTCGATTCTGGACACTTCTGGTGTTCCAAAATAATTCCTCTTTTGAATTTATGTGGCACTTTTGAAAAGTCCATTAAAATGCTCAAGTTAATTTTGTCCGGTAATAGTTGAACTGTGTTCAAACTGTGAAGGATTATATCTTCACTTTGACTATTGTGCGGATCATTTTGGGACAAAGCTTCAGGCTTCATTTATTTCTTGAGTCATTAGGGATTTTGTTTTGACGAATATCCTTTTTGAAACTGTATAAGTTTCAGAGAGTATATGGCATCCGCATTTTTGTTTTTTTAAAGGGGTATTCAAGATAGCAAAACATACGCAGTAAAATAAAATGTATTAAAACTACAAGAGAATAATACTGATGATAAGTCAACAAGTGACATAGTGTGATGTGTGCTCTTGAAAACATACAACAATAATTATGCTCATTTAAGACTTATGTTATGACAATAGATTTGATTTCAAAGTTTATTTGTCCTCGGGGAGTAGCTAAATATACATAAGGTTAATTTAGACTTTCGTCGTTTGACTAGATATGTATGTATTTTTATATGGCATAAGTTAATGCACATCCATGTTTGAAAAAACATTATGGCTCTTATCAGAACATCCGGTCTGATTTTGGTTTGCCATTGCTTACTCCATGTCGAGGTATAACGTATCTTCCCTTTCCCATTTAATCCAAGACTTCCCCTGTTTTGAGTTTTCCTTATTTTTATTTCAGGTCATGTTTGATCCTGAACTTCCCCTGATTTCAATATTCCTTATTTATAAAGGACAATGAAAATTAGTCTTGCTAAGGAGACATAAGCAGGGGTTTGAGCAAATTATTTATACTTCCACTTTTCTAATAAATAAGGGACTTTTAAAAAGTCTATTTGAATGCTTGAGTATAGCTTCAGGCCATTTACTTGAGTCGTTCAAATTTTATGTGGATAGTTTACCATGCTCAGAGGGGAACAAATACGTGGGTGTGTAATATATTTCTCACTTATTCATTAAGCCACGACTTCAGGCGTATGCTTATATTCAAGGCTAGAAAAGATCTTTCCTTGTAAAAATAAATGAGAGTACTCTTTTAAAGAGTTTAGCGGTATTATGGAAAACTTCTGGTGTCCATATTGGATTATATAGATCATGGATCTTATATATCTGTTTACCGCAAAGTGTGCATCTTTTATAAAGATAGCAATTATAATTTTCGCATAAACCATCGTATTTATTTTATTAGGGAGAGAGAGTGTTGACTTTTGATTTGATTTTGAACTTCAGGTTCATTTTGTCAAAGTGGATATTAAACTTTTTGAAATCATTATTGTCTTATTGTCATAAATATCGTCATATCATGAGCCCATCATACATATAATGTAAAGCTTTTTAAACTAAAGATTATGTTCAATTGAAATGAAACAAGTATGATGTACACATGCTATTTATATGCTGCAGGCATTTTTAAAAAAACTTATCGCAGGTATATAGTCTAGCAATAGGCGTTGAACTATATTTAAGTGATTTTAGCATGCTTTTTGACAGTTTCATTGTAACATTAACATGGAATTAAAATAATTAACATCCACGCAATTAATACATAAGCAATGAAAACTAAAATGACTTAGGACTATGGGGATCAGCCAGCCGACACCGAAAGAAAGAAGTACAGTCCGAAGTTACATCAAAATAAATGCATGAAAAATAAAGTACAACTCGGGAACTTCAGAGAGAAGCCCCTATCTTCATTGAGCGAACGCCTTCAGCTTCTTTTTGGTGTCCTTCGGTCTTCTTTTTACATTTTCATCCTCACATACAAAATTTCTCTCAAAAAAGAAAAATTGCAGGAATTTAAAACGGTGTCGGAAACCTGGCTGATCCCTAAAAACATAGCCTAATATTGCACATCCACGCAGATAATATATTCGAGACATACAACCATGCAGATAATCAAAACACATGCATTTAAAATAATTTAAATTTGTGTGCGACGTGCAAAAAACCTTTTTTTTTGAAAAACTTTTACCTTTTGATCCATATTTTAATGTTTTATTTTACCGCTATAAAACCCTTTTAAATTTTCTTTTAATTATTTTGGGCTTTTTAGGGCCAAAAATAAATAAAAGAAAAATAATTTATGTGAATGGGCTAATTTTCGGGCCTTTTGGGCCATGAAAACAACCCATTAGGGTTAAAATTGGGCCTCCCCCGAAAAAATGGCCTGTTAGGGTTAGGGTTTCAGGAAACCCTGGGGGGGGCCCGCGGCGTGTCGCAGCGACGGCTGGCCGCGTAGGACGCGGCCGCCGTGGCGGCGACGGGCCGCGGCTGCGGGCCGCGGCCGCCGCAGCGGCGGGCCGCGGCTTCAGGCCGCGGCAGTTGGCCGCGGCCTGAGGCCGCGGCACAGGGCCGCGGCCTGCAGGCCGCGACGCAGTGCCGTGGCTTCAGGCCGCGGCAGTCTGCGGCCTGAGGCCGCGGCCGCCGCGGCCTGAGGCCGCGACGCAGTGCCGCGGCTTCAGGCCGCGGCAGTCTGCGGCCTGAGGCCGCGGCCGCCGCGGCCTGAGGCCGCGACGCAGTGCCGCGGCTTCAGGCCGCGGCAGTCTGCGGCCTGAGGCCGCGGCCGCCGCGGCCTGAGGCCGCGACGCAGTGCCGCGGCTTCAGGCCGCGGCAGTCTGCGGCCTGAGGCCGCGGCGTGCGATTTCCGCCGGCGGCGATAGAGACGCGCCGCCGTTCCGCCCTACGGGCGTGCGGATTTTTGGATCAAAGGCGGGGGGTAAAAAACGGATTTTTCAACTATTTAGATCGCTAAAAACAAATTTTTATTGTTTTTAGGCATGCAGATCTAATAAAAAATTGAATTTTACCGTGTTTATAAACTTTTTGATCCTAAAACATGCAGATCTAATGAGAAAAGCAAGTTTAGATCTAAAAAGTTTTGACTTTTACCTCTAGATTCGACGAGGAATCTAGGCGACGGTTGGTGAAGGATGCCCTTTTCGCTCCCCGTTGAGAAGATTACGATCTTCTTGAATCTGAGCGATTGATGGATCTCCTTCCCCGCGAGCTGCCGTCTCCTCCAATGAGCGTGATCGTGCTGATAACGTGTTATGAACGAGAAACAGATTTGGAGAAGGGTTGAGGCTAGGAAACCCCTAGCCTCCTTTATATAGTATTCATAATGGGTACTTATGTGGGTGGATACCCAATAGGCCCAATGGGTCCTATTCATAACAGAAAGGAAAATAATTAAGGTGTGAATTATATGTTTGTAGGCATCGATAGCAATTGTCGATCATGGACAGAAACATACACAGTGGAGATTAGATCAGCGCGCACGACCATATATTGAAGCGTCCAGATTACACCTATGTGCGCGCTTGCGTTGGATACGGTTGGACCACGCATTGCTGACTGCTTTGGTTGAAATATGGAGGCCAGAGACAAATACATTTCACATGCGCCAGGGAGAGATGACAATCACATTACAGGACGTGGCAGTCATCACTGGCCTACCGATTGATGGAGAACCAATATATCAATGTGAAATGCGAGATGGCAGTTGGGGTGCGTTGATGGAGAGACTACTTGGACATGATACCCCACTAAGAAAAGCAGCCAAGGTAAAACTTAGTTGGTTGCGTGATACATTTACTGATTTGCCTGAGGATGCAGATGATGAGGACATTCAGCGGTATGCACAGGCATATCTGCTTCATATGATTGGAACCTTACTGGTTCCGGATCCAAGCAAAGGATCTATAAATCTCCGCTGGTTGACAAAGTTAGATGATTTTGAGTAGGCCGGTGGATATTCATGGGGAAGTGCGGTGCTTGCGCACTTGTACGCTGAGCTCAGCAAGGTGGCATTAAAGCAGACAAAGGCTTTATATGCATGCGGGTTATTATTGCAGGGATGTTATTATTGCAGAGAAATTGGATAAGAGATGAGATTTTGAGGGATATTTATTATACAAAAGAGTGGTGTTATCAAGAGAAATTGGACAAGAGATGAGATTTTGAGGTATATCTAGATATCTATTATATAAAAGAGGGATGTTATCAAGAGAAATTGGATAAGAGATAAGATTTTGAGGGATATCTATTCTATAAAAGAGGGATGTTATCAAGAGAAATTGGACAAGAGAAATCTATTATATAAAAGAGGAATGTTATCAAGAGAAATTGTACAAGAGATGAGATTTTGAGGGATATCTATTATATAAAAGAATGATGTTATCACGAGAAATTGACAAGAGAAATTGGACAAGAGATGAGATTTTGAGTAATATGTATTATATAAAAGAGGGATGTTATCAAGAGAAATTGGACAAGAGATGAGATTTTGAGGGATATCTATTATATAAAAGAGGGATGTTATCAAGAGAAATTGGATATCATTATATAAAAGAGGGATGTTATCAAGAGAAATTGGACAAGCGAAATTGGATAAGAGATGAGATTTTGAGGGATATCTATTATAAAAAAGAGTGATGTTATCAAGTGAAATTGGACAAGAGAAATTGGACAAGAAATGAGATTTTGAGGGATATCTAGATATCTATTATATAAAAGAGGGATGTTATCAAGAGAAATTGGATAAGAGATGAGATTTTGAGGGATATCTATTATATAAAAGAGGGATGTTATCAAGATAAATTGGACAAGAGACGAGATTTTGAGGGATATCTATTATATAAAAGAGTGATGTTATCAAGAGAAATTAGACAAGATAAATTAGATAAGAGATGAGATTTTGAGGGATATCTATTATATAAAAGAGGGATGTTATCAACAGAAATTGGACAAGATAAATTGGATAAGAGATGCGATTTTGATATATATCTATTATACAAAATAGTGATGTTATCAAGAGAAATTGGACAAGAGATGAGATTTTGAGGAATATCTAGATATCTATTATATAAAAGGAGGATGTTATCAAGAGAAATTAGACAAGAAAAATTGGATAAGAGATGAGATTTTGAGGGATATATAAAATAGAGGGATGTTATCAACAGAAATTGGACAAGAGAAATTGGATAAGTGCTGAGATTTTGAGGGATATCTATTATACAAAAGAGCGATGTTATCAAGAGAAATTGGACAAGAGAAATTGGACTAGAGAGGAGATTTTAAGGGATATCTTGATATCTATTATACAAAAGAGGGATGTTAACTATATAACAGAGGGATGTTATCAAGAGAAATTGGATAAGAGAATTTGGACAAGAGATGAGATTTTGAGGGATATCTATATTACAAAAGAGGGAGGTTTTTGAATCTTTGTCCCATGTGGCAATGTCACATCGCCACATGGGGACAACCTTCTTAAACCCAAAACCCAAAAAACACATCCACCCAACCCCAAAAAACACACCCAAAACCAAACACCCAAAATCACACCCCCAAGCAAAAAAACCAAAAACCCCAAGACACTACACACACTCCAACCCACCATTCTCATTTTCACCCGTTTTTGCATTCATCGAAACACCCGCCCAAAAAAATTGAAACCCAAAAAAACACTGGGAATGTGCAATCAAAGAGGCGGGCTGAGCTTTTTGGGCGTCCGTTTCAATTAACCCCTCAAGCAGAGATCCGAAGGCGCCCGCGCCGAATTTATTGTTCCTCGCCGAAGGCGGCCGTGCCTTTAAATTTTTTTACGCTAATTTGTTGTTCTTTTAAATTTTGGCTGTAGAAATATTTTTTTGGGGACAAAGATTTTGCGGGAAAATTTTTTGTATATATATTGGAGTGAGTTGATTGAAACAACAACCCACCAATGTGGGCTCTCTTGTGGAAATAAATTTCATTTCAAAATATAAAAGATGTTGTGCGTATTTTTATGTGAATATTTATTGGCACAAAGGAAGTTAAATATTTGACATAATTACACGTGCTTCTGTGCTAATAAACGCATGATAATTATTCGGTTTTACAAGTAAATTATAAATCGGCCCAAAGGAAGGCTTATTATTTGACATGTTATTTATTATCAGTGTTTTATTACTACGTCAGGTTATCAATTACAAGTTAATATGTTGTCTAAAGATTAATGTTAATGGAGTGCCTGATATCTTGAAAGATGGTACTTGCATTTAAATATGATTGTATTGTAGTTTTTTAGTTTACTTATGTGAGCTTGTGGAATTTTGTTGTTCTCTCTTTCAACATTAACTCCTGCTAATATCACTGCCAGCATCATTTCTATTCCGATTCTAAATGGTTCTAATTTTAAATCAAGGAAGGAGAACTTGCTGATAGTTCTTGGGGTCATGGACCTTGACCTAGCAATGCGAATTGACTCCCCCCACCACTTACAGATAAGAGTACCTCTGATGACAAGAGTGAGTTAGAAAGGGAGGAGAGATCAAATCGCATGTGTTTGATGATAATGAAAAATGCCATTCCAGAAGCCTTCCGGGGCACTATGTCTGACAAAATCAATACAGCTAAATGTTTCCTTGCTGATATTGAAAAGAGATTTGTTAATAATGAGAAGGCTTAAATTGGTACGCTCTTGAAAAATCTCTTTTCAATGAGGTATAAAGGCAAGGGAAACATAAGGGAGTACCTTCTGGAAATGTCTCATCTTGCTTCAAAGCTGAAAGCACTTGAGCTTGAACTCTTTGAAGACTTGCTAGTACATGTGGTTCTCATATCTCTTCCTACTCAGTTTGGATAGTTTAAGGTGAGCTATAACTGCCAGAAAGAGACTTGGTCTCTGAATGAGCTCATCTCACACTGTGTTCAGGAAGAGGAAAGGTTGACGCAGGACAAGATTGAAAATACTAATGTGGTCTCTACCTCTAAGGACAAAAAGAGGAAAAAGGCAAAGAAGCTGCAGACACAGTACCACAAAAGAAACAACAAATGAAACCAGCAAATAAAGAAGGAAATAGTTGTTTCTTCTGTGGTGCTGAAGGGCATCAAAAGAAGTACTGCACCAATTATCATGCTTGGCATGCTAAGAAAGGTATACTTCTTAATTTGGATACAACTTGTAGTTGGATACAACGATCGATGACTTCGTGTTTGATTATAACAAACGTGTGTTGGATCTGGATCTAAGCCTAGAGGGTGAATAGGCTCATAAAAATATTCGTGCAACCCACGAACAATCACATGCAGTTATAAGCACATGCACAGTAAATAGTATGCAATCACAGAGTACGCACAGATTTACCCTGGTTCGGTCGTCCCCATGACCTACGTCGAACCCCGAATGCAAATACTAGATTAATATGTTACTTAGTACAACTAAAATGAGTCAATAGACCCAACTCAACTCTCACCTAGTCGTACGCACTCACAACGTGATCAACGCTATCAACCTAGTCAGATGCTCTCACCCTTGACGAGTCCCAACTCGTCAAATCCCCAAAAACACAAGTAGCGGTAGAGTTTCCCCTACAAAGATTGCTACACTACTACACAGATATAATAATAAAGAGTTTAGGAAATCTCAGTTTGTGTAGCTGTAGTCATCTCTGTCAATCAGCTCAGATCAGATCGCATCTGACGGGATGTAGTCGCCAACGTCACGTCCTCCTCCTTGGAACTTGGAGCCTAGATGATCTTGGCTACTAGAAACTTGCGGCAATGGTGGAGTTGCTCCCTCAATAAGTTGCAGCCATCGATGTCTTGCCTCTTTATTGTATTGCGCAATGTATGGATGAAGCTCTCTCTTGTGTTGTGCAATGTATGAAGCACTCTCCAATGAAACTTGCGGCCAAGGCTTGAAGTGTAGGGATCGTCTAACCCTTGCAATACTAACAACACACACTAGAGGAGGGGTGAATAGTGTAATGGCAATAAAATTGTCCAAATAAAATTTAACTTGCAAATGCGGAATTATAAATGCAAGAGGAATTAAATGGCACAATCAATCCAAACGCAAACACAAAGATTTACCCTGGTTCCCCAAACATGGATACATCCAGCCACACCAATATTCACTATATTCCCACACAGAGAAGTGAATACAAATCTCACAAGGAGATACCCCACAAAGAGGATTTATGCCCTACACAAGGACCCAACCAATCCTACACAAGGATCAAGACTCCCACACAGAGAATCACTAACTCCCACTCAGAGAATTAGGGTTAGCCCTACACTAGGACACTAGAACTCCCACAAAGAGAGTTAATTCCCACAAAGAGAATTCCCTAGTCCCACAAAGAGACAACCTCCCACAAAGAGAGAAACTCCCACAAAGAGAGTATCCTAATCCCACAAAGAGAAATAGGAAAACAAATTGTAATGCCCTACAAGCTACTGCACAAGTACTAGAGGGGGGTGAATAGTACTTTAAAAATAACGAGGAGTATAATTCCTAATTATAGTGCTAACAACTACCAAATCAATTTGCGGAAGCTTAAATTGAATGACAACAACAAAATAACAATGCTAACAAAAGATGTTACTGGGTTCGGATCCACCCAAGTCTCTCCGACTTGTTCCCGGTGATCCTACGTCCCAACCACCCGGATCCCCTCCGGATACTTAGGTTAGAAACACTAACCAAGATTTCCACTATGATATCTTGTGAAAAACCTTCACAAGATCAAATCATACATGCAATGGCAATAGTGAATCCCACAACCCGGGATCACAACTTTCTCTCACAACCGAGAGAATCAATAAGCAATATAAACAAGTTTATAATGAAATAAACAATCTTACCATAAAATCCTATACCTTGAGTTTTCTTACCAAATAGGTGCAAGGAGGGATTTGAGGAAGATGAAGTCACCAAGACCTAGCACCAAAGAAATGACCAGCAAAGGGTGCCTAGGAGTGATTTGGAGACTTGAATCAACCTAGAGCTTGAAGGGCTCACCAAGAACAAACTTCTCTCAAGATGGATTCTAGATCTAGAAAGTGAGAGAATGGATTTCTTGTGAGGAAGAGAGCTTTAGAAATGAGTGAGAATAGCTATCTCTTTCAATCTCAATGAATCTCTTAATGGCAGCTCTTAACCCTAGAGAAATGACCTAGGTTCGTATTTATAGGATCCCATAAAAACGAGTTAGGTCAAATCCCAACGGTTAGAAATCTGAGGCAACTAGTCGGTCAAGGAACAACCACTGACCGACTAGTTCATCAACTAGTCGGTCAGTCAAACAACATGGACCGACTAAGTGAAGAACTGAGAAGAAATAGAAATTCAGACCTAGAAATCTAGTCGGTCCAAGAAGACTTTCTGACCGACTAGTTTCATTACTAGTCGGTCAGTCAGTGAACGTAGACCGACTAAGAGGCAAAAGCAAATAGTCTGAATATAAATTGACTTAGTCGGTCCAAGAACAAATGTTGACCGACTAGATTATCAACTAGTCGGTCACCAAACGTTTTTAGACCGACTAACGATAAACAATAGCTTAGGAGAAATTTGGCATGTACAGTAAATCACAACTAGTCGGTCAAAGAAGCATCACTGACCGACTAGTTCACAAACTAGTCGGTCGGTGAGTCAACGTAGACAGACTAACTGTAAACAGTACTGAACAAGAAAAGATTAACTCAAACTAGTCAGTCCAAGAAGCTCTGCTGACCGACTAGATCACCATCTAGTCGGTCAGTACTTCTTCTTGTACCAACTAACATGCACAAACAAGTCCGAATCGAAGCGCGATGCTTCGAGGAAGTTAGAGTGGACTTGTACTAAGATCCTAGAGCTACGATATGAGCGATATGAAGATAGAATCGTAAGATATACTCAAGTCTTAACATTCTATAGATCGAAGCTAAAAGACTATAAATAAAACCTTAATGAACGATCTTCGAGAGCTTCGATCAATTCTTCATGACTTCCAAAACGGTCCAAGAGCTTCAACGAAGCTTTAGGCAATGAATACGAGCTTTGAGAAGTCTTGAGATGTCGCTTTGATTGTTCTCGTGAATTTGGCGACGATCTCCAATACTGCGCTCACATATTGTTAGTTCATGAATTATTTATGTTTGCTCATCATCCAAAACCAAATCCGGGGAGTCCAATATTCAACATTCTCCCCCTTTTTGGTGATGACAAACCAACATAAATAATAATCAAAAATAATGATTCAAATGTAAAATACTTACTCCCCCTGCATTGATGACACGTTAATTCCAAAATGAATATATATAAATTGCATCAATCAGACGAGTAAGATATATAACGAGAATCGATTTTTGAAATATCGGATTTTGAAAATCCTTATATATATCTTAACTCCCCCTGAATCTAACACATCAAATTAGAATCTTGAAAATTGAGTTAACTTTTCATTTGCCCTATTTATTATCATTATCTCTCCCCCTTGGCATTATCCCAAAAATGGGGGGCATACAACGACAACAACTAGGAAAAGGAAAATCCAAACATCAGGAGTCGTAGATATTGACGATGGACATAATTGACACCAAGGGAGAAGAGACGAAATCAAATCAAAGTGTGTCAAATTCTCCATTATCAAAAAGCGTAAATTAAAATCATCAAAAATACCAAATATTTATTCATTTATTGAATAATGAAACATACTCTCCAATATTTAATATTCTTGGTTAAATGTGTGCATGGAAAACAATTCTATACAATTATAGAAATATAATCTATTTAACCAAGTTATCAAGCGTCGAGCGATGATTTCACATATCATATGCATTGAACGAATATTAAATGTGCACGACGAAGTAAATCAAAGAGAACATCGATGTATATATATATGTGTGAATACCAAGAGTACATCCAAAACTCACATCGAGTACATCATATCAAGTGCAACATACCATCTATATAAACATCAAAATACAACATCATCATCAACACATCAACAGCAACACCCAAAAAACATCAAAATACAACACCGACATCCATATAACCAAAATACATCAAAACAACCCCAACACTCCATCCTAACCCAAAGTACTCTCAATAAGATGTATCATCCAATGAGCAGTGGAGAGTCCTCGAAACAGACGATCACGAGGAAGTGGCTGGATCTGCAGTCTCCGTGGGTCCAGTCGACGGAGTGGACTCAGGCTCTGCAGGGAGGAGAGGCGTGTCAACAGACGGGATCGTCGGGGCAGGGGTGGAGACATCGAAGGTAGGCTCAACGGCTGGGGTCTCAACAGGAACAACAGGAGTCAAGACAGGATCAGGCTCGACAGCAGGGGCAGCAGCAGCATCAGAAGTCTGATCCACTGGTGCAGAAGTCTCTGGAGCACCGGAAGAGGTGCCAGCTCCAGGAGCAGATGTGGTAGCGGCAGCAGCAGCAGTGGCCTCAGCGCCACGAGCAAGAGAGGTGACCAGCTCATCAAAATCCTCATCGTCCATCTCCTCATCCTCAGAAACAGGAGGAGGAAGCTGGACGCCCATCAAGCTAGCCATACAGCAAACTACATCCTCGGTACGAGCCAAACGCGACGCGTGCCGACGAAGTAACCGAACGACATCATCAAGTGTGGCGGGAGGTCGAGAAGCAGCAGCTGCAGAAGGAGTCGTGCCCTGAGACGCAGAAGGAGTCGTCCGCTGCACGTGACGGAGTGCTGCAAGAGATTTCTTTACGGCCGTCGCGTTCAGTGGAGGACCAAGAGGACGCTCGTCGTCAGGATGCAGAGGGACACGGAAATGACGAAAAACCAAGGTCAACAGACATGGATACGGGATATGCGCAGATTTAGTGGTCTTGCGTATACACTCGAAAGAGTCCATCTTATCGAGTATAATGCGAGCCCAATTAATCTCGCTACCCATAAACAGAGCGTAAATCAATTTCAGAAACGGCTGAGATGGAAGAGAAGAAGATCCATACTTGGGAAGAAGGCATGATTTTAAGATCAGGTTAATCACCCAAGCATTCGGCTTGAATGATTTCGAAGGGACGCCAATGAACGCGGGGGGGATAACCTGGAAGATTTCACCTAGGGTAGGCTGATCGAGGGTGGAGATATCGTCAACAGAAATGTCAGACGGGAGGAGGCCACACGACGAGCAACCTATCAGCTCCCCCAAGATCTCTGCCGTGAGGACTATAGGAGTCCCCAAAACAGAAGTCTCGATGGAGTGAGACTCATCATACTGACCTCGGACACGATTGGCATAGAATAATTTGACCAGGCGAGGATAGGGTCTAGGGTTCGCCTTAGGGTCGTAGCGAAGGTAGTCCAAAAGGCCACTATACGATAAAAGATCGGCAAGGCCAAGAAAATCAGAAAACTGAACGTAATGCTCCAACAGCAGTGGGCAGTGCTCTATACGGTTGTACGCTGCGAGACACTGAGGGTCGTCACGGCACAACGATATATCCACACCGCCGACTGGCATAGGAGCTTTACCCTTAGCCTTACGGGTCTTAGGAGGAGGTGGAGGAGGGGGTGGAGTAGGTGCCTTCTTGGGATGTTCAGGAGTGTATTCTTCCTCGGAATCATCCTCGGAATCACTACCTGAACGCTCACCGGGAGGGGTAGGAGCACGAAAATTTTTGGGTTTAGCTCGGGGCTTGGAAGATTGGCCGGTAGGTTTGGGCTTGGTAGTCCTCTTCCTCTTCAACGGTGTTGAAGACGAAGAGGTGGGACGTGTGGTCTTGGCCCTACGCTTAGGAGGGGTCGAATCGGTCGGAGCATCAACGGTCATGGGGGATGCCCCAGAAGATGTAATCGGGAGTCTCGTTCGTGCCATGATTGCGGCACAACAAGTACAATCAAGCGACCGGATAGGATCAAACACCCTAAGCGTAAGCAATCCTAAGCACAAACCCTAGAATCACACAACAAGCACAAAGCCCTAAGATAATTTTCGAAACCCTAGAGCCTAGAAGTGAAAACGAGATCTAGAATACACCCTAGGGATGAAAACTGAGATCTAGGAAGGGGGAAGATACCTAGGGGAGAGGTCGACGGCGACGGACGGCGGAGATGGCCGGAAAAGTGGCCGGAGTCGACGGGAAGATGAAAAGTCTCGATCGGGTTTAGGGGGGTTTTCGGGCTGGAGAGAAGAAGTAAACCGACTAAATGAAGAAGCAGCCGGTTTGAGAGAGCTTAAGTCGGTCGAGAATGCGAAAAGACGCGTTTGCCCTAACGCACTTAGTCGGTCACAGTTCAAGCACTGACCGACTAGATTACGATCTAGTCGGTCGGTCAATGAGCTTAAACCGACTAAGTCGAAACAGAGGCAAACAGAAAAATCTAGGGCTAGAGTTAGTCGGTCGCAGTATAATCACTGACCGACTAGTTTTCAATCTAGTCGGTCGGTAAGAGTACTATGACCGACTAAAAGAAGTAAATGACAATAGAAAGTCTAAAGCTTGAACTAGTCGGTCTGAGTTCACTAGCTGACCGACTAGATGAGCATCTAGTCGGTTGACTAATGAACTGAAACCGACTAGAAGAGTCCAAAAGTTGATAAATGAGTTCTCTTCATAAACCACTTGGATGAAACATCTTAACCCTCTCATTAGACATCTAAACTACCCCATAAAACATCGAAATCTTAAATACGACATGCAAATAAGAATTCGAGCAAAAAAATTTAAACATATCACATAAAATTCCCAAAAATTCAATAAATCTAGCATGAACGAAATATCGCGAAATATAATAGCATGCAAGATAATTGAATGAAATATGAATCCTATATCTCGGATTCACCCATAATCCCCAATTCTCGACGCAACCGCACAAAGGAGTCCTCCTTTAGGGGTTTCGTGAAAATATCGGCGATTTGCTTTTGGGTTTCAACGTACACTAATATGATGTCCTTTTTAGCAACATGATCATCTAAGAAATGGTGTCGGACATCTATGTGTTTAGATCGGGAATGGTGCACCGGATTCTTTGAAAGACAAATAGCACTTTGGTTATCCACCATGATAGGGCTAGTATCACAATGAATACCAAAATCCTTCAGTGTGTGTCTCATCCAAAGAACCTGGGCACAAGCGGCACCGACGGCAATGTATTCCGCCTCGGTGGTTGAAAGTGATACTGAATTTTGCTTCTTGGAAAATCAAGAGACAAGGGAATTTCCTAGAAAATGGCAAGTGCCACTAGTACTCTTCCTGTCGGATTTGCATCCCGCATAATCAGCGTCACTATATGAGACTAACTCATATGTGCTAGATTTCGGATAAAGTAATCCAAAATCTAAAGTGTAACTTAGATAGCGAAAAATACGTTTAACCGCTACTAAGTGAGAATCCTTAGATTGAGACTGATAACGAGCACAAATACAAACGGCAAATATAATATCGGGCCTACTTGCGGTAAGACAAAGTAAACTACCTATCATACCTCGATATAGACGAATGTCTACATCTTTTCCGCCCGTATCTTTATCAAGATGCGTTGTAGTGCTCATAGGAGTCTTTTTCCCGGAGGCATTCTCCATTCCAAATCGCTTTAGCAACTCCACCGTGTATTTCGTTTGGTGGATGAAGATTGCATCGTTCAATTGGCGAATTTGGAGACCTAAGAAATATTTGAGTTCGCCCATGTGGCTCATCTCAAATTGTTCCTTCATAACATTAGAAAACTCTTCGCAAAGAGTGAAGTTAGTAGCACCGAAAATGATATCATCAACATAAATTTGAACTAATAAAATATCATTATTCGCATGCTTAACAAAAAGTGTAGAATCGGCTTCGCCCATTTTAAAATTCAAATCCAAAAGAAAATTCTTTAGGCGATCATACCAAGCTCGAGGAGCTTGTCTCAAACCATAAAGAGCTTTCTTTAGTTTAAAAACATGATTTGGAAATTTTTCATTTATGCAGCCCGGAGGTTGAGAAACGTATACTTCCTCAACGACATCTCCGTTCAAAAATGCACTTTTAACATCCATTTGAAATAATTTAAAATTTTTATGGCATGCATAAGACAATAATAGTCTAATTGATTCTAACCTAGCTACCGGAGCGAAGGACTCTTCGAAATCGATACCTTCCTCTTGCCGATAGCCTTGAGCTACTAACCGAGCTTTGTTCCGGACGACGACTTGGTTTTCGTCGGTTTTGTTCTTGAAGATCCACTTTGTCCCTATGACGGTGTGGTTCTTCGATGGCAAAGGAACAAGCTCCCATACCTCATTCCTCTCGAATTGAATGAGTTCCTCCTCCATGGCAAGGATCCAAGCACTATCTTCGCATGCTTCAACTATATTCTTTGGCTCTATCGATGAGGCAAAGGCACAATTGGCGAAGTGGTGGACTTGCGATCTCGTCTTGACTCTATCTTGAATATTGCCAATGACTTGCTCATGGGGATGGTTGCGAATGGTATGAAGCCGCTTGGGAATACCTTGATCACTAGGCACATCCTCAACAACTTCATTAGTCGGGTTAGTATCAATTGAATCAATAGAATTAGAATTTTCAAATGAATCACATAAAACATCCATAGAGTCATCATCATTTGAAATTCTAGGAGTAATAAAATTCTCATTAAAAGAGACATGTAGTGATTCCTCGATCGTAGAGGATCTTTTGTTGTATATCCGGTAGGCTTTGCTACGTGAGGAATACCCAACAAATATCCCCTCATCCGATCTCGGATCAAACTTGTCCAAATTATCATATGTGTTTTTAATAAAACATTTTGCGCCGAAAACACGAAAATGTTTAACTTGAGGCAATCTACCAAACAACAATTCATAACAAGTTTGTTTGGTGCCGGGCCTCAAAAGTATTCTATTAAACACATAGCAAGCGGTGTGTACCGCTTCCGCCCAAAATTGATAACCAAGTTGACTATCTTCGAGCATATTGCGAGCACACTCCACAAGCGTTCTATTCTTCCGCTCAACAACACCATTTTGAGGAGGTGCGCGAGGGAAAGAAAACGTGTGAGTAATTCCAAGATCATCACAAAAATTTGAGAAAGACTCATTCTCAAATTCACCCCCATGATCACTACGAATAGTGACAATGGTGGTTCCGATGAGATTTTGTACTTTCTTCACAAATATCGTGAAGTTTTCAAAAGCTTCATTTTTATTACATAAGAAAAATACCCATGTAAATCTAGAATAATCATCGACGATGACAAGTCCATATCTTGCATTTCCTAAGGAAGCAACTCTAGTTGGCCCAAATAAATCTAGATGTAATAGCTCTAGTGGCCGTTTCGTAGAAATGCTTTTCTTAGGTTTAAATGAAGATTTAGGAAGCTTGCCACGTTGACAAGAATCATAAAAACTTTTCTTTTCAAAAACGAGCTTCGGAAAACCTTTAATGGAATTTAATTTTGAAAGCTTATAAAGTGTTCCAAAGTTCACATGTCCAAAGCGTCGATGCCATAAGTGTTGTTCACTTGTGTTGGCAACGAGACATTGTTCATATGACTTAGGAAGATCCAAAATATAAATATCTTTATGGCGTGTGCCGGAAAATAATAACTTATTATTATCATTTGAAATATGACACAATCCTTTCGCAAAGCTAACTTTGTAACCTTTGTCACAAAGTTGGCTTATTGAAATAAGATTATGATTTAAACCATTAACTAGATAAACATCACTAATTAAGGGTTTAGACGGGTTACCCACTTTACCAACACCGACGATGGTTCCGCTCTCGTTGCCTCCAAAGACGACGCGATTTCCATTTGCAATGGGAACCACTCCGGAGAGCAATTGAGCGTCACCCGTCATGTGTTTGGAGCACCCGCTATCGAGTATCCAATTCCCTTTGGAGCTAAATTTAAATTTGTTGCTCCTTTTCTTTTTCTTTTCCTTGAGTACCTAAATATAGAACATTTCATATCATGGTACCCAAGGTCATTGGGTCCTCAAAGGTTAGACCTTTGGAAGCCAAGTCTAATTGGACTTAGACTTCCCCACATAATTTCTACTATGCACAACATCCGAAAAATAAGCATTCATATATACTTGTTTTTCATCCATGCTTGTGTCCTTTGGGCTCCAAATAGTGAAAATCTTGGGAGCCCTAATCCTATTGGGTGCATGCATGCGACGTTGATTTCTACGTGATGCATGTTGTGGATAGGCATACGGAACATGATGGAATGGTGCACGACGAGAATTATTCATATGATGAGGTGGGTGAACATATGCATGTGTGGGAACACGTGCGTGAGGGTGTCTCACATGGTGTGCACGTGCCCGAGAATGTGTTGCATAAAAATCATCATATGTGTGAGACGGTGGAGTAGGACGTGTGTTCCTACGTGGCATGGTATTGGTGTACATATAAGCATGCCCCTTCTTTGGAGGTCCACCCAAAGTGGGTTTCTTTCCGAAAGAGGGTGTGGACGAGGTGAAAGCACCATTGGTAGATGAACTACAAATAGAGTGTTTGCTACAACTCGTAGAGTCACCGGAAGTTGGCCTAACAAAAGTAGTGGCCGCTTTGGATGGACATCCCATCGTATACCCCAAACCATCTATAGATCGAAGCTAAAAGACTATAAATAAAACCTTAATGAACGGTCTTCGAGAGCTTCGATCAATTCTTCATGACTTCCAAACGGTCCAAGAGCTTCAACGAAGCTTTAGGCAATGAATACGAGCTTTGAGAAGTCTTGAGATGTCGCTTTGATTGTTCTCGTGAATTTGGCGACGATCTCCAATACTGCGCTCACATATTGTTAGTTCATGAATTATTTATGTTTGCTCATCATCCAAAACCAAATCCGGGGAGTCCAATATTCAACACAAATTACACCCTGTAAAGTAAATACTCTTACATATGCCTTGAGATGCTTACTCATGAATGAATGCAAGGCATGGAAGAGGATCTCCAAGTGTTGGAATATGCTTGAGAGCACTTGGATGTTTTCCATTGAGCTGCACTTCAATGCATGAAGGAAGATGAATGCTCAAAGAAGGGAAATGCGGGAGCTTGAAAGTGGCTTAAAGATCTCTTGAGATTTTCAATAGAATTAAGAGTAATCAAGAATAAATCAAGAAGTTTAAGCATAGGCAGCACACTCATATATATAGGAATCCTATATCAAGCCCTAAAACCCAAAGAAACAGCCAAATAATCAAATCTGCAACGGCTAGAAACTGGGTGAAAACGACAGGAACAGTCGACTGATGATCATAAGACAGTCGACTGATCAACGGCTAGAGAATATCCAACGGCTATAATCTGAGCCAGGACAATCGACTGACGAAGTCAATACAGTCGACTGACAAACAGGACAGGTGCCTGTAAAACCTTCAGCAGACGACTGCTGCAGGGGATGGAACGAAACAGAGAGCTGTACTCTTTCTCAAATTCTTCGCACAGGCAACTGATGTTAATACTACAGTCGACTGTACATTCTTCATCAGTCGACTACTGTAAAGTATGGAGAGAAGGCAGAGAGATGCAGAGATTGCACTTATGCTAGACAGGCGACTTTTGGCCAAATCTCGGGCGACTGTAAATATACAGGCAACTGAAACACTGATCGACAGGCGACTGTACGTAAAGCTCAAGTTTGAGTCAATTGAAATGTTGACTTGAGCTGTGCAAATCAGGCGACTGTAGAAGGATCTACAGGCGACTGGAAATCACCAAGTCGGCTGTGTTTCCCTCAACAGACGACTGACCGAAAGAGTGAACCTATTGGGTTGGATTCTATGATAATCCTAAGGTTCACTAAGATGGTTGAATGCATGTGCATGAATGAGCAAACCATCTAGCATGGCATTACATCAACCCTAGACTCAACAGAGAGAGAAAGCAATAAAGTAAATTACATGGATTGCAATGCTTTCTTAAGAGTCTAAGTCTTCAATCTTGATGCCTTGATTGCTCTCCATCATCTCCAAGCTTTGGCACTCCTTGAGTCCAAACTTTGGCTCTTCTTCACATGATGTCCATCCTTACACCAAGTGATTAGTCTCTAAGAAAGATATCCTTGAAAGAAACTGGGAGACTAAAACATGAGATTCATTAGCAACAACATAATGTTGTGATCATCATCAAAATAAGATTGGTATGAAACACCAATACTCAATAATCTCCTGCTTTTTGATGATGACACACATTATGTAAATCATAAAGAATTAAAGCACAAATCTAATGATCTCCCCCTACTTATATGCACCAATTAAATAATGAGCTACACAAAGATAAATACTCATAAAATCAATAACAACATGGTGACATATAATAGGCATGGGTTACATAAACCAATTGCAAAGAATAAAGACATGCAAACATGAATGGTTTATCTAATCCCATATATCTCTCCCTATAGAGATATCTCTCCCCATATGCATATGTATATATCTCTCCCCCTATAGATATGATCACATAATGCATATATCTCTCCCCCTTGACATCGTCAAAAAGGTGGACATCAAAAATATCCCCCTTTGTCATCTTAACCAAGATGTGACAATATGCAAGAAAAGAAAGATATGTATGATACCAAATATAAAATTTAGTGGGTATCAATTAACTATCCCATGCACCCCCTAGATCATAGAAATGGTCAACTTTTGACTTCTAGGATCTAATACCATTTAATTAATGGAGCCATGGCCCATAAGTGTATCAAAGCAATAGATATGGAAAAATCAAGCTTCAAAGATACACACGAATATTGCCAAAAACAATGAGACATGAAACAAATTGGCAATAAACAAGAGGTTTGGTTTGAGACCCAAAATAATCAAATATAAATAATGATCTCAAATAACCTCCGAAATGAGAGTTAAAATATGTCTTAAATTAATTTAAACATATAATATATTAACTCCCCCATTGACATACACATGGATCATGCATGCATGTCAATAAACCCCAAGGTCCCAATTTTCATGAAAGGAAATAAATTTGAAAAATATTTTCAAAATCATGAAACACACACAATCAATGGGTATGCTTAAAATAAACATAGAAGCACAATACCCATGCAAGATGCAAAAGTGTGAGGAACCTAAACATTAGGTAACCAAACCCAAGAGGAGTTTGATTTCCTAACATAATCACACGAGGTGATCACATCCCTAACTAGAGAGTTGATGTAACTATCTCTCTCTTGCACACTAGCCTTAGTGGGAATCCATAATCTCAAGGATTTCCTAGGCAATGGTTTTGCCTTTGCAAGAGGGAAGGATGTGGTATGCTTAGGTGTAGAAACAAATTTCTTAGCATGCAAAGAATGAGGATTTTGCTTCTTAGCAAAAAATGAGGATTCTTCATTCTTCCTCATCACCTTGTGATCTACATGCTTCTTGTTGGTGTTATTGTTGTACAAGAAAGCATGGTGATTCTTCTTAGGTGCTTTAGCAATATTTCTTGTATTTGCACCATAAGAAGAATTAGAGGTGGGTTTGGGAACCACATTTTGAATGTAGCCCAAACCTCCTCTATGATTTGCCGGATGTTGTTTTTCCAACAAATCGTGGAGTGAATCCCTAGAATACACAAAGCTTATGAGCTTCCGGGATTCCTCTTCACATTTCAACGTAAGTTGTTGAATGTGAGCATCTAAGCTATGGTTTCGAGCAATGAGATTTTCATTAGAAATGCTCAATTCCTTAACTTGAGAGAGAAGTGTGTCTCTCTCACAAGTGTCATAAACATGCCTTTCATCATGAACTACACTTGCAATAACTAGTTTATGCATTCTACTCTTAGCGATCTTATATTTTGCTTTTAATCTATTGTAAGAGTTGATGCACTTACTAGCCTTTTCGGAGACCAAGTCAAATTTGATCTTGAGCTCCTCATATGAGATCTTTTTGGCGTCCCCCGCTTTTGTCTGTGTATGAATGTGCAATAATATGATTGGGGGCGTGAGATTTAAATATTTGTAACCACAAGCGCACGGTGTTGTAGTGTGGCTTGGGGGTCGAACTCAGGGAGGCGTGGATGTGCTTGTGTCAAGTAGGATCAAATTCACCCCATGGGCGAGCTAGC
This sequence comes from Scilla litardierei, assembly GCA_030789695.1. Lineage (NCBI taxonomy): Eukaryota > Viridiplantae > Streptophyta > Magnoliopsida > Asparagales > Asparagaceae > Scilla > Scilla litardierei. The sequence goes on from CM061137.1 coordinate 57,958,951, forward strand.
CCGAATCGGATGATGGGTTGTCACGGTAAATGGAATGCAAGGTATAGACAATATAAAGGAAAAACCCGGGACTCTGGTTTCCACCCTATCGTGTGATTCTCACCGATACGGCCTACGGGTAGGATAACAATCGGAATTAGGGTCTAATGGTGAGATGTTGCCTCTGAAAGTGGTACCAGCGTCCCATGGGCCCGATATTTCGGTCGGTGCCCAGGATGATACGCCAGACTTCTCGGGTTCGGTCAGTGGGCACTCCCGTGTCCATTAACACTGACCGAATCCGGGAGCACTAAGCTCGCAACGATACTCCCAACGTCTCATCCTGCCGCTCCCATGCGCTAGGATTCGACGTCTACGCTAAGGGCGTGGGCTATGGCTAGGGAGTCAACCACCAAGTTTATTCCCCCTTGGCCCAATGGTCAAAGGCGGTCTTTTTCCTGCCGATGACAATAAAACACCCCGCGTAACCGTTAGATTCCTAATCCCTATCGATTTCCTAGTCCTATGGACGCATCGGAAGAACCCACAAAGGGGTTTCCACCAAAATCCCAGATTTGGGAACTACTCACACATATTTAGTAAAAAGCGATCTAAATAGAAATCGACCGTAAAAATCATGATCAGGCGATTGAAAAGCAGTAATAACAATACTAATAACACAATATTAAAGTTTGACAAAGATAGGAAAACTTACAAATATCTGAAAAATTACAGCCGTCAAGAGAGAGAAAAAGCAGCAAAAAATAACAACTCCCGTTTCTGGAAAACCTAGGGGTCCTATATATAGAATACGAAATCACCCGATCAGGTGAAAAGTCACCCGATCGGGTGACCTGCTTCGTTTCTTCGACATCACAGAATAGGATTCCACCCGGTCACCACGGCAAGGTCGGTTGAAGGTTGAAGTTGATCGGTTGGATCTTCGTGCCGTCGGGTGAATCGGTCGGTTGATCTCTCCTTGTCTTGGCTTCGGAGAATCGGCTACAGGTGAACCGATCGGGTGAAAGTCACCCGATCGGTTGGCATTCAGCGTCAGAATTCCAGAGAGTTGGGGCGTTTGAACCGGTCACTGAACCGACCGGGTGACTTCTTGGCCGCTCCAACTTGTGTCCGGGTGGTGCACGCGTGCATCACCCGATCGGTTGGAAATAACCAACCAGTCGGGTGAGGGGCTGAAAGATGCGATCTTCTTCATTTGACCCCCTGGATCATGTATGACTCCTCCCGTTGCTCCAGGGACTCATGATATCGTCGTTTTATGTCCCCTATGCCAGTAAACTCCTGCAAAATACGAAAAACACGGAAAAGTGAAAGAAAACAAGAAAACACGAGAAAACGAATATAAGACGGCGGTAAATAACGGAAAAATACGGAAGAAAACGTGCGCAAATATATGAAATATAAACGCACGTCAAAATCCCCCAAGCTGAACTCTTCCTCGTCCTCGAGGAAGACGAGTGAGAGTTGGAGCTCGGAGTGAGAAAATCGAGAGAAAGAGAGAAAAAGAAAACTCTATATCCTAGATCGCCCGTCAGGGCGAACAAAATCAAAAACGACACACCAAGCAAGCAAACGCCAAATCACATCACTAAACCAATGATTACAAGTCCAGACAAGTGCCGTGGGCCCACGCGGTGAAGCGCGAGTGAGTGTGGTCGTGTGCAAGCAGACGGTGTCACTATCTACGATGTGCGATAATGCTCGATATACACAAATCCAGGAAATGACTTAAATATCGATTCGAATTGAATAAAGAGGTGAATTTATAGTTTAAGCATGCATGAGAATAGAGAGAGAATCGAAACATATCATGCGTCAGGGACTCCACACTAGGGTTAAGGAAATCACCACACTATACCCTAGATAATAGCTAAAAAGTTCCTAAGCCAAGTGTTTTCGAAACCGATGGGGGTTGAGATGGTGTGGAGTAGAACACTCGGTGCAAATTATCGCCTTCCCTTTATTCTCGGCAAGTAGGAAAAAAATATTCACACGGGAATTTTTTTGGGTTTTGGGTATTTGTATTTTTTTTGGCTTTTTGGCTATACAAATTTTTTTTTCTTTTCATTTCTCTTCTTTTTGGGTTTTTCTTTTCTTTTCTCTTTTTTTTTGGTTTTTGGGTTTTTGGCTATACACATGTGTACTCTCCCAAATGGGAGAACGGTACACGACGAGGGGATTTGCACCAAGTAAAACAAAAAGAAATCGGAATCTAAACACTTGGGCAAAGGAAACTATTCTCGCTAATTAGAGCATGGGCTAAATGAGTTATCCTTGTCCTTAATTGTGGAATCCCGACACATGCGAAATGAAGTATACGATATATATATAACATGCAAAAGAAGCAGACAGTAGAAACAAATACCGCATATTCAAATCGAAGCATGATAATCTAGGGGTCATTCCTGGACAGGTATATAAAGTAAAATCACAAAGTAGAAGCACACCACACAGCTAGGCACGACGCACGACTCACAAAAAGCTAAGTGGACCCACGATGCATGAAATGCAAGAGGACTCGATATCCTAGGGTTAGTGAATGTGATTATCGATGCCATGCTAGGTGTGTGTGATTTTGTGGCAATTCATCATAGGGTTCATCTCTAGGAGAAAGAGATAAAAAGAAGAAAAGAAAAAAGAAAAAGAAAAACACGGAGAAAAACGACTCAAATAAAAAAGAAAAAGAGACAAATGACGCACGAAGTGCGACTCCCCCAAGCTGAAATTTGCATTGCCCTCAATGCAATAGAATTAAATACGGGAGGGCAATGAATATGGGGGGAATACACACAGACATAAAAACACACGAAAGACAAGAAAGTACACAAACGAGAATGACAATACGAATAAAAATAAAAAGCACACCACACGACATATAAACAGAAAATAAAAATAAAAATAAATAAAAGAAAGAAAAATCACACGACACGACAAATAAACAAACACACAAAGAAAAACGAAACACGACAGCACACCAAAAAATTTGACTTCCCCCAAGCTAGACGTGACAGTGCTAGCAAAATGATGTGATCGTGGATATGCAGAGATATGCAAGGGGGAGGTCAAAAACAAAATGAAATCAAAAAGCAAGAGAGGGGGAGTCCTCGCCCTCCTCGGAAGAGGGTGTGGATGGGTGGTTGGGGAAGGCAGGGGGTGTACGGAGAAGTGGGGAATGAGGTGGAGGAATAGGTGCAGTGAGGGTGTGAATGATGGGTGAAGTGTCAGTGGAGGTGGGTGGTGGTGGAAGTACGGCGATCAAGGCGGTGGTAAAAGGGATAGAAATGGGGGGAGAAGGTGTGATGGTGACGGTAGTGGGTGGCGGTGGTAGAGATCTGGAGCGCACCTGCAATTTCTTGCGGCGCACATGGGCAGTGACAGCGGAAGAGGGAGGAGGTGGTGTGGGGGCGACAGAAGTGGTCGTGAGAGCAGAAGTGGATACGGGGATGGGAATAGATGTGGGAGGGGGGATGATCGCCTAGGTGGGGGTGAAGGAGGTGGGTATGGGTGGGATGGTGGAGGAGAAGAATGTGACGGGGGAGGTGACGATCGTCGAGGTGGTGAAGGTGGTGGGGAGGGGTGTGGTGTAGGTGGTGGTGGTCTGTGTAGGTGAGTGAGAAGGCGGAGGATGGCAGCCACGTTCCTCTCAAGTGCGAGAAAACGTGGGTGAGTGGGAAAGGAGGATGGTGATGGGTCCGAGGGGACAGAGGACCTGGCAAGATCACAGAGAGCAGCGACCTTGGCCTCGAGAGCAAGGCGAGCTGAGGCCTGGTGGCGACCAAAGGAAGTGGACTGACGTGAAGCGGAAGTGGTGCCGAGAAGTGATGTGGAAGTAGTGCTGGCGGCAGTGGTCATGCCGGCACTGGACACAAGGCTGGAGATGGCCGTAGAAAGATCCTCAGCAGTGATAGGACCAGGATCACGGGTGGTGTGACTCGGGCCAGCCTCGATATCTCCCCGGGACGTAGGAATATCCTGCTCGCCTAAGTGGGCGACAGGCGAAGGTGCTCTGCGTGCGTCCGGGGGAAAGAAAGGAAGGCGCAACCCCGCTAGAAACTCGGGATCGGGCGGAAAAGTCCAATCTCCCACTACAGCAATAGTCATACGAGCAGGGTTGGGGAGAATGGTGTACGGGGCTGGGAGGTGGCCGTAATTGAAATCGAAACAACGATCAGGGCGGGGCTTAATCATATGAATATGCCACAGGACATCGAGGTCTAGACGTGAGGGTCCTGCGGCAGTGGGAAGATCACTGGGGATGTGGATATTAAATTGGGGGTAAGAAGCAATGACAGTGATAATTCCCCCACAGCAAATCTTGCCCTTACCGGCCCGACTAATCTCGAGGAGCTTGTAAATAAGCCAGTCGCCGGCATGGACGGGGACAGTATGGGCCCTAAAGCTAATCACATCATCATCACGAACGAAGGGGAAAGTCATGGCCCATAGAATGAAAAGATCAGGGATGGTCACGGTGCCTGACTCATCCCTGGGGAAAATGCGGAGGATATGATCCGATGGGCCAGACGGAATATATGATGGATGATTGAGGAGGCTTTGGCCTTACCTCGGGGATAGCGAGGGAGTATGGTGAGGCGGAACCAAAAGTTATCGACGTCAAATTCGGGCGGGTATCCGTAGTGTCGGATAGCGTCGTCCCCAAGGATGGGGAAACCAAATATATCATTAATCGTGTTCAGGTGAGTACGAATGGTTTTGTTACACACCCGGAAAATGACGGTCGACCCCGACTCACAAACGAGTGAGGAAAGAAATTCAAGTGTGAGGGACGGTTAGGACACCGCGGTGGTGTTCAGGAAGGCTAACCAACCTAAGTTCGTGAAAAGAGTCTCGACCTCGGTGAAGATACCGAGATCGAAAAGTGATTGGGTGTAGGCAAATTTGGTTGACAGATGCCCCCGAGCATCCAGCCTAAGGTAGAAGTCCTTGTGCTCTTGGTTCCTATATCGATACACATGCGGGCCCAACATTGGGTCCTCAGGGGGGAAAACAGGTGGGGGAGGGGCCAGTGATAGTGCACGTGGTGCATTGGGGGAGGACGTGTTTGTTTGCGTCTCTTTCAAGACGGTTCATCCTCCAGCATGATACCCTTCCCCTTATCACAATCCCGGGCCATAGTGGGTGCGTGAGTGTGATGCAAATGAGTGCAGTATATGATAAAAGCACGCACACACACAACAATCAAGCAAGATGATATTCTATGGTAAAAAGTAAACTTTAGCAATGGAGTGAAGTTACCCAGCAGAGGTTGGAGTTCCTTGCTTGAAATTGACCCCAATACCATGCAATTGGACGGATTGTGGAGCCGCGGCACTTCTCTTCAGCGAAAAATCCGAAAATGGGGGATTAGGGTTTGAGAAATCGAAATGGGGGAAAGAGAGGGAGAGAGAACGATGGAGAGATGGAAGGGGTAGGTGGAGAGAGAGGCTAGAGGGGAAGTGGAGGTCGTGGGAGGAGTTTTTCGGCCGTTGGGAAGTCGGGGGAGACGAAACGACGGTGAAAACGGTGAGATCGGGCGAGGAAATGAACGGCCGGGGTGGGGGGTGTAATTATAGGGTTTAAGTCAAACCGATCGGGTGAGTTGTCACCCCATCGGTTGACTATTAGGTCAAAATTTTCAACTGAAGAGATGCTACAGGCGAAACGGTCGGTTGATAACTCAACCGATCGGTTGGCCGCTCCACAAATTTTCCCGAGAGTTTGGTACAGCTCACCTGGTCTATCACCCGGTCATGCTTCTCATTACCCGATTGGTTGATAAACTCTAAAAATTTCCTGAGACCTCAGCTCCAGTTCACCCGGTCTGCCAACCGGTCTCGCGTATCTTCACCCGATCGGTTGACCAATTCCCCGAAATTCCCGAGACTTCTGTACAAACTACACGGTCTGTCACCCGGTCTTGGCTGGATTCACCCGATCGGTTCGTTGAGTGACTGATACGGCCGTTAGCTGATACATCCCAACCGATCGGTTGAGTTATCAACCGATCAGTTGGGGCCTTGTTTTCTGCAAAAGTGCACAAACGGCCTAAGTCCCTCAACGGAAGTTCTTGCGGCTTGATTTATTCATAAAAATAGATAAAATAAAGCCAAAAATAATTCAAAAAATGGAAACAAAGGGTTAGAGCATGGGTTGCCTCCCATGAAGCGCTTTTGTTTAACGTCGTTAGCTCGACGCCCGTTGACGATGTTCAAGGTGGGCGATACGGGTAATGCCCAAAGTCTGGCATCGCTTCAGCTTCTCCTATTGTTGTAGCCGATGGCGACAAGAGAACTTGTTCGACTACCCTCCCTTTGTTGACGGGGTCCGGGGGCTTCTCCTTCATATTGGCGTCCTCCGCCACTCGTTTAAGGACCCGGACCTCATCCCCGGTGAGCCCCATGGTCTCTTTGCCTTTTATCCTCGCAGGAGGAGCTTTTGGGAATCTAGGAGGAATCACATGTCGGGCGACCGCCTTATCAGCAACATCATTTTTTGGTGAGCCAACTTGCTCTCCAAGATCTCCCAAGTGGTCGGGGGGTTTCTCGAGAGAATTTCCCAGGAACTTGCCTCCACAGCTCTCTCTTCTTCAAGCTCTAGCACATTGATACTAGGATCATCCGGAGGATCGGGGTGCTCCATCGACAACCCCAAGTCAAATTCGACTTTTTCTTGGTCGACGTTGAGGGAAAGCTTCCCGTTCTTCACGTCACTTAGCACACCGGCGGTTGCCATAAAGGGCCGTCCAAGGATAATAGGGGTGTGCTTATCTTTCGGCATGTCCATCACTACAAAATCAACCGGTACTTGTACTCCAATCACATCAACGGGGATGTCGTCAACCACTCCCACCGGGTATTTCACCGAACGGTCAGCAAGTTGTAATGTCATGTCGGTGGGCTCCAAGTCTCCCATCCCTATGCTCTTGTATAGCGATAGGGGCATTAAGCTGGCGCTCGCTCCTAGATCGACGAGCGCCCTCTGGATTCCCACTTCCCCAATAGAGCAAGGGATGGAGAAACTTCCTGGGTCTTTGAGCTTGGGCGGGTTTACGCGCTGAATGAGAGCGCTGCACTTCGCCGTTAATACGACTTTCTCCTTTCTGGATCCTCGTGTCACCAAGTCTTTTAGAAATTTGGCGTATGAGGGAATTGTCTCGATGGATTCGAGGAAGGGGATTTGTAAGCTCAGATCTTTCACCATGGCAAAGAATTTGCCATACTTCTCATCAATCTTGGCTTGGGCAAGCCGTTGTGGAAAAGGCACAACAGGCTTGAACACTCTGAGGTTCCCTTCATCATCCTTTTTCTTCTCCTCTCCATGGACTCCCTCCGGAGTAGTTGGCTTTGGCGGAGAAGCACCGTCGTCTTTCAATTTCTCAATTGGTCGTTCCACGACCAACGGTACTGCCGGTCCTTTGGGGGGGGTACTATCGTGGGTATTTGTGTTCCGCTCCTCAAAACGATGGCGGACACGTTCTCATGCTCATGCGTGAGCGCCAAGATCCGATTTACCCACCTCGGGTTCACCTCAGGCTGTGGCGGTAATAGATTCTGCGGTCTCTGAAGGTTCACCACTTGTAACCCCAGCTGGGTCCCTGATCAGTGAGGACTCTCTGTCCCATCTCCAGCTTCAGATTTATCTTCTCCTGGTTGGCGATGTATTGAGTCAAGAGGGACTCAACCGGAGAGATGACCCTCTGCTGGCCATATTGCTGCTGGATGGGCTACTGATTCCTTGGAGCATACTGCTGATACTGTTGTGGAGGTTGTTGCTGCTGAAATTGCTGCTGCTGAAACTACTGATGGGGCCTAGCCGGCTGATATATTTGTTATTGTTGCTGCTGAGTCGGTTGTTGATATGGCGCCCGGTAGCTAAGGTTGGGATGATTCTGGTTGTTTGGAGAGTAGGCCAGATTGGAGTTGGTTCGTGGTGAAAAAGGCGCATTCCCCATAGGATTGTAAAATAATGCGCTCGCCTGATCCAACGGTGGTGAGATGTCACCACCGTCGAATTCTCCAAAAACTTCGGATTCCACCGCAGAAATCTGTTGTGTACCGGTGCAACCGGTGCCTACCATCAATGCGGAGATCTGGGTCGATTGCAAGTCAAACTTGTTTGATAATTTGTCGACGTCCTCGACCCTGTGGATGCCCCAGATCTAGGTGTGGCTCTCTCGTCACACCAACGCTCATTGTTAGATGCCATATTTTCCAGAATCTGTCCGACATCTTCTTTGCTTCTTGACATAAAGGACCCTCCAGCCGCAGCGTCCATGGAAGATTTCAAATCGTCCCTCAACCCATTATAGAACAGATTTATGATCTGCCACTTGGGGAGCTCATGGTGGGGACATCTTTTCTGCATCTCCTTGTATCTGGTCCAGGCTTCGTGTAGAGACTCGTGGCTGGCCTGGGAGAAGGAGGAGATCTCACTCCTCAGCTTCATGGTCTTCCCCGGAGGAAAGAACTTTGTCAGGAAAGCATTTGAGAGCTTCTCCCAGGTGTTGAATGTATTCGGGTCCTTCCCCCTAAGCCACAGCTTGTCCTTATCTCGCAGAGAGAAGGGGAATAGCTTCAGACGGATCGCCTCAGTTGTGACACCGTTTATCCGGAAGGTGTCACATTTCTCCAAAAAGGAGTCCAAATGTTCAATGGGGCTCTCCATGGGTGCACTCGAAAATTGATCCTGCTGGATCCACGTCACCAAAGACGGCTTAAGCTCAAAGCTTTGCGCTGTAATAGCAGGAGGACGGATCGCGGAGGTGGACTCGATGGATGGCATCGAGTACTCCAGCAGGGACTTGTGAGGCGGGGTGTTCTCCCCCATGGTTTCAGGATCCTCTCTTCTTCGCTTCTCGGCGGCCAAACGCCTTAGGGTGGCGTTTATCTCTGGATCAACGGGAATCAAGTCGTCGAGACTTCTTGAACTCATGCGCATGAAAAACAACAAACACCCGTGAAACGAAAAGTGGGAAGGAAACAGACAAGATAAAAAAATAAAAACAAAAATAAGAAAATAAAAAGGAAAAAGAAGAATGCGAAAATTATCGTGAGGAGGGATGAGAGCTAGACACTAGGGTTCATGAAATCCTAAAATAACAAGCACGTTGCCTCCCCGACAACGGCGCCATAAAGCTTGGCATCCCCCACTTTTGTGCTTGTATGAATGTGCAATAATATGATTGGGGGCGTGGGATTTAAATATTTGTAACCGCAAGCGCACGGTGTTGTAGTGTGGCTTGGGGGTCGAACTCAGGGAGGCGTGGATGTGCTTGTGTCAAGTAGGATCAAATTCACCCCATGGGCGAGCTAGCCCGAATCGGATGATGGGTTGTCACGGTAAATGGAATGCAAGGTATAGACAATATAAAGGAAAAATCCGGGACTCTATTTTCCACCCTATCGTGCGATTCTCGCCGATACGGCCTACGGGTAGGATAACGATCGGAATTAGGGTCTAATGGTGAGACGTTGCCTCTGAAAGTGGTACCAGCGTCCCATGGGCCCGATATTCCGGTCGGTGCCCAGGATGATACGCTGGACTTCCCGGGTTCGGTCAGTGGGCACTCCCGTGTCCATTAACACTGACCGACTCCGGGAGCACTAAGCTCGCAACGATAACTCCCAACGTCTCATCCTACCGCTCCTGCGTGCTAGGATTCGACGTCTACGCTAAGGGCGTGAGCTATGGCTAGGGAGTCAACCGCCAAGTTTATTCCCCCTTGGCCCAACGGTCAAAGGCGGTCTTTTTCCCGCCGATGAAAATAAAACACCCCGCGTAACCGTTAGATTCCTAATCCCTATCGATTTCCTAGTCCTATGGACGCATCGGGAAGAACCCACGAAGGGGTTTCCACCAAAATCCCAGATTTGGGAACTACTCACACATATTTAGTAAAAAGCGATCTAAATAGAAATCGACCGTAAAAATCATGATCAGGCGATTGAAAAGCAGTAAGAACAATGCTAATAACAATATATTAAAGTTTGACAAAGATAGGAAAACTTACAAATATCTGAAAAATTACAGCCGTCAAGAGAGAGAAAAAACAGCAAAAAATAACAACTCCCGTTTCTGGAAAACATGGGGGTCCTATATATAGAATACGAAATCACCCGATCGGGTGACAAGTCACCCGATCGGGTGACCTGCTTCGTTTCTTCGGCAGCGCAGAATAGGATTCCACCTGGTCACCACGGCAAGGTCGGTTGAAGGTTGAAGTTGATCAGTTGGATCTTCGTGACGTCGGGTGAACTGGTCGGTTAATCTCTCCGTGTCTTGGCTTCGGAGAATCGGCTGCAGGTGAACCGATCGGGTGAAAGTCACCCGATCGGTTGGCATTCAGTGTCAGAATTCCAGAGAGTTGGGGCATTTGAACCGGTCACTGAACTGACCGGGTGACTTCTTGGCCGCTCTAACTTGTGTCCGGGTGGTGCACGCGTGCATCACCCGATCGGTTGGAAATAACCAACCGGTCGGGTGAGGGGCTGAAAGATGCGATCTTCGTCGTTTGACCCCCTGGATCACGCGTGACTTCTCCCGTTGCTCCGGGGACTCATGATATCGTCGTTTTGTGTCCCATATGCCAGTAAACTCCTACAAAATACAAAAAACACGGAAAAGTGAAAGAAAACAAGAAAACACGAGAAAACGAATATAAGACGGCGGTAAATATCGGAAAAACACGGAAGAAAACGTGCGCAAATATATGAAATATAAACGCACGTCACTTTCTTCCTCGATCTCAACATCATCATCATCATCCTTGCAAGAGCTTGATGACGACTTCTCCTCCTTAGCCGTGAGGCGTAAATCCTCATAGGAATTGTATGCGTCAAGCCAAGCATCCAACTCTTCTTCGTTTAATCCGGAGGGGATTGGAGTAGGACCATCCATGGCTACAAAGCATGCATGTGCATCCTCCTTTGTATCCTCTTCTTCGTTACTAGAAGTGTCCTCACTCGAATCATCAAAGGTCCCAACAAGTCCCTTCTTGTGATTTTTGGACTTGGACCTCCCTTTCCAATGCTTCTTCCCTTTACCCTTGTAAGTTTCTTTAATGGGTTTGGAAGGGCATTCGGTGGACAAGTGACCTTTTCCACTGCAAGTGTAACAAGTAGGAACCTTGTTAGAATTGGAGGCAAACTTTGACAAAGACTTACCTTGCTTGCATTTGAGGAAAGCTTTAAATTTCTCGGCAAGATCCCCAATTTCTTCTCCACTTGCATCTTCTTGTTCATCTTCTTCGCTAGGAGCTTCTCGATGGAATTTCCTCCTCCACTTGATTGGCTCCTCCTTGGCATGGAATGCAACCCCCTTTTGCTTCTCTAGCTTCTCGGGCTTTGTTGGTTGAATCTCCTTCTTGTGTTGAAGCTTTACTTCATACGCCATGAGATTTCCAATGCATTCCTCAACGGTATATTTGGATGTGTCATAAGACTCCAAAATTCTGTTGGCCTTTGACTCCCAACGAGGTGTGAGAGAGTCTAGGATCTTCTCTACACGATCTTCTTGGGAAATCGTCTTCCCGAGACCCTCCAATGCGTTCACGATATCGATGAACCTTGTAAACATCTCTGAAATGCGTTCGCCTTCCTACATCTTAAACACTTCATATTTAGATCTAAACACAGTTTGTTTAGATTTCTTTACCTTCGTTGTCCCTTCATGACAAATCTCCAGAGTGTGCCAAATATCATTCGCCATTTTACACATGGAGATGCAGTTGAACTCACTAGCTGAGAGAGCGCAATGTAATGCATTCATAGCTCTCGCATTAAACTTGATTGAGTCCTTCTTCGCCTTTGTCCTTGAAGCCACAGGAGTAGTGGGCTTCTTAAATGGCACCTCCGTGTTGTCCCATAGGTCTTGACCCTCCATGTAGATCATCATTCTGATCTTCCAACTCGGGTAGTTGGTTCTGTTGAAGAGCGGGGGTCGAACGGTTGAGTGACCTTCTTCATGAGACGCGGATGAGGCGTTGAATGCCATCGTTGTAATATGCTTTAACCTCGCTCCGCTACCAATTGTAGGGATCGTCTAACCCTTGCAATACTAATAACACACACTAGAGGGGGGTGAATAGTGTAATGGCAATAAAATTGTCCAAATAAAATTTAACTTGCAAATGCGGAATTATAAATGCAAGAGGAATTAAATGACACAATCAATCCAAACGCAAACACAAAGATTTACCCTGGTTCCCCAAACATGGGTACATCCAGCCACACCAATATTCACTATATTCCCACACAGAGAAGTGAATACAAATCTCACAAGGAGATACCCCACAAAGAGGATTTATGCCCTACACAAGGACCCAACCAATCCTACACAAGGATCAAGACTCCCACACAGAGAATCACTAACTTCCACTCAGAGAATTATGGTTAGCCCTACACTAGGACACTAGAACTCCCACAAAGAGAGTTAATTCCCACAAAGAGAATTCCCTAGTCCCACAAAGAGACAACCTCCCACAAAGAGAGAAACTCCCATAAAGAGAGTATCCTAATCTCACAAAGAGAAATAGGAAAACAAATTACACCCTGTAAAGTAAATACTCTTACCTATGCCTTGAGATGCTTACTCATGAATGAATGCAAGGCATGGAAGAGGATCTCCAAGTGTTGGAATATGCTTGAGAGCACTTGGATGATTTCCCTTGAGCTGGACTTCAATGCATGAAGGAAGATGAATGCTCAAAGAAGGGAAATGAGGGAGCTTGAGAGTGCTTAAAGATCTCTTGAGATTTTCAATAGAGTCAAGAGTAATCAAGAATCAATCAAGAAGTTTAAGCATAGGCAGCATACTCATATATATAGGAATCATATATCAAGCCCTAAAACCCAAAGAAACGGCCAAAGAATCAAATCTGCAATGGCTAGAAACTGGGTGAAAACGACAGGAACAGTCAACTGATGATCATAAGACAGTCGACTGATCAACGGCTAGAAAATATCCAACGGCTATAATCTGAGCCAGGATAGTCGACTGACGAAGTCAATACAATCGACTGACAAACAGGACAGGTGCCTGTAAAACCTTCAGCAGACGACTGCTGCAGGGGATGGAACGAAACAGAGAGCTGCACTCTTTCTCCAATTCCTCGCACAGGTGACTGATGTTAATACTACAGTCGACTGTTAAATAGTCAGGCGACTGTACATTCTTCATCAGTCGACTACTGTAAAGTATGTAGAGAAGACAGAGAGATGCAGAGATTGCACTTACGCTAGACAGGCGACTGTTGGCCAAATCTCAGGCGACTGTAAATATACAGGCGACTGAAACACTGATCGACAGGCGACTGTGCGTAAAGCTCAAGTTTGAGTCAATTGAAATGTTGACTTGAGCTGTGCAAATTAGGCGACTGTAGAAGGATCTACAGGCGACTGGAAATCACCCAGTCGGCTGTGTTTCCCTCAACAGACGACTGACCGAAAGAGTGAACCTATTGGGTTGGATTCTATGATAATCCTAAGGTTCACTAAGATGGTTGAATGCATATGCATGAATGAGCAAACCATCTAGCAAGGCATTACATCAACCCTAGACTCAACAGAGAGAGAAAGCAATAAAGTAAATTACATGGATTACGATGCTTTCTTAAAAGTCTAAGTCTTCAATCTTGATGCCTTGATTGCTCTCCATCATCTCCAAGCTTTGGCACTCCTTGAGTCCAAACTTTGGCTCTTCTTCACATGATGTCCATCCTTACACCAAGTGATTAGTCTCCAAGAAAGATATCCTTGAAATAAACTGAGAGACTAAAACATGAGATTCATTAGCAACAACATAATGTTGTGATCATTATCAAAATAAGATTGGTATGAAACACCAATACTGAACATGAAGAACCTCAAGTATGTTGCGGCCTTGGAATAGGGACCAATATATTGTGGCCTATGGTGATGTTGCTAGCTTGAAGATGCAATGGAGATGGCAATGGATACTTGGAGTTTTGGCCTTGTAGATGGAGGTTGTGCAAGGAGAGCTTGTAGCTAATGGATGGACATGAAAGCTTCTACAAGTTGCGGCCTAAAGGAGGGTTTGCAATGGAGAAGATGAGGGACTCCTTAGATGACGTATTTCGGCCTTGAGGAGCTCTTGGGGAGAGGAGGTTGCGCAAGGATTGGAGGAGTTGCAATGTTGCACAATGGAGACTCTTACCTTGCTAACTTGCGGCCTAGGCTAGGGTTTTGGCCAAAATTTGTCTTGGTGTTTTGTTCCCTCTCTCTCAAAAATCCATCTCTTTGAATATGTGTTTATATATGAGAGGATGGGATATGACATGATCAATTAAAATCACATAATTGATAGAGATTGGAAGGAATCCTAATTTGATTAGCATTTGAATGAATCTCTTTGTATATGGAGTTTGAAAATGGATGGCTATGGAATTGAATTTATGTAGCTATAGGATTTGAATTGGATCTCATTTAATCACCTTTGATTTTCATGAGATTCTCCATATCTCTCCATCTATGACCAAGTCTTCAATTTGCATGGCATTAGCATTTGAATGTTGCACCAATTGATTTGAATCAATTCAAATATGGATTTGAATTGATTTCCTCCTTATCTTTCCATCTTTGACTTGGTCCAATTTTTGTAGCCATTATTTCCATCTTTGAATTAGTCCACTTGGCTAATGCATGGCACATTCTCCATCACTTTTACTTAGTTTCTCGTTGAGTATTTGTGAGAGTGCCATTCCTGAAAGCACTTAGCACACACATTAAATCATTCAAACACGTTTGTTATCATCAAACACGAAATCATCGATCGTTGTATCTAACAACCTCCCCATTTTGATGATGAGAAACCAATATGAGATTTGAGCAATAACGATTCATATAATTTCATCGTGACATGTGTGTGTGAAGTGTAAAGATGGAGGATGTATGCAATATGCAACAAGTATGACAATGATGTGCAAATATACAAGCATGCGACAATGATGTTTCAAACATTCAAACATGTATGAATGCTCCCACTATATTCATGCTTCCGCTTGAACCAATATTTCATGTATTCATTAATATATTCAATAAGCACATCATTTTCACAATATACCACAAATCTTTCCCAAATATTTCTCCCCCTTTTGTTATCATCAAAATTATATAATGAAGTCCAATTACATACCACATGCAAAAATAGAGCATTATAAATTACAACCAACAATTGCATGTAGACATTCATATAATAGGCAATCCAAATTCAATGAAAATCGTAACAAGACTTCTACACCATCGTGTAAGTGTGATGATTAAATAGTTGAAGCACAAAGGGAGAAACTTTTCATGAAATCTAACCAAATTCAATCCATTTTTTCCATGTAACATGAGTGCACTAGGATTGATTTTCTTCATCTCATTAAAAATGAGTTTAAGGTACCACACCTCCAAAAACATAGCCAATAAGGACTCTTAGATATGGGGGTGACATTGCTTGACTAGCATAACATCAACGCTAAAGATTACCTATAAAGCATATGTTGGATACTCGTGGGTAGTATACTTGCCATGAATTGCATCCATTTTTCATACGGAGCAATATTCTTATTTTTTTCATATTCAATTCTTTTGTGCTCTATTTTTATCCATGGCAAATGCACATCATATCCCTTAGAGTTTTAGTTTTTATTCATCCTACATTCACTTTCTAATATTTCATAAAAGAATCTCCAGTTGTTCAACAATATTCAATACTAGTGGAAGTGAAAGTGTAGGTATAGAAATCATGTTACTCAATTCATTAAACATGTCATGGCTATTTAGAGATACTAACATGCGCATGTAGCCATAACTATAATACATCAATTTCTACATGGATATGATTATCATTCATTAATATCACTTGAGTGATTCAAAAGAAAGATATGCATTAAGCACTATTTTTTTATTTTTGACTTTTTTATTTTTATTTTTATTTTTCTTTATAATGAACTAAAACAAACTAGAAAGCAAACAACCTAGCACACAAAGTAAAATTAAGTCAAGACACAAAACAAAAATGCTAACAAAAACATGCTATGAAGGTATGCATTAAGTTCAAAAAATATATACCTTCGCGCTGTCGTTTGGCTAAGGAGCTAAATTATGAAGCGCTCAATTCATAGCTCCTCGCCATCTTTATCTTACCTACACGTTAGATGTTATGTGTGATCTTGGAATCCAACAAGGTCCACTCATGTTAGTCATCAAAGATTTAGGAACCCAAATTTGTTTGAATTTGATATTAGTGTTGCTATATTTGCAACGATATGAAGTATGACCAACACTATCACAAGTAAAGCACTTTACATAAACATTTTTAGCCACGCTTGGCACATTGTGAAATTTCTTATAGTTAGGCTTTTCAACATTATTAGAACCAAATCCAAGTCCACGTCTATTATTGCCATATAATTGATTTCTAAGAATAATATCCAAATTTTGTTTTCCTATGGAAAATCTCTTTAATGACAATTCCAAATTAGTAACTTTGGATTTCAAGATAGCATTTTTATTCACAGTCAAAGTGCATTTACTAATGAAAGCTCTTTTGTTTTCATCTTCTTTCTTTTCAAATTCACTCATTTTTTTCGTTAAGCTCGTGATTAGCATGTTAATCTTTTCAGTAAGCAATTCATTTTTAGTTTCAAGCTTAATCAAATCTATCTTAAGCATGCTAATCTCATTTAATAAAGATGGACAAGAAAGACAATCAACTTTTTCAGGTGAGCTAGATTTTTCTTTTTCCAATATGGTGATGGTAGATCTGCATGCAATAAGTTCTTCTTTAAGATTATCAATTTCTTTAGACATGTCATAATTTTCTCGTTACAATTCAAAAATATCATTCATATAGTCATCCACGGAAGATTCTAGCTCATCAATTTTATCTTGCATTCCTTTACAAGTATTCAAAAGTTCAGTTTTAGAGCAAGATTGTACATCATCGTGTCTTCCCATCAAGCAGAGGGAAGTTTGGGCTTCATTCTCCTCATCTTCACTATCCATGTCCCACGTTCGCACCACAGCTTTTCCTTTCTTCTCCGCGACATTAGCTGTTTCTTGCGGGCAATTTCTCATGAAGTGTCCATTCCTCCTTCATTTAAAACATTCATTTTTATTAATAGCTTTCTGTTCAGAGGAAGTTCTATCAGAATTAAAATTATTAGAACGATTGAACCTTTTCGTCATCTCAGCTCTCCTTGGTCAGTCTTGATGTATCTTATGACGTTTCTGACCAACAGTGCTTGCTCTACATCAAGATCATCGTGGTCGTTAGCTTGAAGAGCTAATGGTGTGGGAGCTTTGGCTTTTTCTTCAGGTTTCTCTCTAGCTTCTATACTTTGCAGCTCAAGCTTGTGTGGCTTCAAGTTGCCTATTAAGTCATCCACTCTCATTGTTGATAGATCTTTGGCTCTTGAATAGTGGTGACTTTAGGCCAGAACGAGGTTGGCAGCGCTCTTAAGATCTTTCTCACCTGCTCAAGACTAGAGGATGGCTTACCGATGGAGCTAGATTTGTATACGATGTCCATGAATCTCGTGAAAATCTCCTTGATAGATTCAGAGGGTAGCAGGCGAAAACTCTCATATTCTGAACTCAACAGCGCAAGTCTGGATTCCTTCACTGCCGATGTTCCCTCGTGCGTCACCTCCAGCGTGTGCCAAATTTCCTGCACAGTTAAACCATGTGAGATACGATTAAATTCAGATTTTTCAAGAGAGCATATAAGCGCATTCATAGCTTTACCATTTAAAAAATAAATTTTCTTATCAGAGGCATCCCACTTATCTTTAGGCTTAATGATTACAGTGTCTTCAATTTTAATAGTGGGTGGACTATAACCATTTTCAACAATATCCCACACATCATAATCTACAGACACTAAATAAATATTCATCCTCTCCTTCCAATATGCAAAGTCTACTCCATTAAATTTAGGGGGATGGGCTATAGACTGACCTTCAGCAAATGCAGAATCAGATATATTCATGGCCATCTAGACTAGATCCTCTACACTGGCTCTGATACCACTTGTTGGATCTGGATCTAAGCCTAGAGGTGGGTGAATAGGCTAATAAAAATATTCGTGCAACCCACAAACAATCACACGTAGTTATTGATGGGAATCTAGTCCCACCCCATGTGGTTTGTTTTGTTGATGATCACACCAAATGTTGTTAAATTACTAATCATACTACTTAAGTGTGTAGGTTGTGCAATAAGCTAATTGAAGCTCGAAACATACTCCGAGAAGAAGAACTTCAACCACACACATAAAAGATGAAGATGAATTTAGCTCGCAACTCCAAAGCTCAAAGAATGTGCTTAAGCTAAAGCTAAAGAGGAGCTCAAATTCAAGCGAAGCATATGCAACTAGCTCAAGCTCAACCATAGCTTCAAGTCCTTCATAGAGTCTAGTGTGTGAGTTGTTTTTTATTTTCTTAGGATTATGTCAAAGCCAAGAAGAATTTGCACACACACAAAATGATTTTCTAAAATGTTTTTAAAACTCATTTTAAACTTATTTGAGAGCATACTTTTCATAGAAGCTAAGTTTCAATTAGTAGTCAACTACAAACACCCAATAGTTCACTACACTGATTTCTGTCTTCTACCAGAAAAGATAGTCTGGTAGTCGGCTACCTAAGTTAGGGGGTCGACTACCAGTTGTAGCAGATTTTCTCTGAGACACTCTGGGAGTCGACTACCACAGTTAGGGAGTCGACTACCTGCTGTGCGACCAGAATTCCTTGATTCACTCTCTCATTTATTCATTGCTTGATTTTTGGGCTAAAGTCAAACTTGATTTGAATTATTTTGAATTCTCCTTTAGCTCTATAAATAGAGACCACATGAGAACATTTTTCCTCACCAATTTACTCTTGAGCAAAATTATTATTCTCTCAAAAGATCTCATCTTTCTCATTGCTCTCAAAGTTCTTCATAGCCAAATCGGTTTTTCTATTTCTGATCTTATTGCTTATATTCTTTATAATTCTTTTTAAGATCATTATTATTATTTGGCTATTGCAAATTGGTTTTCAAAATCCTTCTCTTTGATTTTTTATATTCTCAAAGGATTTTTGAAACATCTAGATTCTAGATCACATTGAATAATTTCATATTCTTTGTGTGATCTAAGAACACATCTAGATTCTAGATCACATTGAATAAATTCATATTCTTTGTGTGATCTACGAACGATTTAAATTCTTTTAGCCACGTTAAGCACTATTGCAAATTAAATCTTGGCTATAGAATTATTGGGTGTAAAAACCAATCTCCACTAATTCATTGTGGTGTATTGGATTTGATTTTACTTGTAGTCCCTTGATGATAAGGGTGGTTGTAAATCCTTGTTGTAGGCAAGGTGTTTGTGAAAAGTCCTCGGATTGTGAGGCAAGGTAAAGTCCTCGGTTGTGAGGCAAGGGTAAAATCCTAGACAAGTCTAGGTGGTCGGAAATCCTGGTTGAGGCTAGGTATTTGTATTGCTAAGGCAATAGTGGAAATCTCGTACCGGATTGGTCGGGAACTGGACGTACCCAGGGTTGTGGGGAACCAGGATAAAAATCCTTGTCTTTGCGTTTGCATTTTCCGTGTTTGATTATTTATCTCTGCAAGAAATTCTTATTTACTTTGTTATTATTATATCTTTGTAATTCTTTGTTCATTTGCATATTACAAAGATTGTACATTTAACTCCGCTGCGTAAAGATCTATCTGTTTGTAAAGGTCTCTTATCTGATTGTAATCATAATTGTTTATCTTTTATATTTTTATAAGATTAACTTGTTGATTAAGAACCAAGCGTAGATCACTCTACTTGGTTTCTTAGGCAACATTAGAAGGGTTTTAATTAACGATCGAAAAAGTTTTATTATTTGCACAACACTATTCAACCCCCACTTCTAGTGTTGTTTGCCATCCACAGGATCCAACACTTGGTATCAAAGCAAGGTCAAAGAGATGGCATCAACAAGAAGACAACTTCCACATATCTTCGATGGCTCAAATTATGACGATTGGAAAAGAATGATGAAAGTCTACATTCAATCCAAAGACAACAACTTGTGGAGATTTGTGGAGAAGCCATATCACCCACCTACCACACCCGAGTCGCTATGGACAAAAGAGGAAGAAGAAATGGAAATGAAAGATGGAGAGGTAATTGGATATATTCAATGTTTTTTGAGTAACAAAATTTTTAGTCTTGTGTCAGGAGCTACTACATCGTATCAACTATGGCACATGGTAGAGAAGTTTGAGGAGACTACCTCTAAAGTTTCATCCTCCAACAAAGATAAAGAAGGTTCTTATGATTGCTACATGGCACACACAAACGATGAGGTAAACTCTACCTTTAGTGATGAAGATGAAAACAATGATTTACTTCATGCTTACAATGATTTAGTTAAAGATTACAAATCATTGAAAAGTAAATTTAGTTCTTTAAATCATGATCATAAGAGTTTAAAGAAAGATCATAATTCACTTCTTATTGATCACAAGAAGTTGAAAAGTGAGCATAATGCTTTATTGAATGATTATGAATGTTTAAATCTTGTGCATGATGAATCTCTTGAAAGATTGAATAATGCTAAGTCTATTATTGAACAATTGATAATTGATAATGATAGACTAGTAGTAGAAAATTCTTTGCTTATGAATGAATGAAATAGCATTACTGGTAGAATTGATTTATTGTTTAATGATTTATCTATGCGTAAAAGTATGCATGAAGAGCTTGTTTGTAAATTTGATAATTTCAAGTGCAATGCTAGCTTGAATACTTTTTCTTCATGCAAACATGATTCCATGATTAATAATGTCGTTAGAGACAAAAAGAATCATGTTAGAAAGAATATGCATTCTAATATTGCTAGAAAGAAATATGCTTTCATGTATGGTAAGATTGCATGCAATAAATTGATGAAATCCAATATTTCTAATAGTTCCATTCATAAGTTGGATTCTACTAATCATGTGACTATGCATCCATTTGCTAAGAATAATTTTATGACCATGCGTAGATTACATGATAATATGTGTTGGGTTCCAAAGAATTTGAGTTTGATTGATAGAAATGCATATATCAATAAGATTGTGATGAATATGCATAATTCTAGAAATTCTTTATATGTTAGGAAAACAAATCCTAAATGGGGTTGGGTTCCTATTGGATGATGTTGCATGAACCCAATACTGTTGAGTATCTATGCTTATTGTATATTTTTATGATACTCAGTTTTAAAGCATATTGAATATCATTTAATTGATTTTATTGATAATATCTTTAACCCCATGGACTCGAAAGAAAAGAGTACCAAATTTTGATTTTTGTAGGTACTCACATATTTGAAGGGAATAAATTGCTTGCCCCAAGATCCCGAAGAACATGCACATTTTCAAGGGGAGAATCAAAAATAACATGCATACATTAAGTGGGAGACCCAACTGCAATGATGCAAACTTTAAGGGGGAGCCTATGAAATTTTTTTTCTTCACTTGGTATGTATACGATTATGTTTTTTTTGTGATGACAAGGGGGAGAAAAAGTGAAGCAAGCAAAAACATGAATGAATAATTAACCGCATCTAAGCAGGGGGAGTAAGTACACTTACTCATTGTTTTTATTTCATATTATTCATAAGTTTTTCATTTGGGTGTCATCATCAAAAAGGGGGAGAGTGATGGGAATCTAGTCCCACCCCAAGTGGTTTGTTTTGTTGATGATCACACCAAATGTTGTTAAATTACTAATCATACTACTTAAGTGTGTAGGTTGTGCAATAAGCTAATTGAAGCTCGAAATATACTCCGAGAAGAAGAACTTCAACCACACACATAAAAGATGAAGATGAATTTAGCTCGCAACTCCAAAGCTCAAAGAATGTGCTTAAGCTAAAGCTAAAGAGGAGCTCAAATTCAAGCGAAGCATATGCAACTAGCTCAAGCTCAACCATAGCTTCAAGTCCTTCATAGAGTCTATTGTGTGAGTTGTTTTTTATTTTCTTAGGATTATGTCAAAGCCAAGAAGAATTTGCACACACACAAAATGATTTTCTAAAATGTTTTTAAAACTCATTTTAAACTTATTTGAGAGCATACTTTTCATAGAAGCTAAGTTTCAATTAGTAGTCAACTACAAACACCCAATAGTTCACTACACTGATTTCTGTCTTCTACCAGAAAAGATAGTCTGGTAGTCGCCTACCTAAGTTAGGGAGTCGACTACCAGTTGTAGCAGATTTTCTCTGAGACACTCTGGGAGTCGACTACCACAGTTAGGGAGTCGACTACCTGCTGTGCGACCAGAATTCCTTGATTCACTCTCTCATTTATTCATTGCTTGATTTTTGGGCTAAAGTCAAACTTGATTTGAATTATTTTGAATTCTCCTTTAGCTCTATAAATAGAGACCACATGAGAACATTTTTCCTCACCAATTTACTCTTGAGTAAAATTATTATTCTCTCAAAAGATCTCATCTTTCTCATCGCTCTCAAAGTTCTTCATATCCAAATCGGTTTTTCTATTTCTGATCTTATTGCTTATATTCTTTATAATTCTTTTTAAGATCATTATTATTATTTGGCTATTGCAAATTGGTTTTCAAAATCCTTCTCTTTGATTTTTTATATTCTCAAAGGATTTTTGAAACATCTAGATTCTAGATCACATTGAATAATTTCATATTCTTTGTGTGATCTAAGAACACATCTAGATTCTAGATCACATTGAATAAATTCATATTCTTTGTGTGATCTACGAACGATTTAAATTCTTTTAGCCACGTTAAGCACTATTGCAAATTAAATCTTGGCTATAGAATTATTGGGTGTAAAAACCAATCTCCACTAATTCATTGTGGTGTATTGGATTTGATTTTACTTGTAGTCCCTTGATGATAAGGGTGGTTGTAAATCCTTGTTATAGGCAAGGTGTTTGTGAAAAGTCCTTGGATTGTGAGGCAAGGTAAAGTCCTCGGTTGTGAGGCAAGGGTAAAATCCTAGACAAGTCTAGGTGGTCGGAAATCCTGGTTGAGGCTAGGTATTTGTATTGCTAAGGCAATAGTGGAAATCTCGTACCGGATTGGTCGGGGACTGGACGTACCCAGGGTTGTGGGGAACCAGGATAAAAATCCTTGTCTTTGCGTTTGCATTTTCCGTGTTTGATTATTTATCTCTGCAAGAAATTCTTATTTACTTTGTTATTATTATATCTTTGTAATTCTTTGTTCATTTGCATATTACAAAGATTGTACATTTAACTCCGCTGCGTAAAGATCTATCTGTTTGTAAAGGTCTCTTATCTGATTGTAATCATAATTGTTTATCTTTTATATTTTTATAAGATTAACTTGTTGATTAAGAACCAAGCGTAGATCACTCTACTTGGTTTCTTAGGCAACATTAGAAGGGTTTTAATTAACGATCGAAAAAGTTTTATTATTTGCACAACACTATTCAACCCCCACTTCTAGTGTTGTTTGCCATCCACAGGATCCAACACTTATAAGCACTGGCAAAGTAAATAGTATGCAAGCACAAAGAATACACAGATTTACCCCAGTTCTGTCGTCCCCACGACCTACGTCCAGCCCCGAAAGCAAATACTAGATTAATATATTACCTGGTACAACTACAATGAGTCAAGAGCTCCAACTCAACTCTCACTTAGTCGTACAAACTCACATTGTGCTCAACACTATCAACCTAGTCAAATGCTCTCACCCTTGACGAGCACCAACTCGTCCAGTCCCCAAAAACACAAGTAACGGTAAAGTTTTTCCTACAAAAATCGCTACATTACTACACAAATATAATTATAAAGAGTTTATGACATCTCAGTTTCTGTAGCCGTAGTTGTCTCTGTCAATCAGCTTAGGTCAGATCGCATCTGACGGGATGTAGTCGCCAACGTCACGTCCTCCTCCTTCGAACTTGCAGCCTAGATGATCTTGGCTACTAGAAACTTGAGGCAATGGTGGAGTTGCTCCCTCAATAAGTTATGACTATGGATATCTTGCCTCCTTGTTGTATTGCACAATTTATGGATGAAGCTCTCTCTTGTTTTGCGCAATGTATGAAGCACTCTCCAATGAAACTTACGGCCAAGGCTTGAAGAACCTCAAGTATGTTGCAGCCTTGGAATAGGGACCAATATGTTGCATCCTATTATGATGTTGCTAGCTTGAAGATGCAATGGAGATGGCAATGGGTACTTGGAGTTTTAGCCTTGTAGATGGAGGTTGCGCAAGGAGAGCTTGTAGCTAATGGATGGACATGAAAGCTTCTACAAGTTGCGGCCTAAAGGAGGGTTTGCAATGGAGAAGATGAGGGACTCCTTGGATGATGTATTTCGGCCTTGAGGAGCTCTTGGGGAGAGGAGGTTGTGCAATGATGGGAGGAGTTGCAATGTTGCGCAATGGAGAATCTTACCTTGCTAACTTGCGGCCTAGGCTAGGGTTTTGGCCGAAATTTGTCTTGGAGTTTTGTTGCCCTCTTGCTCAAAAATCCGTCTCTTTGAATATGTGTTTATATATGAGAGGATGGGATATGATAGTATCAATTAGAATCCCATAATTGATGGAGATTGAAATGAATCCTAATTTGATTAGGATTTGAATGAATCTCTTTGGATATGGAGTTGGATATGGATGGCTATGGAATTGAATTTGAGTAGCTATAGGATTTCAACTGGATCTCATTTAATCACCTTTGATTTGCATGAGATTCTCCATATCTCTACATCTTTGACTAAGTCTTCAATTTGCATGGCATTAGGATTTGAATATTGCACCAATTGATTTGAATCAATTCAAATATGGATTTGAATTGATTTCCTCCTTATCTTCCCATATTTGACTTGGTCCAATTTTTGTAGCTATTATATCCATCTTTGACTTAGTCCACTTGGCTAATGCATGGCACATTTTCCGTTACTTTTACTTAGTCTCTCTTTGAGTATTTGTGAGAGTGTCATTCCTGAAAACACTTAGCACACACATTAAATCGTTCATACACGTTTGTTATCATCAAACACGATATCATCGATCGTTGTATCCAACAATGTGTGTGAACAATTTGATGTGTGTGCTATGTGTTTTCAGGAGTGGCAAGCTCGTAATTACTCAAAGGATGACTAGTCAAAGTGATGGTGAAATATGCAAAGAAGACATAGTCAAAGTGATGGAGAAATTGCAATTCATTTGCAGTTTGGACTTGGTCAAATAGGGAGCGATATGGAGAGATCTCATTCATATCAAAAGTGATTGAACCAAATCTCATGCAAATCAATTTGTGAATTAATGAGATCCAATTCAAATCCCATTGCCATTCAAATTCAAATCCCCTTCAATCCAAATTCAAACTCCATATCCTATTGTGATTTGAAGAGATCTTCCATATGAATTGTTCAAATCATATACTTGTTAGGATTCCATCATATCTCCTAGTTTTATAGGATTCTATTTGATTCTAATTGATCCCCTCTTCACATATATAAACCCTCATCCAAAGGAGAGAAAAATGGGCGGCGACACAAAAATGAAAACCCCAAGCATCCATATACCATGCGGCCAACACAAATAGAATACCTATAGCCGCAAGTTGCCATTACTGCTTCCTCCTTACATTGGGCAACATATCAAGGTGGTCCTTCATCCTCATTGCGCAAGCTACAAAGCTCTTCTCTCCTCAAGGCCGCAAGCTTCTAAGGAGTTCTTCATCCATTGCTGCAACCTCCTTCAAGCAAACTTGTGCAAGCTTCAAGCTTTACATCCCTGTCACGGTCGCTTTCCGATCATACGCTTTTTGTGCGTGTACTTTTGTTCGTACGCGTATTTATTTCGACCTCTTCTTTTATCCGAACCCTATGATGTGATATGCCGTTGTGACCCTCTGGAAGAGTACTTATTTGTGGAATTATTTTTGAACATCATTTCATGGGTCGTTCTCCAGCAAAATAATCTTGTTTGAAGATGTGGCGTAGCTTCCACCTTCGTCGTTAGGCCTTTTTTAGTTCCATTTTTCGTTGCCCTAGCCCGTGACCGACCTTCTTAGTCTCAACCCTCTCGTCGACACGGTCGTCCCGGTATTTTTCTCATAATTATCGGACACCGTTTGACCCACTTTTTCCACTAATCCTCTTCTAATACACCTAGCTTAATTAACTTGATTAATTAACTATCCTAATTATACTAGGCCTAATATGTTTCATGAAAAATATTCCCTAGCTATTCTCCATCACATATTAACCTAAGTCTACCCACACCCTCTCACAACTTCTCTCTCCAATCACCTAAACATATCCCTCTTTCAAAATGCTTTATCAAAACAAGTTTCTTGTACTCACCTAAATGGGCTATTCAACCCACTGTTTTAACTAATCTAAACCCCCTCTATCTCTCCCTCTCTCCTCCTATAATACACAAAATCCCAAAACCCTAGCCCCAAATAGCATGAATTCATCTCCTTAAGAAACCGAAACCTAGGCTCTCCTCTATTAAAACTGCGCTGCGCAACCCATCTTCCAAATTTCGGCCAGCCTCTTTCCCACCTCTGGCAACCACCAAACTTTCGGCCTAGCCTCCCCTCGACTTCCTCCACCTTCAGCAACCCTCCTCTCGCCAACCACCCCCTCCTCCTTGCTTTAAACTCCGTGCAAACACCAACCCATTGCAAAAACTACTGTCAGCCACCTCCCCTTCAAACCCCACGCCCGGCCGTTGCCGTCGCTGTCGGTGACCCCCACTGGCCATCGGTCACTCCCCTCGATGTCCCCTATCACCCCCTAGCTTCCCTCGTGATAACGCTTCCTCCTCCTCCCACAAACAGCACGCAAACACACGGATACACGCTGAAAAACTGTTGTTTGCTCTACCAAAACCAACAGCCTGGGCAGTCCCATCACCGTCGGCCACCCCACTACCACCGGCTACCCCTCAGGCCTTTCCCCTGTCCGTGCAGGTCCTTCCCTAGCCGCTACAACCTCCGGAGCTCCTCCCACGCGCGTGGAAACTTCAGATTCGCGTGCAATTTTAGATCTACGCTATCCGAACCCACGGACAGATCTGTCTGCCATCTCTCATGCGTTCCATATCGCTGTTGATTCGGTTTGAATACTGCATATTTAACCCTTCATCTAGCAATATTTTGTGTTCAAATGATGCTTAATTGGTCTCTAATACGTTCGTATTTTGTATATCATTAATTATTAGAGCAAACCATTGATTTGTGCACAAAGTATGAATTTTAGTGAGTATTTCTGCCTTTTTATATTTTTCTTAGCTTGGTCTCGATCTCACGATTCCAACGACTATTTATTTGTATTTTTCTGAGATCGGTGCTAATTACTATGAATTTTTCAATGCAGAATACCATTTAAATGGGGGAATACGCTCGAAATACGGTCAAAATACGAATATACGGCGCTCGTACGCGTATCAGCTCAAAATGCGGGCTAAGTGGCTTATTTTTCGCCATTGGATCTTGATCCAACGGCCGTCACCAACGCAAATTGTGAGCGGCGGATCGAGATCCGGAAGGCCACATGTCGGCCATCCGCGCTCTCCCGCCCGCATCCAACGGCCTCAACAAGCGAGTGACGCGGTAACATACCAGCCGTCGGATGCTGATCTGATGGACCACAAGCGCAGACCAAAGAGCAGGCGACTGGAGCTTATAGGGCCGTTCGATCTCGATCGAGATCGAACGGCCAGGAATGCGATCCGCTCGAATTCGAAGAGAGCGTAACAGAGACCGTCGGATCAAGATCCAACGGTCGATTTAATTCGCTATTTGAACAATGTATTCTCTTATGAAATCTGATTTTTATTGCACCATGATTGGCTAAATAACTTGTGCTATGGTTGTGATGTAATTAGGAGTATGTAGCCGATGAATTTCATGTCTTTAGCCGTATTATCATGTCAAAATTGCTCGTAATGTTGATTTCTACAACGTATTTGTTGGGTATTGCTTATGGTCGATATTATTTATGCTCCCTACGGCTAGGCCCTGATAAGGCTAGCTAATTCATGTTCTCTAATCTGAACATATCGATGCGTTTATGTTCAATGAAATCAATGTTGCTAGTGATACGTATACGGCTATTTTGACTAGTTTTTATCGAATCATCTTCCGACGTCTTCACGCCTTGACCAGGTGAAGCGTTGTGTGATATTAAAAGACATGATATTTCAGCGATTATAAACTCCTAATGAAATCACAACTGTAGTATACTTATCTCATTGATTACCAATCTTTCGAAACACCGTAAGACTTTTTAGGAGCCACTTCTTTGATACCAATCATTAAACCATTTTTCACCTTCACAAAGGTGGTTGTTTTCTTATCCGTATATTTTATTTGATTAGTTGAATTTGTATTATCTCAGGTCGACTTGTTCCGTGGATTCGACACTGGACTTTCTAGGTACTACTTGCACGATCTCCTACACTTGGG
Source organism: Scilla litardierei (assembly GCA_030789695.1). Lineage (NCBI taxonomy): Eukaryota > Viridiplantae > Streptophyta > Magnoliopsida > Asparagales > Asparagaceae > Scilla > Scilla litardierei. The sequence continues at coordinate 57,987,422 of CM061137.1, forward strand.
AGTATTACTCACACTATTTTGAGAAAGGCAAGTTTTTGGCATCGTTGCCGGGGACAACGGTATCTTTGATCCACATTTTCAGCTTTTCAGAGGAGTACTCGGTGAGATCCTTCCACTTTATAGCTTAGTTTTATTATTGAAAAAAAAACAAAAAAAATATATCCTTGCTAGTTTATGTGGCATAGGACCTCCACTTCACACAGATTGATAAGAATTGAAAACATGGCTAATAATAACGAACAACCTCTTGCACACCCACAAGAACTACCATTGAGTGCTACTTATATACCCACTAGAGTTGCTTCTGAATCATGCATTCTGTTGCCTGAGGGTGCTCATTCTTTTTCGCTTAAAGCTGGGGTGATCCAAATCCTCCCATCTTACCATGGAGAGGATAAGGAAAATATGTACTTGCATATTAAAACATTTGAAGAAGCAAGCTCTACACAATTGGATGAAAAATTTAGCAATGATGTTGTCTATCTTAAACTTTTTCCATTCTCGTTAAAGGATAAGGCAAAGAATTGGTTTAATGCATTGCCTCCTAGATCTATTACCTCTTGGCTAACTATGCAAACTGAGTTTCTAAAAAATTCTTTTCTTTGGCCAGGACGCAGGCTTTAAAGAGACACATCATGTCTTTTTCAAAGAAGGAAACTGAAGCATATGATCAAGCTTTGGAAAGGTTCAAGGAACTTCTGTTAGCATGCCCACATCATGGTTTTGACAAGGGACGTACCATTGGATTCTTTTACGATGGATTACAGCCGAATACGAAGCAATATGTAGAAATGATGTGCAATGGAGCTTTCTTTGAGAAGACTCCAAGGAGGCTTGGACATATCTGGAGAACATTGCAGAGAATGTGAGAAGATGGGAGCCAACTTCAGAATTTGACAGGACTATTTCTACGCAACAGACAAGAGGTGGCTTGCAGACTTTAAAACATGAAGATGCATTGATGGCGCAAGTGAAGGCATTGGTGATGCAAAAGCTATAAAACATTGATCTCAGAGCGGTAAAGGTAGTCACACCAGAGCCATACTGTGTTATATGTGAGAAGCCAGTTCATGATACTGCCGTCTGCCCACTGATTCCTGCAATTAAAGAATTGGGTAGAAATCCAGAAGCAGAGGTGAATTGGGTGGCAAATCAAGGTTACAACGCCAATTGGAAGAACCAATCAAATCAAGGAGGTACTTCATATCAGCAAAAGCAGCAGACGTCCACTCCCTATTACCATCCCAACCACTCCAATTATCAAGGAAAAAGGGAGCAGAGCAATGAAATTCAGAGTCTCACTGCTGCAGTCCAACAGATGGCTCAGATGCAACAACAGCTCACTGAGAACTTTGCGAGGTTTATAGCATCACAAGACAAAGGTAAATTACCAGCTCAGGCTATTGCAAATCCTAATACAAATCCTTCTTCTTCTTTTTCAGGAAACAACGTCAAACCATGTCAGCCAGTGACTACATTGCGTAGCGGACGTGAAATTGAAAAGCCAGAAATGCCTAGACATGAACAACCAGCTGAGGAGAAAGAGGAAGTGCAAGCACATGAAAACTTGCAGGTTGAGGAAGAAGTCGCAGAAAAAGAGCTAGAACAATATATACCTCCAGCTCCATTTCCACATAGGCTTGCTCCACCTTCACAAGATAAGTATTAGGCAGAGATAAGAGACATCTTCAAGCAGGTAAAAATTAATATCACATTACTTGATGCAATCAACCAAGTGCCTGCATATGCTAAATTTCTGAAGGAGCTATGCATGTGAAACGGATTCTAAATGTGAAAAAGAAAGCATTCCTAACACAACAGGTAAGTGCAATGGTACAACATGACACCCCTCCCAAATATAAGGATCCAGGTTCTCCTACTATCCCATGCATTATAGGAACCAAGAAATTTGGAGATGCTTTACTTGATTTGGGTTCTACTGTTAACATTTTGCCTTACTCTGTTTATGTGCAGTTAGGATTGGGGAGCTGAAAACGACACCTGTGGTTCTACAGTTAGCAGACAGGTCAGTAAAAATCCCACAAGGATGCATGGAAGATGTGTTGGTTCAAGTGGACAAATTCTATTACCCAGTGGATTGTATCGTCCTTGATATACATGGGCCACAATCAGGTAATTACACTCCGATTATATTGGGACGTCCATTCCTAGCAACTTGCAATGCTATGATAATTTGTAGGGATGGACAATTGAAGATAAGCTTTGGTAAAATGAAACTTGAGTTGAATATTTTTAAATCATGTAAGTTACCTGCAAGTGTTGATGAAGTGAAAGAGGTATGTTTTATTGAGAATTTAATTGAAGATTATTTTGAAGCTAAGTATGAATGCTCGTCTAATTTTATTGATTATAATTTCGACGATATTGATGAGTCTTATTTTGTGCAGGGCAAAAATGAAAGATCAAGGGATGCATGGGTTCCAAAATTTGAAACATTGCCAGTGGAATTGCCACACAACAACCCTCAGAGATTGAGCATCCAAAGTTGGAATTGAAGCCTCTGCCAGACTATTTGAAATACGCTTTCCTTGGAAAGGAGAAAACTTTCCCTGTGGTAATATCCTCTAGACTCACGCTTGAACAAGAATATGATTTGCTTGATGTGCTTAGGGAACACAAAGGGGCCATTGGATGGTCTATTGCGGACATTACAGGTATAAATCCCTTAATTTGCACTCATCATATTTATCTTGAGGATGATGCCAAACCTACATGTGAGATGCAACGTCGTTTAAATCCTACTTTAAAAGAGGTTGTTAAGGGAGAGGTTCTTAATCTACTTGCTGCAGGTATAATATATCCTATTTCTGATAGCAGATGGGTCAGTCCCATACAGGTGGTTCCAAAGAAATCAGGCCTCACAGTGGTAAGAAATGAGAACAATGAGCTTATACCTATGCGAACCACCACAGGTTGGAGGATGTGTGTCGATTACATGAAGTTAAATGCTAAAACATGAAAAGATCACTTTCCATTACCTTTCATTGATCAAATTTTGGAAAGAGTAGCAGGTAATGAATTTTATTGCTTTCTAGATGGTTATTCTGGCTATTATCAGATAGAGATTGCTCCAGAGGATCAAGAGAAGACTACCTTCACTTGCCCCTTTGGAACTTTCGCTTTTAGAAGAATGCCTTTTGGATTATGCAATGCGCCTGCTACTTTTCAGCGTTGCATGTTGAGTATATTTAGCGATATGGTTGAAAGGATTATGGAAGTGTTTATGGATGATTTCTCTATTTATGGCACTTCATTTGAAAATTGTTTATCTAACTTAGCTCTTGTCTTGCACAGGTGCTAGGAAAAGAATCTGCTGTTAAACTGGGAAAAGTGTCATTTCATGACAACTGAAGGTTTGGTTCTTGGTCAACTAGTCTCCAAAGCAGGTATTCAGGTAGACAGGGTGAAGGTTGAAGTGATTGAGAAGTTGCCTACACAGAAATGCGTCAAGGACATACAATCCTTCCTAGGCCATGCAGGATTTTATCGAAGATTCATCAAGGATTTCAGCGCTATCTCCCGCCCCCTTTGCCACTTATTAACTTTAAATGCTGATTTCATATGGACACAAGAGTGTCAAGATTCAATTGGTAAGTTAAAGAACTCCCTTGTTTCCTCCCATATTTTGCTGGTTCCGGACTAGACTATTCCATTTGAAATCATGTGCGATGCAAGTGACTACGCGATGGGGGCAGTGCTTGGGCAAAAGAAAGGAAAAGTTCCTTGTGTTATCTACTATACTAGTAAGACATTGAATGAAGCACAAAGGAACTATACTACTACGGAGAAAGAGTTGCTGGCGGTGGTGTTTGCATTGGAGAAATTTAGAAGCTATATATTGGGATCACCTATTCTCATCTTTACAAATCATTCTGCACTGAAATATCTTTTATCTAAAAAGGATGCGAAACCTAGACTTATACAATGGATTCTTCTTTTGTAGGAGTTCAATATTTAGATCAAGGATAAGAAAGGAGTTGAAATCAATGTTGCAGATCACCTTTCTAGATTGACGGTGAGAACAGAGTCGCCTAATATCCCATTGCGAGATTCCATCCCAGATGAGAAGCTTTTCGCCATCTCCACTCTACCATGGTATGCAGATATAGCTAATTATCTGGTGACAGGTAGAACCCCTCCACATTGGTCTTCTTTAGATTTCAAACGCTTCAAGCATGAGGTAAAATCGTTCTACTTCGATGACCCTTATCTTTTTAAATATTGTGGAGACCAAATTGTCAGGAGATGTGTACACGACCATGAGTTTGATAGCGTTTTACATTTTTGCCATGATGGGGTATGTGGGGGGCACTTTTCAGCACATAAGACTGTTGCAAAGATTTTACAGAGTGGTTGTTATTGGCCTACTATGTTTGGAGACGCATATGCTTATTGTAAATCATGTGTGTGTTGTCAACAGTTGGGGGAATAACTAAAAGAAACATGATGCCATTGAATCTCTTGCTAGAAATAGAATTATTTGATTGTTGGGGTATTGACTTCATGGGGCCTTTTCCACCATCTTTTGGTTATATATTCATATTGGTGGCTATTGATTATGTTTCTAAATGGGTAGAATTTATTCCTTGTAGGTCCAATGACGCTTCCATTGTGCTGAAATTTTTGAAAGAGAACATCTTTTCACGCTTTGGAGTGCCAAAGGCCATTATCAGTGATGGAGGGTTCCACTTCTGCAATAGGCTCTTTGCAAATCTCATGAAGAAATTTGGGGTGACACATAAAGTTTCGACACCTTATCATCCTCAGACGAATGGACAAGCGGAATTGGCAAATAAGGCGATAAAGAATATCCTTCAGAAAACAGTGAATCCAACGCGCAAAGATTGGAGTCTTCGCTTGCCTGAAGCTCTATGGGCCTACAGGACAGCATACAAGACTATCTTATGGATGTCACCTTTTCGTTTGGTTTATGGAAAAAAATTGTCATCTTCCTGTTGAATTAGAACCTAAATCTTTTTGGGCTATTAAAACATTTAATTTGCTTGATAACTCATCAAATGTTTCTCGTAAATTGCAAATCATGGAGCTTGATGAAATACGACGAGAGGCATATGAAAATACAAAGCTAGCGAAAGAAAGGATGAAAGCTGTGCATGATAAGATGATCATGCGAAAGGAATTCAACATTGGGGACAAGGTTCTGTTGTACAATTCAAGACTCCATGTACTTCCAGGAAAGCTGCGCTCAAAATGGACGGGACCATACTTTGTCAAAGAAGTCTTTTCATATGGAGCGGTGGTCTTGGTGAATGAGAAGGACGGCCATGAATTCAAAGTCAACGGACAACGGCTGAAACATTTTCAAGAGCTTTGGGCCAGAGAGGATACCACCATTGATCTCACAGATCCACCTTCGGGTGGTAACTAATCAGGTGTATTCTTTCCTTGCTTCCATCTTCCTAACATTGAGGACAATGCTTATTTTAAGTTGGGGGGAGGGTATAAACTTTTAGGATTTTTTTTCTTTCTTTTCCTTTTTTAGTTCCTTTTTCTTTTTTTAGTTCCTTTTTGCATTAAAAAAAATTAAGTCAAGATCTATCACCAATACTTATTTCACCTAGAAATGAACCTCATGTGATGAAAATTCTCGAAATCTATTCACCACTGTACACATATAATTTATTTTCCTCCACCACTATTGTTAAATATTTCAGTCTCATTTGACATGAATGTTAGTACTCATTGTAAATCTCTGTTGATATATCTCAATGGTAGGATTGATTGATGACTTAATGAATCTAGAAGTTATGAATTAGGAAATCGTATGCTTTCAATGGAACACACCAAGGTTCACAAAATAACTGGAGCATTGCTTTTTATCTCATATTCATTGCTATTTGCATGCTTTGTGTGATTTTGGGTAGAAAGTATACACTGTCTTTTGAAATGATTAGGATAACCTATTCTTGTGAAAGAATTAAGAGGAGGAAGCCATCTTGCTAAGTTATTTATGCACACACCAAAAAGAGAGAAACACAAAAAAAAATTGAAAAGAAAAAAAATGAATATGTGTGTCACTAAAATAAATAACTTGGTTGGCTCGAGTAGTACAGTCCAAGTGGTCCTTTTTGGCCTAATGCCCTATTATCGTCTGATTTGGGAGCCATTGACCGAAACCTCACTCATTTGATGGAGCGATCCAAGTTATACATTTTTCTGCAAATGTTGCTTTATGCATGTTACGCGGAACTAATAAAAAGAGGAAGAAAAGATAGAATAAGTGTGCATAATTAGCAAGGCAAGAGAACTTCCAAATCTTAAAGAAAGCACAAGATTTGGTGTGATTTCCTATGAATGAAGATTGACGTGTGTATGTCTTGATACCATTCTATTCTTTATGCTTGCTTTGCATGATACAGCTACGCTCCAAGTTAGAATATTTAGTTGAAAGGTGTGAGCCATTGATTTTGTATATATTATGTTATGAAGTAATGGATAGTGAAGTTAAGTCGATTTCATAACCATTTAAGATATACTTGCTTTTCATCGTTAAACCCATGAGTACCATTATATAATGAGCATGAAATCTTGGCATTAGTGTGTGGTCATCTCTTTTGTCATTATAGTATGGTGGTGAGTGATTTGAGATCTGATAAGGTGATCTAGGTGTATATTTGATATCGTATTTCGCTCACTTTGTTAGAGACTAGAAAAACGCTAGTTGGGGGGTGTGATTCGGGTTGAATATTGCATATTTAACCCTTCATCTAGCAATATTTTGTGTTCAAATGATGCTTAATTGGTCTCTAATACGTTCGTATTTTGTATATCATTAATTATTAGAGCAAACCATTGATTTGTGCACAAAGTATGAATTTTAGTGAGTATTTCTGCCTTTTTATATTTTTCTTGGCTTGGTCTCGATCTCACGATTCCAATGACTATTTATTTGTATTTTTCTGAGATCTGTGCTAATTACTATGAATTTTTGAATGCAGAATACCAATTAAATAGGGAAATACGCTCGAAATACGGTTGAAATATGGATATACGGCGCTCGTACGCGTATCAGCTAAAAATGCGGGCTAAGTGGCTTATTTTTCGCCATTGGATCTTGATCCAACGGCCGTCATCAACGCAAATTGTGAGCGGCGGATCGAGATCCGGAAGGCCACGTGGCGGCCATCCGTGCTCTCCTGCCCGCATCCAACGGCCTCAGTAAGCGAGCGACGCGACAACATCCCAGCCATCAGATGCTGATCTGACGGACCACAAGCACAGACCAAAGAGTGGGCGACTGGAGCTTATAGGGCCGTTCGATCGAGATCGAACGGCCAGGAACGCGATCCGCTCGAATTCGAAGAGAGCGTAACAGAGACCGTCGGATCAAGATCCAACTGTCGATTTAATTCAGAAACGAAATCGGATTGAAGAGCGGGGCACAGATCTTGGACCACACGTGGCTTGTCCACGTTTAGTTCCGCCCTGATCCGACGGCTACGATTTGATGCGGTTGCGGATCGGGTTGATGTGTGAAACGGATGCGGGTTTGGACCCGATAAACCCCCAAAAACCCGCAATGCTATTATTTAAGCGTATTCTAGGGGTTTTGGGGGTATCCTGGTGTATTTTGGAGCTTTTGAAGAGGCTACTGCGCGTATTCTTCTGAGAAAAGTTGCTGATAAATTCCAGAGCCTATTTTCCCTATTTCTAGAGAGTTTGGGTGCCTAACTTGGAGTTTTGGTGATAGATTCTTGAACTTATACTCCGTATTTGGTGATTTTTCCTTGTATTTCGCTATTTGAACGATGTATTCTCTTATGAAATCTGATTTTTATTGCACCATGATTGGCTAAATAACTTGTGCTATGGTTGTGACGTAATTAGGAGTATGTAGTCGATGAATTTCATGTCTTTAGCCCTATTATCATGTCAAAATTGCTCGTAATGTTGATTTCTACAACGTATTTGTTGGGTATTGCTTATGGTCGATATTATTTATGTTCCCTACGGCTAGGCCCTGATAAGGCTAGCTAATTCTGTTCTCTAATCTGAACATATCGCTGCGTTTAATGTTCAATGAAATCAATGTTGCTCGTGATACGTATACGGCTATTTTGACTAGTTTTTATCGAATCATCTTCCGACATCTTCACGCCTTGACCGGGTGAAGCGTTGTGTGATATTAAAAGACATGATATTTCAGCGATTATAAACTCCTAATGAAATCACAACTATAACATACTTATCTCATTGATTACCAAACTTTCGAAACACCGTAAGACTTTTTAGGAGCCACTTCTTTGATACCAATCGTTAAACCATTTTTCACCTTCACAAAGGTGGTTGTTTTCTTATCCGTATATTTTATTTGATTAGTTGAATTTGTGTTATCTCAGGTCGACTTGTCCCATGGATTCGACGCTGGACTTTCCAGGTACTACTTGCACGATCTCCTATGCTTGGGAGTATTACTCACACTATTTTGATAGAGGCAGCTGTCCGTGCCTTTTCGATGCTGTAAGACGATGTGCTGATGTACATTCCCTTCGTGTTGATGATCAGTGATCGTACTGCTACCTGGTTGATCGTCGTTAGTCGCCGCTATCCGCCGTATAGTTCGCGCTACCGGAGTCCAACCCCTGACGTCGCTACCCGATATCAGTGTAGCTCTCGCGTCGTGCTAAAGGTAATTTCTGAACCGTAGGAACCCCCACATCGCATGATAATCAAGATTAAAATCTATAACGTTATTGTTTTGTGTAATTCACTAATGAAGATCTAAAAACTGGGACTGTAGGCTGGATCGCGATCTAAACACATAGGTAGTCTTGGACTTAATTGAACGGGATCGCAATGTGGTTGTCTTCAGGCAAGTGATATTTTCCAGTGTTTTGTTTAGGCCATGGTTTAGGCCAATTTGTGTAGTAGCGTAAAAGAGACTATGTGATGAAATGATAGTCGCTTAGACGCCCTTACTAGATCTAGCTTGATAACGAAGCTAGATCCGACACCTTTAACATGCTATAATTTCATGCTGCCATATCACGTTTACTTTCAATTAACTGTACACACTTTAACTGCTCATTGCTATGTCATGTCATGCATCAAATTGTTTTATCGTGATTGTGTAGCACATGCTACAATAATTGTAACTATTGAGGCTAGAAACCTGCTTTGCAGGCACAACCCTATGCCAATAACACTTCATGGCTCATGATCCAGAAGATGGGTGCCAGTCCATATACACATGGAGGGGTAGGGTTAAACGGTCGCTTGAGCGTAGAAGTGAGCCCTACAGCCACTTCAGCCAAAAGATGGAAACTCTATGCACAAAGTGATATAATAGTGTTCATGAATCATGAAATAGTGTTTTCGTAGTTTCTGCTACGACGTGCATGCTTGTTTCATCATGTCATTTTAAATTGTTGCATTCTTTAATTGTCATGTCATTTCATCATATTAGAACTGCAAGTCACTTTACTTTTATTAGTATCCTTACACACAAGTCTCCTGCTTTCCCTTAAGAGACTTTTGCTGACATGTGCCCTCTTCTCTTTGGGTGTCACATGTCAGGTTTGAGCCTGAGTTAGTTGCTAGGGATGACTAGCTGATGACGTCCAGTTCGAGGTCACCGGAGTTCTACCCTTAGTTTTAGCAGGAGGTTTTCTCTCAGTTGTCGTTTACTTTTAGTAGTTGTTGTTAGGTTGTTCAGTGCGTAGCACCATTTCTTGTTGTAGTTTCGGCCATGCTTAGGACTTTTTGCTTTCAGACTTTGTACTCTTTTTATGACTATAACTCTGTATTGTTTGGAATAAAATCTATAGATGTTGAATGTTGGATAATTTTATTTGTCTATTCCTCATTATTATTATTGTTGTTTCGTCGTAATGCAAAGAACCTGATAATGGATTAAATTACCAGACGCTTATCAGACTGCAGCTTCACTGCTCCAAGTCTGAGCAGACCTCTTCACGTCTCGCCTTCCATACTTGGGAAGCGAGGCGTGACAGGTTTTAGTGATGGCCCATGCAGGTCAGTTTTGCATCTGCGAAATAACGGAACAACAATAAAGATAAAAACATCCATTTAAATATTCGGAACATTCAAGTCATGAATTGAGTCTAACCTAAAGGTTTTTCTTATCTTAGATGGTATGAAGACTTAGATAGACGTCCAGGTTTGACAGTCAGGTGCCTTTGTCAAGATTTAGTTGTACACATCTTAGGTTACCTTAGTAGTCTCTCACCCAGCCTTGACCATATTAGATTTCTAGAGCTTTTCCTTTAGTCGTTCGTTGAGTCGATCAATTTCGGGCCCAGCAGAACGTAATCTTGATTATCTTATGACCTTTCCCAGAGATCTCTATTTCAGCCTAGTTCATTAGAAAGTCTTAGTGCTAAGTCCTCCTGATCTTTAGTCGGCCCGGTAATTTGAACCCATGATTCCTATCGTTTTCCTGATCATTACACTTCTATTTCATCGACCGTAGAATTCCATCATATCTTTTCATGAATCATGTCCTAGGCGTATACATCATGCGATCATATTCATTGCCTTCAGTTCACGTGATCGCTTCCTGATGATTATCGTTAATTTTTGAATCCTCCCCATTGCAAATCCTGATGTCTCTAAAAGTATTTTCAATATTATTTATTTTAAATTCTTTCCAGTTTAAAGTCTCTGGAAAACATTTAGCCTAAGCTTAAATTTCCTACACTTCAGTTGATTTAAATTCATCCTTTGAATTTCGAAACTTTTGCCGAAATCTTTAAATTACTACCGTATAATATTTTCTAACCTATATCTTTAATGCTCATGTGAATGTTCTACTTCTTTCATATAATGATTTTTCAATAATCCAATAAACCATGTTTCTCTTAATATATATACGACTCAAATTTGTTTCGAACAACGCATTTTATCGACCTCCAAATATTTTTCTATGCAAAAGAGAACTCCAACTTTTGAAGTATGACCGTTTTTATACTCTTCGTATTTTAACTTTTGTCATTTACACACTGTTTGCCTGTATCCTATAAGAGTATTATTACACCTTTCTTTCCCCACCTAAACATTCTCAATTATATCCATGTTTCACCTAACCAAGCTATCTCCTTATCCTTACCCTATCTGAACTCGTTCTTCCGATTTTGTTTCGTTACGCTTTTAGTTTCGGTCCCCTTTTCTATTGCTTAGTCATCCCATTAGTGCTTATCGTTGCCTGTGTCAACTCTAGTTTAGTAGTGGGCCCATTGGTTTTTGTGATGTCGTCGCGGTGCATATAGGTAGTGTGTGTGGACCTGTATGAGTGTGCTACCCTTAGGATATTAATGATTGTCTCTTGTGTTATGTATGTATACTCAATGTTATTCGTGATATATATATGAAGTTGTATGAATGATGGTATTTATATGTGAGGATAGCTATACCACTTTAGGGGTATCTGTGTACATTAGAATTAGTATTAGAATATATCTACCAGTGAAGTGTGTGGTTTGAAGATACTTGCAAATGCTTGAAATAATATCTAGTAAGTCATGTGCATGTTAAGTGTAATGATAATAGGGTACTTATAGTTAAATATGCATGCCTATTATTTGATCTATATATTAGTACGTGTGGGCATGTGCTCGTACGTAGGTATGTGCTTACTATATGAATATGTGTTATACGTATGGTAATAGGACTATAGATTTGTTGGTATTGCTTGCCTTTACGGAATGTTGTGCGTGTGCATATATACCATGAGGTATACACGATTATTATATGTCTTAACTATGTATGGATAGGTATATGTAGTAGTATACTAGTTATATGTAAATGGCTATGGTGTGAATATATATTATATGTATGTGACTATACGATGTATGCATATATGAGATAGTGTATTTTGATTATATACATGTACTGGTGTTTGTAATATTATTATAGTATGTAAAGTGATTGCGTTATGTGATTTTACTTGACTAAATATAAAGTGTGATTGAGATCATTGTGTATATATGATAGCATGCATTTTTACCTGCATGGTACGACGAATGATATGATTATGTTGTTATATATTAGTATGAGTAGTGTGTTGATATAAGTATAAGTACCGTGTTCTGGTTCTTGTATATATCCTTGAGTCTCACTCAAGTCTGAGTGGGTATACTCTAAGTATATTTTTATATTTGTCTGTGATTTGTGTATAGTGCTATGAACAAAGAAATCTGATGTGTGTATAGTGATAGGTTTGGTTGTGCCTGGTTACATTACGCACATGATTGTGGGTGACTATACCATTATATGGTTATAGGTGTTGGTCTTGTAGTATAGTTATTTAGTTTTACGTGTTTGAATGTATGTATGCTAGCTAAACTAGGTGTGTAGATGTGCTAAGTATATAGTGGTATGAGTGGTATGTAGAAATGGTATGTTAGCGTGTGTGGGCGTGCACCATGCACGGGTAAATATGTGCTTAGTTATAGGTATTTGTGACTATGGTATGTGCGGTGTGACTTGAATATAGTTATAGGACTGTATGTGATGTAAATATTGGTGAAGTATCTGAGTGCATTTGAATGACTATATATTTGTGAACTTATAGTAGTGGTGCATGTATATTAGATATAGCAAACATGATTTAATATTGTATGGTGTGATTACTTGTGTTGATATGTTGGTGTTGGATGTACACTAGGAGATATAGGGAGTAGTATATCCATGGTTGTTTTGTGCATAGGTAGTTATATATATACATGAAGTATTACGATTGTATTTGCTGGTGTGAACTATTTTATGTAAGTATGTATACCTTGGTTATGTGATAAGTGTGTCATAGCTATATAAGGGATGTATGTGATTGAAATACGTGTATGAATTTGACTGTCTATGATAGGTATAAGTATAGAGTATGCATATATAAACATGTTTATGGTATTAGTGTTCGACTACCTAGTGCATATCTAAGCACTTGTAGTGACTATACATGGTTTGAAATATAATGTGATATGATTGGGGTAGTTATAAGAGTGGCTAGATACATTTATGGTTATAAAGTCCGAGGACGGACTTTATTCTAAGGTGGGTAGGATGTCACGGTCGCTTTCCGATTGTACGCTTTTCGTGCGCGTACTTTTGTTCGTACGCATATTTATTTCGACCTCTTCTTGTATCCGAACCCTATGATGTGATATACCGTTGTGACCCTCTAGAAGAGTACTTATTTGTGGAATTATTTTTGAACGTCATTTCAAGGGTCGTTCTCCCACAAAATAACCTTGTTTGAAGATGTGTCGTAGCTTCTGCCTTCGTCGTTAGGCCTTTTTATTTTTAGTTCCATTTTCTGTTGCCATAGCCCGTGACCGACCTTCTTAGTCTCTACCCTCTCGTCGACACAGTCGTCCCGGTATTTTTCTCATAATTATCGGACACCGTTTGACCCACTTTTTCCACTAATCCTCTTCTAATACAACTAGCTTAATTAACTTGATTAATTAACTATCCTAATTATACTAGGCCTAATACGTTTCATGAAAAATATTCCCTAGCTATTCTCCATCACATATTAACCTAAGTCTACCCCCATCCTCTCACAACTTCTCTCTCCAATCACCTAAACATATCCCCCTTTCAAAATGCTTTATCAAAACAAGTTTCTTACTCACCTAAATGGGCTATTCAACCCACTGTTTTAACTAATCTAAACCCCCTCTATCTCTCCCTCTCTCCTCCTATAATACACACAATCCCAAAACCCTAGCCCCAAATAGCATGAATTCATCTCCTTAAGAAACCGAAACCTAGGCTCTCCTCCATCAAAACTGTGCGGCGCAACCCATCTTCCAAACTTCGGCCAGCCTCTTCCCCACCTCCGACGACCACCAAACTTCCGGCCTAGCCTCCCCTTGACTTCCTCCACCTCTAGCAACACTCCTCTCATCAACCACCCCTCCTCCTTGCTTTAAACTCCATGCAAATACCAACCCATTGCAAAAACTGCTGTCAGCCACCTCCCCTTCAAACCCCATGCCCGACCGCTGTTACTGCCGACGACCCCCACCGGCCACCGATAACTCCCCTCGACGTCCCCTATCACCTCCTAGCTTCCCTCGCAATAACTCTTCCTCCTCTTCCCGCAAACAGCGCGCAAACACACGGATACGCGCCGAAAAACTACCGTTTGCTCTACCAAACCCCACGGCCTGGGCTGTCCCGTCACTGCCGGCCACCCCACTTCCGCCGACTGCCCCTCAGGCCTTCACCCTGTCCGTGCAGGACCTACCCTAGCAGCTACAACCCCCAGAGCTCCTACCACGTGCGTGCAAACTTCAGATTTGCGCGTAATTTCAGATCTGCGCTATCCGAACCCACGGACAGATCTGTCTGTCGTCTCTCATGTGTTCCGTACCACTGTCTGTGCCTTCCTGATGCCGTAGGATGCTGTCCTGATGTCCATTCCATTCGTGTCGCTGATCGGTGATCGTACCGCTACCCGGTTGATCGTCGTTCGTCGCCTCTATCCGCTTTACCGTTCGCGCTATCGGAGTCCAACCCCTAACGTCGCTACCCGACATCAGTGTAGCTCTCGCGTCATGCTAAGGGTAATTTTTGAACCGTAGGAACCCCCACATCACATGCTAATCAAGATTAAAATCCGTAACGTTATTGCTTTGTGTAATTCACTAATGAAGATCTAAAAACTGGGACTGTAGGCTGGATCGCGATCTGAACACATAGGTAGTCTTGGACTTGATTGAACGGGATCGTAATGTGGTTGTCTTCAAGCAAGTGATACTTTCCAGTGTTTTTTAGGCCATGTTTTAGGGCAATTTGTGTAGTAGCGTAAAAGAGAATAGACGATGAAATGATAGTCACCTAGACGCCCTTACTAGATCTAGCTTGACAACGAAGCTAGATCCGACACCTTTAACATGCTATAATTTCATGCTGCCATGTCATGTTTGCTTTCAATTAACTGTACGCACTTTAACTGCTCATTTTCATGGCATGTCATGCATCAAATTGTTCTATCGTGATTGCGTAGCACACTCTACAATAATTGTAACTATTGAGGCTAGGCACCTACTTTGCGGGCACAACCCTAGCCAATAACACTTCTTGGCTTGTGATCTAGAAGATGGGCACCAGTCCATATACACGTGGAGGGGTAAGGTTAAACGGTCGCTTGAGCATAGAAGTGAGTCCGTACAGCCACTTCAGCCAAAAGACAGAAACTCTGTGCACAAAGTGATAAAATAGTGTTCGTGAATCGTGAAATAGTGTTTTCGTAATTTCTGTTACGACATGCATGCTTGTTTCATCATGTCATTTTAAATTGTTGCATTCTTTAATTGTCATGCCATTTCATCATATTAGAACTGCAAGTCGCTTTACTTTTATTTGTATCCTTGCACAACAGTCCCCCACTTTCCCTTGGGAGACTTTTGCTGACATGTGCACTCTTCTCTTTGGGTGTCACATGTCAGGTTTGAGCCTGAGTTAGTTGCTGAGGATGACTAGCTGATGACGTCCAGTTCGAGGTCACCGGAGTTCTACCCTTAGTTTCAACAGGAGGTTTTCTCTCAGTTGTCGTTTACTTTTAGTAGTTGTTGTTAGGTTGTTCGGTGCATAGCACCATTTCTTGTTGTAGTTTCGGCCATGCTTAGGCCTTTTTGTTTTCAGACTCTGTACTCTTTTTATGACTATAACTCTGTAATGTTTGGAATAAAATCTGTGGATGTTGAATGTTGGATAATTTTATTTGTCTATTCCTCATTATTATTGTTGTTGTTTCGTTGTAATGCAAAGAACCTGATAATGGATTAAATTACCAGATGCTTATTAGACTACAGCTTCACTGCTCCAAGTCTGAGTGGACCTCTTCACGTCTCGCCTTCCATACTTGGGAAGCGGGGCATGACAATCCCCTAAGGCCGCAAGTTTCCAAGAGATCATCTCCATTATGCAATACATCAAGATCACAAGAGCTTCATCCTACAAGAGCCGCAAGTTGCAGGGCACCATCCTCCTTCTTGGCCACAACCTACCACAAGGGTTCAACATCTACAAGGCTGCAAGTTTCTAAGGGAATGTCTCAAGTCTTCAACATCTAGAGGGTGCCACAACTTGGGATTGAGGACTACATCTTGTCAGACTAGTTCTGACCAGCGCTGAATAACAGAGACGACAACACAGATAAGAATTGTGCTTTTCTATACTCTTTATTATTTTATATTAGTGTATTGGTGTGTTGATCTTTGTAGGTTACTTTATTCATTCTTTTGGGGTCTTGTCTAGTCGATGCTAGACGTGAGGGTCTTGACTAGTTGGGGCTAGTCAAGAGAGAGTTTACTAGATTAATAGTGTTTGGCACTTTGGTGAGTGCGGTACAAAATTAGTGAGAGTAGAGTCGGTGCTCATAGCGTTAGAGTTGTACCCTTGACATATTAATGCTAGTATCTGCTTTGGGGCTGGAGTATGTCGTTGGGACGACCGAACCAGGGTAAATCTGATGTGCACTCTGCGATTGATTTTACTTGCACTTATTTACTCTGTGTATGATTATTTGTGCTGATAATTGCATATGTTCTCGAAGAATTTTTATTAGCATATTCATCCCCCCATGCTTAGATCTAGATCCAACAAGTGGTATCAGAATAGGTTAGAGGATCTAGTCTAGAAATCATGAATACCCCAAAATTAGTTTTTGCTGAAGGCATGTCTATAGAACGACCTCCTCTATTTAGTGGGCATGATTATATCTACCGGAAGGCTAGGATGAAAGTTTATTTATTATCCGTAGATTTTGATACTTAGCATATTATTGAAAACAGATATACTAAAATCTATCAGCCTGAAAGTAATTTGGATGCTAGAAATTTGTGTGCTATGAATGCTAAAGCAATGAACATATTATTGTGTGGTTTAGATAGAAAAATATTTGATCATATCTCATATTTCTCTTCTGCACAGGATATATGGAGGATGTTGGAGACAACATTTGGAAGCAAACACTCTTTCAGCAGCAATGAAAAGAGAACACAATTTAAGAAAAAGCGAAAGGGAAGAAAAGCTCTCTTAAATAAAAATGATGCTTGTGTGTCTAAGAATATTAGTGAGAGTACTACCAATAAATCTCTTTGTTTTAAATGCAGGAAGTAGGGACACATTATGAGGAATTGCCCACCAGGAAAGAATAACACTGCGGAGAAGAAATAAAAGTCTTTGATAGTAACATGGGACGATGAAAGCGAGGATGAGATTAAGGAGACTGCTCATACATCCCGTTGCTTGATAAGAAAGCATGACGAGCTAAAAATAGGTACTAAAGCTGAACTTATAAATATCTGCGATCAAATGAATGATAGAATTGAAGATTTAGAACCCACTTTAGATTCTTACAGAAATGCTAACTATTAAACTTGTTGAGTCATTGGGCCGACATTCGAGATAACTTGACCAACTAACGACTAAGGCCCACGGGGCCCATAAGAGAAGCCCGATGTCGACTCAGTCAAAGTCCATTGGCTAGTCGAACGTTGAGTCCACCTCACTCGAACGTGGCATTAAAGGCGAACTCGTAATTCACGGGAACGTGTACAACATTTACTCCTATTAAAGGGGAAAGATCGTGGCCCCATCATGGAAGGCCGTTATCTCCCCAACGTCTCCAAAGGGGCCCTGAACGCCTATAAATATAAGGAAGGGTCCCTTTTCCTAGGTACGAGGTCTAAGACATATAACTCTACTTTCTCAGCTGATATTTTCTTACACCATAGAGCTAGCGACGTCAGATTTGAGGCGAACCTCTGTGGTTCGATCTTAGCTCCTCCTAGCTCCCTCTCTCCTTAAGTTCCCAAATTAACTTAAGCATCGGAGCGGATTTGGGTCAGAACCCAAAATCCGATCCCCCTAATGTGTCTTGTGGTGCAGATCGACGGTCATCATCTAGCGTCGAAAGTCGTCACCGAGCTTCCTAGCCTCGAACGATTGATGCATCAGCTGCCTGAAGGTCGATCGAGTACTGCACCATCTTCAACTACCATAACTCGACCCAGGTTCTTTCAACCTAGGGTCCCACTTCATCTACTGACGAGGTGCCGACTCAGCACCAATAGTCTACGTCAGCTTGCCAACTGTCTTGGTCAATTTTGGCCTTAACGATGTCGTGCAATCTGTGGGAAACGTTAACCCGCTTAACATCCTAAAGCAATCCAAAAGCTATATCAGCTGGACTCAGCAAGGTCGGACCGATCGAAGGTAAAAAGGAGAAGTAGAAAGCGAACATTGTCCTGTTGGAGGATGCTGTAGACTCCACATCGTCGTCGCAACGACCGACAGAGACCTGAAGGAGCCTGAGGTGACCTGGAAGGAATTTACCCAGTTCACCGAGCAAGTCGACAGGAGTCTCGGTGCATTGGCGACCTTGATACATCGAAACATGGGGAATCCATCGGTCTTAAATGAGTCGTTGCTGCCTCAAAACCCGAACCTGACGCCAACCAGGGGCAGGGCCTTCCTCCAGGATCTAATGGATCCAAGAGCAGATCAACTGGAGATCAGCCCATACAACGCGACCCCCCATCTCACCAACACAACAAAATGGGAGTCGACAATCGGGCTTTCGTTCTGCAGAGGGAGCACACCCCCTCCAACTATAGGGAAGCGAGCCGCAACCTCCTGGATCAGGTGATGTAGGGCTTCCCAGGTTATAACTCTCTTAATCCTGCAAGTGGATTCGTGAGGAGGGAAGATATCCCAAACTAATCTTCGGGGGCCAATTACGTACAAACCAGAGACGGATGATCCCTACTCGTCTGATCTACGCTTCGACGAAACCCGCTGAGGGAGAATATCACCTCTGCTCCTCTTTCCAAGTTCAAACTTCATGCCTTACCAGCTTATGATGGTAGAGGCGATCCATGATCACACATTCATAAATATCTGAATGTAATGCTTCTTCACGTGGCTGACGAGCCATGCCTTACCAGCTTATGATGGTAGAGGCGATCCATGGTCACACATTCATAAATACCTGAATGTAATGATTCTTCACGTGGCTGACGAGCGATACATGTGTAGAGCCTTCTATGCTACCTTGTTCAAGAGGGCAGAAAGCTGGTACGAAGGGCTACCCCATGGCTGCATCAGGTAGTTTGATGAATTATCGGAAATTTTCTGCAAGCAATTCGTCGCGGGACGACGTCCTAAGAAGAAGTCCTCCCACCTCTTCTCGCTCAAACAGAACGAGAACGAGTCGATCCAAGCCTTCGTCCAAATATTCAACAATGAAAGGCTCGATGTAGAGGATGTTGGATACAATGTGTAGTTAGATACAACGATAGATAACTTCGTGTTTGATGATAACAAATGTGTGTGAACGATTTGATGTGTGTGCAAAGTGTTTTTCAGGAGTGGCACTCTCGCAAATACTTAAAGGAAGACTAAGTCAAAGTGATGGAGAATTTGCCATTCTTTAGCAAAGTGGACTTGGTCAAAGATGGAGATAATGGCTACACATATTGGAGTAAGTCAAAGATGGAGAGATATGGAGATCCCATGCAAATCAATATAAGAGATTAAATGAGATCTTAATTCAAATCCTATATCCATCCATATTCAAACTCCAAATCCATATTTGAATTTGAATTAGATCTTCTATACAATTATTTCAAATCCTATTCAAGTTAGGATTTCATCCAATCTCCTTATTCTAAGGGATTCTAATTGATTCTAATTGATCCCATCTTCATATATATAAACCCACATCCAAAGGAGAGAGAACAAGAAAACAAGGCCGGCCCTAGACTCATTTCTCTTCATCTTGGCCGAATTTATCCTCCAAGCTTCAAAGAGATCATCAAATTTGCCGTAAGAAGAAGGAGCTCGACGGACGATGCTAAAAAGTGCATAACTCTCTCCACAGAGCTCGGATCGACGAACCATTTACGCCAGGACGATCACAACTCATTGCTCTACAACATGGTGATATTTTTCTGATTTTAATCTCTGTATTAAATCAGTGGTATTTATTTTAGCATGAGTTGTATTCTGAATAGCTTCACATATTTCATCATCTCCTAGGCCAAAGTTCTTCATCATCTTTAAGCCTTGCTGCAAGCATAAGGAACCATCCATAATCAAGCAAGATATCCAATCATAAGTCATCTCCAACCTAGAGGAGCAAGCAACCAAGGCCACCATCTTTGAAGAAGCAAAGTCCAAGAGATGAGATTCCAAGCCCTAGGACGCACTTCAAATGTCTGAGAATTCCTATCCACAAAAGCATCCAAATCGGCCATTTCTTATTTTTCAATCAAAGAGGACGAGCTCACAATTCTAACGTGTATTTATTCGGATTTTTCTGATCTCGGATTGTAACGGCCGCTTTCTGATCGTTCGTATTTCTGTGTGTACGTACGTTTTTCATACACGTATTTTATTTGGCTTCTTTTTGGTTACGGACTATACGATGTGATATGTCGTTGTGACCGTATGGAAGAGTAGTTACTTGTGGGATTTTTAGTGAACGTCATTTCACGGGTCGTTCTCCCACAAATCAGGTTTTGTTGCCGGATCGTTGTAGCTTTAGACTTAGTCGCCGGATCGTTTTATTTTTATTTCGTTCTTCGAGGACCAAACGTGCGATCGACCACCGTACCCCCGAGCCTCTCGCCGTCACGGTCGTCTCGATATTTTTTTCGTAATTTTCGGACACCCATAGCCCAACCTATCATACGGATTGCTTTTAAGCCCATTTAGCTCTAACCTAAACCTTTTTTCCTACTCTTTACACAAGTCCTAATCAAAACCTCTTGGATGCCATACGTATCATGTGTTTCACCTAGTCTATTCACCACACAAATCCTACCTTCACCCTCTCACACCCTCTTTCCAATCTACCACTAAGTACACACCTTTATCACCCTATCTAGCAACTTTCCCATATTATAACACTTTCATCCTAGGGTTTCCTAGACCTGGCCGCCGCCTCTTTCTCCCCCACCCCCACGTGTGAACAATTTCAGCAGCCGCCCATCCAGCTCACGCAACTCTGGCCACCCTAACTCAGGGAACACCTCCAATCCTCTCCCCTTGGATCCGCGCAACCCCTCTCCCCATATGATTTCGACAGCCCCCAGATCCCACGGCGGCATCACTTGCAGCCACCCAGATCCGATCACAGCTCGCACGTGCACAGCAGCTCCGATAGCAGGCTGTGCAACCCCCTTTCCCCGTGTGAGCTCCTCCCACGGCAGCCCTCTCCCACTCCAAAAAGCTCGGCAACCCCTCTCTCTCCCTGAAACTGACGGCATGCTTCCCAGGGCCGTCGGCCAGGTTGCTCCGGCCACCCACACCCATGCGACCACCCCCTCACAAACAGCGACTACCACGCACAGATCCCCTTGACAGTTCGGCCAAACTCCCCATTGATTTCCGGCCTCTCCCCCTTGAGAATCGCTGTCTGGTAACCCCCAAACCAGTCGCTGTGGCGCCCCTCTTCCCCGGTAACCCATGACCTGGACTAGCATGCAAACCCCATCTCCATCTGCCTATACCATTCACGGCAGCCCCTCGCTTCATTCCTGGGGCGCAAGTTATAGCCGTCGTGTTGTTTCGTTGCGCTACTCGCAACAGAAGCGATCCGACGTCGTACCCGTTGCCGTGACATTCCGCTATGCTACCATAGCCGAGACGATCCCGAGACGACCCTTACTGCGCTACCCGCAGTCGAGGACATGAGCACCGCTACCGTTTCCAGACCCAACGTCAGACTCGTGCGCGTTCTTCGCACCAGGTTAGCCCTCTTACTAGTAGCAACCCAAACTTTAAGTCGTCAAAACCTAACTAAAAATCGTCAACTAAAGTAACAAAATTTATTTTCTGCTCCTTTAAAACGATGTGGAACTGTAGATCGACGATCGGACCTTTTCACTATGCATATAGGATAGAATCGTCGGATAGGCTGATCGGACATCTTGACATGTGACTGTTAGGGTAGCCACGTTTAACCTAGAAATAAACTCTAATAGGAATGATGAAAAACGTGTCCTGACATCGCCATTGACCCGTTTCAGACGGACCCTCGCTGACGCACCACTTCGACGGGACGCTTCAGACAGACGACGCACTCGCCACCGCAGGCAAGTGTTTACACTTGTACTCTTATGGCCATCTCCTTCCTAGAACTGTAAAAGTACGACTAAAGAGAACCGGACGTAAAATGATAGCGTCTGGGACCCCACCTTGACACTTAGACTTGACGACAAAGTCTGAGCACAAACAACTACAACAACTTACACCTTAGGACTTATCTGTGTGTGCGTGCGTGTGGACCCCCTAGAATCAACAACAACAACTGCTACCATATGTTTCACATGTGTGTGCATGCGTGTGGACCCCCTAAAATGAACAACTCCTTGTTACTTGTCGTGTCATGGTCCATGTTACAAAAAGCCTGCGGGCATTTCGGATGCTCTCCAAGTGAGAGTGATCCATGTTACACAAAAAGCCTCCGGGCGTTTCGGGTGCTCTACAAACGAGAGTGATCCCTGTTAGACGAAAAGCCTCCGGGCGTTTCGGATGCTCTCCAAGCGAGAGTGATCCCTGTTACACAAAAAGCCTCCGGGCGTTTCGGATGCTCTCCACGCGAGAGTGATCCCTGTTATACAAAAAGCCTCCGGGCGTTTCGGATGCTCTCCAAGAAAGAGTGATCCATGTATTGTCTTGTCTTGAGCACTTGGGTTGGGTTAGGGTTGAGCGGTCGCACGGGGAGAGGGTTTGGCCGCCCTCAAACCGTAAGGCATGAACCCTTCGAGTCACACGTGTCTTATCTTGTCCTGTCCTGTCCCGTCTAGCTTAGTCCCATAGTTGGTAGCACATGCTATGGCTACTCCCTGTTACGTTTTACTTTCTTGCACCACTTTACTTTCTGCATGGTATAACTATCATGTCATAACAACATATTTTAATAAACCAGTAAAATGTTGCTCTCAAATTACCTTACACTTGCAGTAGAGTCTCTCACCCTTTCTTGTAGACTTTACCTGACATACAGTTCCTTTTCTCTTGGGTACTGTACATCAGGTGTTGAGCCAGAGTACGTGGACGAGTCGGACACACCGGAGTATGTGGAGCCAGAGGACACCAACCCGGAGTACCTTCCTGACGTGGACCAGACTTAGAGGTCTTTTCCATCGCTGTCTTACAGAGGTTACTACTTTTAGTTGGGTGCATAGCACCACTTTACTTTCTGCCTAGGTTGGGTGCTTCGCACCATTAGTTTCCTTTTCTGCAGTTTGTTTCCATGATTAGGCTTCTCTTTTTAGACTTTTGTACTCGCTGGATATTATCTCTTTATATTAATGAGTGCAACTTTCTTTCTGTACTTTCTGTTGTTCCGAATTTTATAAAAGCAAGAACCTGAAATCTTTAAAATGGTACCCCTACAGACGCTTATTGGGTCCGAGCCTCACAGCTCTGGCCCAAGGGGACCGTAGTCACGTTTTGCTTCCGTTGTTTTAGGAAGCGGGGCTTGACAGGTTTTAGTGGTGGCCCATGCAGGTCATTCAAAAAGTTCGGAACAATAAGAGTAACGCATTCATTTAATATCCATGTACAAGTCTAAATTAGGTTTTCCTTGTCTTGGATGGTAGGAGGACTTAGATAGACATCCAGGTTTGATAGTCAGGCGCATTGGTTAAGATTTAGTCATACCCATCTTAGGATACCTAAGTAGCCCCTTTCCTGGCTCTAACCATGTTAGATTTCTAGAGTCCTTCTGTTAGTCGTTCGCTCGGGTCCATAAATTTCGGGCCCAGCAGAACATAATCTTGACTCGCTTAGGACTCTTCCCTGAGATCTCTCCTACGGTCTAGTTCATTAGGAAGTCTTAGTGCTGAGTTCTCCTGATCTTTGGACGGCCGATAATTAGGATCTCTGATTTCTAGCATCTTTCCAATCATTACACTTCTGTGTTATCGGCCGTAGATTTCCATCATAGCTTTCATGAATTATATCCTAGGCGTATTCATCATGCGATCATGTTCCATGCCCTCGATTCACGTGATCGCTTCATGACGATTATCGATAATTCTTCAATCTCTCCATTGCAAATCCTGCTTCCTTTAAAAGTATTTTCGAAATTCATTATTAAATTCTTTGCTCAGTTTAACTTCTTTGAAAACCCTTATTAAATATTTAAATTTCTTACTTTCGGTTGAGTTAAAATTCTTTCACTAATTTTGAAACCTTCTTGGTCGTAATTCTTAAGCTACTACCTCGTACTGATTTTCGAATCGGTATCTTTCGTATTTCAATTTTACAACTTTGTTACCATTTTGAAAATTCAATAAATCATCCTTTTTTTTAAATATGGAATTTATTTTACCCACTATCGTACGTACTTTTAGAATACTTTCTAAGCTAAATAGAACTTCAAAATTTTTATATGATAGTTCTATGTTCATCGTGCTCATACTTCAAAAAAAAATCTTTGTATAGATCTATTTTCAATTGCAAAACAATCACTACCTCACCCTACTCTTTATTCTTTCGTCAAACTCTTTTTCCGAGTTGAAATTTTCTACCATCTGCTCACTTTTTCTACATATTTTTATAAGTATAAAAGTATATGATACCATTTACACGTAATTTTTTTTCATCTATTTAATTATTTTGAGCAATATTTTTGTCCCACCCAATCAGTTATCTCCTTATCCTCGCCTTATCCAAACTCGTTCTTTTCAATCTTGTTCGTTTCGCTTTTGGTTTCGGTTTCCTTTCTTTTATGTAAACATTAGTGCTTGTAGTGCTTGTGTCGTCTCTAGTTTAGTAGTGGGCCCTTTGGTTTGTGATATCGTCGTGGTGCATGTATATAGGTAGAGTGTGTGGACCTGTATGAGTGTGTTACCTTTAGGATCTTAATGATTGTCTCTTGTGTCATGTGGTACACTCAGTGTTATTCGTAATATATGTATGAAGTTGTCTGAATGATGGTATTCATATGTGTGTGGATAGTGTCATAGCAGGCAATTCCTTACACTTAGTTTTTGTATTATAAGTACGTCTTATCTTCAGCTGCATGTGATTGTATCAAAACTTTTTCTTTTAAACCAAATCATTAAAAGTTTTGAGACTAGCGCACACGATAACAACCCCTATCTTCCCTTACCCAATACCGCAACTCCACACGTTTTTCCAAATGTTTTAAAATATGTCATTGGCCTTAAACTTCCTTTCTTTCCCTCTTCGGGAATGTTATGTTTGATTGTTATGATATTGTTAGTACTAGCTATTATTGTTATAGGATTATGTTTGCGGGTAGGCTTAGAGTGAGATGGGATATGTTGTAGCGGTGATTGGCTGATTTTGAACACAAAGATATTAGATTAGATTTCTTTCGATGAAAAGAACGAGGTGTCCAAGACTTATTTATAATACCAATGTGTGACGGACTCAATGGAAAATTCTGGTTGGATGAAATCATATACATGAAAATGAGTACTTAATCGATCTTAAACTGGGACGAGTGATAGATAGGAGTAGCTAGGACGGGATAGTATGAGTTAGGGTGATCATGAGAATGAATGGAGCATTTACAAGTATCAAGACTTGATTATTAAGTTGACATGAGAAGACACTGGAGATAACACGACATATTGAGATGAATGGATAGTTAGGAAGACGGATTTTATATGATTAGGAAATTAAATGATAGGAGTAAGGATAGATGTGGCTTAATGGTTCATAGATTATGGAGGATGAATTTATGAGTTAATATGATGGAAAATATATATTGGGGACGTGATGATTGTTGAATTGTAGAAGGTAATGTGGATCTATAGTCAAGTGCTAGGGAAGGATCCTAGTTGTAGCATTAGCCAGTAGAGAGACGGGTTATGATGGATTATTTGAGGAACGATGTTTGAAGTTATAGGATTAGAGATCATGATGTGGAATATGGGAGTTGTAGGTATAAGTGTTTATAGATATTATTATTATTATTATTATTATAAGTGATTCCGAGAACGGAATGATTTCTAAGATGGGTAGAATGTAACGACCGCTTTCCGACTATTCGTATTTCTGTGTGTACGTACGTTTTTCATACATGTATTTTATTTAGCTTCTTCTTGGTTACGGACTATACGATGTGATATGTCATTGTGACCGTATGGAAGAGTAGTTATTTATGGGATTTTTAGTGAACGTCATTTTACGGGTCGTTCTCCCACAAATCAGGTTTGATTGTAGGATCATCATAGCTTAGTCGTCGGATCTTTTTATTTTTAGTTCGTTCTCCGAGGACCAAACGCGTGATCGACCACCATACCCCCAAGCCTCTCGTCGTCACGGTCGTCCCGATATTTTTTTTTGTAATTTTCGGACACCCCAAGCCCAACCTATCACACTAATTGCTTTTAAGCCCAATTAGCTCTAACCTAAACCTTTTTTTCCTAATCTTAACCCAAGCCCTAATCAAAACCTCTTGGATGCCATACGTATCATATGTTTCACCTAGTCTATTCACCACACAAATCCTACCTTCACCCTCTTACACCCTCTTTCCAATCTACCACTAAGTACACCCCTTTATCACCCTATCTAGCAACTTTCCCATATTATAACACTTTCATCCTAGGGTTTCCTAGACCTGGCCGCCGCCTCTTTCTCCCCCACCCCCATGCGTGAACAATTTCTGCAGCCGCCCAGCTCCAGCTCACGCAACTCCGGCCACCCTAACTCCGGCGACACCTCCAATCCTCTCCCCTTGGATCCGCGCAACCACTCTCCCCATATGATTTCGATAGCCCCCAGGTCCCACGGTGGCATCACTTGCAGCCACCCAGATCCGATCACAGTTCGCGCGTGCACATCAGCTCTGACAGCAGGCCGCACAACCCCCTTTCCCCGTGCGAGCTCCTCCCACGGTAGCCCTCTCCCACTCCAAAAAGCTTTGCAGCCCCTCTCTCTCTCCCTGAAACTGACGGAAGGCTTCCCAAGGCCGCCGGCCAAGTTGCTCCGGCCACCCACACCCTTGCAGCCACTCCCTCACGAACAACGGCCACCACGTACAGATCCCCTTGACAGTTCGACCAAATTCCCCATTGATTTCTGCCCTCTCCCGCTTGAGAATCGCTGTCCGGTAACCCCCAAACCAGCCGCTGCAGCACCCCTCTTCCCCGGCAGCCCACGACCCAGACCAGCACGCAAACCACATCTCGATCTGCCTATACCATTCATGGAAGCCCCTTACTTCATTCCCGGGCACAAGATGTCGCCACAGTGTTGTTTCGTTGCGCTACTCGCAACCGAAGCGATCCGACATCGTACTCGTTGCCGTGACATTCCACTGTGCTACCTGCAGTCGAGACGATCCCGAGACGACCCTTACTGTGCTACCTGCAGTCGAGGACATGAGCACCGCTACCGTTTCCAGACCCGACGTCAGACTCGTGCGCGTTCGTTGCACCAGGTTAGCCCTTTTACTCGTAGCAACCCAAACTTTAAGTCATCAAAACCTAACTAAAAATCGTCAACTAAAGTAACTAAATTTATTTTCTGCTCCTTTAAAACGATCGCTACTGGGGTCTGTACTTAAGTAGGGATTACGTCGCCTTAAACAAAATCAAAGGCGCGACCTACTTCCCCTATTTCTGCATTTCATTCTCTATTTGGCCCGCCTCATGAAAAAGGAGAGGCCTCTTGATTCGAAGTAACTACGAAAGGGTCGGTCAATAGCATAGCTCTTTCTTTCCCGGGTCTCCTTTCGAAGGAAAGGCATTCGCATTCCTAATCCGGGAGTGTAGAAAAGTTGTAGCATGCATAGTTAGTTCTCGCCAAGAATCTGATCGTGGGTATAGAAACCATGTCTTAGTTTACTGTATAGCGATAAGTCATCAGCTTTCTACATCATCCAGGTATTAGCAACTACCAAATAGTAAATTATAACTTAACAATAACAAAAAAACGAGAGGGGGCAAATGGAGAAGGTGCAAAAATGAATTAGTGATATAAAGGCAAACTACCGCTGCAGTAAAATATTGCTCTCTCCTGTAGAAATGGTCACTAAAATGTTGGGGCCAAAATGAAACTTAATCGTATCGCCAGAGCTATTATGAAACTTAAACTGTTGGAACCCTATTATGATATAAATTATCATGTCTAATAAAGGATAAAATAATCAATCCAGTTTCAAAACTATTAGCATCGGTTTTTTTTACAGTATGTGGGACTTCATGATACAAGGGTGTACTTTTTGTGATAACAATACAACACTCTGGAGGTTTAGTGAAATTAATCTTAAAATTAAACCATGCCAGAGAGGGTTTGGCATCATCTCATTCACAGGTCAGAACAAATCCTTGGATGGTAATTCACAGCCCAATTAGGGTCGGGACTCATTGAATGATCTATTCAATATGATTGCAACAAATATGAAAATGAGAAATTTTTTTGAAAGATATTGAAAGTGGGAGAGACAAAGAAATTTGATA
This sequence comes from Scilla litardierei, assembly GCA_030789695.1. NCBI lineage: Eukaryota > Viridiplantae > Streptophyta > Magnoliopsida > Asparagales > Asparagaceae > Scilla > Scilla litardierei. Next base: position 58,015,888 of record CM061137.1, read on the forward strand.
TTGCATTTTATATTGAATAAATAGCTCAAAATGACGGGAGCAATTTGATATTGCATTTTATATTGAATAAATAGATCAAAATGACGGGAGCAATTTGATATTACATTTTATATTGAATAAATAGCTCAAAATGACTGGAGCAATTTGATATTGCATTTAGTGTTGTGTTCTTTACAAAATCTATGTTGTGCAAGCACAGTCATGCCAACATGCAATACCATGTAGTACCTACGCAATCTACTAAAGCTCATATGTTTCTACTACTATCTGTTTATGCAAAGGATGAGCTTGACTTGAACATCAGACGGTCTTAGGTCAGGTGTCATCCCGAACCCGAACTCTTCAAACTGTTCTTATTTAGGAATGTAGACTCTTTACCGAGGATGTGTAATCAAGACCTAACCGTTCTAAAAATTCAGAGACTCGACATCGCTCCAGTAAGATGTAGTTCTCGTTCATACAAATCTTATTACATGCAACATAAGATACGCACAATCCTTGTTGCAACATCAATCAAACAATTTCATATGAAAGTCATATATTTTCAGATGAAAAGTAGAGACTATAGAGTTTAAAAAATGAGACGAAAAGTTTTATATCGAAGGCAACCAATGGCGCATTAAAATCAGACATCATCAAACGGAAGGCGGTTCTGGCATGGTCATCTGGAGTCCGTATTCTGTTTGCTGCACTTACCTTGTGATTTGGGGAGCATAGGCTTGTACCAGTTAAGTGTGATGTTTGCATTTGGACTTGTTTTTATTAATGGGAGGGTTGTTTTGGCTTAGCGTTTTACCTCAAAACTAAATATAGACTAATAATAATATTTCTTTGAGGGGCCAATAGAATAACATATTGATTCTTGCTATTTAGTAAGTGACTAAAACGAGCTTACGAGAAAATAGTGACTAAAATTTTAAAGGTAAATTTAAGGTGTTTCAATATTATTATCAGATATTAATGGTGGTTAGTTACAGATACCTTATAAAATAGTGAGTCTGAGTAGCTAGTCTGATAGCAATCCACCTTAAACTTTTTTTTTGCATCGACCATACATAGTCAAGTAGGCCAATGCACATCCCTGCAAATGCATCCACTATTTACACATAAACAACTCATGAACTCTTTCAGTCAAAGAATATGTCGAGCTAAAACAGAGCAAGATGGCTAGGAAGAACAAGAAGATGAGGGAAGCCTGGAGCCCTAGGCTTCCAATAACAATGCCTTATCTTTGGCATGTAAATGTGCTTCATATCATGCCAATGATATTAAGATGTCCTAATCAGTGTATCTTTTAGTTTGGGTGATGTTGTATCTTGGCTTGGTGTTTACTACTGAGTATAAAATATGTCTGAATTTTATATACTTGGGATTCAAGTCTAAATTTTATTGCATAGACATCGAAGTTATGATCCATTCTTGTTTTGATTTTCATTTATACTTGGCATGTTAAACTCGAGATATATTTTACCTGCAGAACTACCGTATATACATACATAGACGCCAGAGAGATATATATCGGTATTTATTATCTAAAGTCTGAATATCGTTCAATAACAAAACACATACTCACACCCATTCATTCATACACTTTCACTCTTATCACGTGCACACATGCTAACCCTAACCCTAACAAATACAAACACACAACCGCCACACGCATGCACGTGCACTCACGCAAGCCCGTGAGTCAACTCATGGGTGAACAAGTCGAGTTGAATTTTGGTTTGTCTTGTCACGGGGAGGATGAATACATGTCGCCCTCTATTTTTTGGCTAGCCCAACCTGGCCTGCGGGCCAACATGTAGCGGGACATGCATGCAGTGAACTAGCCATAAGCAAAGCCTAGCTCAACCCATTGTGGGTTAGGCCAGGTTTAACCTGCTTTAACCTGTCACCCTTACATCAAAGGCATGTTTGGAGTATCTTCTACTTTTAAATGTTCCTAATTAAATACCATTAAAGTCACATAATTCGATAATTGATAGAAATTCTTACCAGATCATTATGGAACCGATAATATTTCTTATGCACATCTGGAGGCATGAAAGCAAGCAATAACTGGTACTGCTGGTCATACTGCGCCATCCTCTCCGCCATCTACTGGTCATAGTGCACCATCCTCTCCACCATCTTGGTCATCGTGGCGGTGAACTCCTGCATGCCTGCTGGTGGATCGGTGGGCTCTGGGCGTCAGGTACTCTCAAGACCAGCTGAGAACGAATTGGTCGACTGTTCATAGTCACTGGTCTCTAAACCTCTAAGCCGATACCGATTCTTCATCGTCCATCCAAGCACCCATGCAATGAGGGTGTCCCCCTCCTCCCTGGTGAGCGGTCCAGAGAAACTGGAGCCTACCTCAGAGAGTGACCTGAGGTTTGCTGCAGGCTGATGCAGAAGAGCCTGAAACAAATACAACCAACATTATAATTATATTTAATATGAACAATATTATTAAACATAAGTTATTACTTACTAGCAGCTTCTTATTCTTCTCCAGCTTATTTATATCTGTATAATTGGGGGTGGGCCTGTGTAAGTGCGTGCTCCACCAACGACTCCAAACCCGGCCTGCCCTAAAAACAAATAGATTAATACTTAGACAGATTTTAGACACATATTCCATTATAACATTATAACATAATACATGCTTCAGATTATGCACGCTTCCAACAAATACTATCTTACTGTTACGAAAAAATAGGGGGGTTGACAGAAAATGACTTCATCCTTGGCGCAAAAATCAGTGCTCTCAAGGGGGAACATCTCCTGAGGAAGAAACCAACAGCAACTTAGAAGTATGAATATGCATAAAATAAAATTTCATCCGAACTTAGGCCTCGCTTACATATGATAGCAGTTTTGTTATGCATGTCTCCTTTTTGTGTTAAATCTCGCAGGTCGCCAGCTATAATCCAATGATGTGTCTTTAACTGTTTCTAGGCCTAGAGTTTTTTCTTGGCTTGTGATGAGTATCAGTTTTGATATGAGTACTGGATTTCCCCACTTATGAACAAAGAACATTAAAGGGGTGAATAGAGATACCAACATATACTCAATCGAAACTGAACAGTAGTTCTCCATTTGCCATTTGGCTATTGGGAAAGTAACATTTCCAAGCCACAACAAGCATCCTTGATGTATTTTTTTTAAAATCGATATGTAAATGGCCATTAATGAGCAATCCTCGCTAACTAGATCAATAAATAAACAGTTTATTGCATAAGAAGGTTGAAACCTCAACCAATAAACCATGCATATATGCATTCATAAACATACTACTATCAATAGACTAACGGGATCACAGCATATGCACAAGTTATAATAATAGGAATAGTCCAGAATATTTACAATATGAAGTTTACAAGTAAATATTTATATATAAAGAGGGTCCATCTATCCTTCCCAGACCACAATACACACACACACACACACACACATACACACACACACACACACACACACAATGTTGGTTGCTGCGCATCCTACATATAAATTGTCCTAAATACAATCCAACATGATATACAGAAAACCCAAAAGAACGAGTCTCTTAATGCTAAGGGTCTCCCACAATTTTTGAAAATGCAAGGTAGTCGTCCAAAATGGTGGTGGCATTGGTAACAACACCATTGTAAACGCCATCCTTATGGCCCTAAAACAATTATAAGAGCGTATCAAAACCAGATGATCTCATTGTTGGATATTGGACTCCCCGGATTTGGTTTTGGATGATGAACAAACATAAATATATCGTGAACTAACAACTTGTGAGCGCAGTTATGGAGATCGTCGCCAAATTCATATGAATATCAATTACGACGTCTCGAGACTTCTCAAAGCACGTGATCGTATGCATAAAGCTTCATTGAAGCTTATGGACCATTTTAGAAGTCATGAAGATTCGATTGAAGCTATTGAAGACGGTATCGTCAAGTTTTATTTATAGTCTTTAAGCTCCTATCGTAGAATGTTAAGCCTTGAGTAGGTCTTACGGTTTAAATCTTCATAATGCTCATATCTTAGCTCTAGGATCTTAGTAGAAGTCCATACAAACTTTCCCGAAGCTTCGCGCTTCGATTCGTGACTTCTTGTGCATGTTAGTTGGTTCAAGAAGAAGAACTGACCGACTAGATGGTGATCTAGTCGGTCGGCAAAGCTTCTTGGACCGACTAGTTTCTGTCAGTTAATTCTATGCTCTTTACTGTTTACAGTTAGTCGGTCTAAGTTGACTCACCGACCGACTAGTTTGTGAACTAGTCGGTCAGTGATGCTTCTGTGACCGACTAGTTGAGCTTTCCATGTACATGCAAATTTGAGCCTAAGCTACTGTTTATAATTAGTCGGTCTGTGTTCATTGATCGACCGACTAGTTGATAAACTAGTCGGTCAACTTTCCTTCTTGGACCGACTAGTTTAGCTTTACTGTACATGCCAATTTTCACCTTACTTACTGTTTATCGTTAGTCGGTCTATGCACATTTGGCGACCGACTAGTTGATGAACTAGTCGGTCAACATTTGTTCTTGGACCGACTAAATCAATTTGTGCTCAGACTTCAGTTTTATCTCTTAGTCGGTCTCTGTTGAGTAACTGACCGACTAGTTGTGAAACTAGTCGGTCAGCTACTCTTCTTGGACAGACTAGTTCCTTTTGTCTGTGCTTCGACCTTTTGGTTGTTCTTCCATTAGTCATTCTACGTTAAATGACCGATCGACTAGTTGATGAACTAGTCGGTCGGTGGTTGTTCTTTGCCCGACTAGTTGGGTTCAGAAAAGAGCCGTTGGAGCATTTAATGACTCGAATTTCTTTCTCTCTCTCCTCTATCCTATAAATACTTGATGAGCTGCATTCATTGCACTCAAGGCTGATATTATTGCAAGTTTAGATATCAAGAGAATTCATTCCAAGCTCATTCAAAGCTCTTTCATTCCATTCAATAATCTCTCCCCACTCTTACTTCCAAAGAGAGATTCATTGAGTGTGAAGCCTTCCAAGCCAAGTGCTTGATCCTAGGTCACCAACAACCACATAGCTCTCCATCATTGATCTACATCTTGGAGCTAGGGTTTGGTGCCTTCTTCTTCCTCAAAATCATCTTGCCCTAATTCGTAAGTATACTCAAGGCATATGTATTTTGTGGTAAGTTATTCTATTTCATTTACTTTCATTTTGTAAGTGTTTATCTCTCGGTTGTGAGAGTTGTGATTGTGATCCCGGGTTGTGGGAGTCACAAATTACTTTGTGTATGATTTGACTTGGTGAAGGTTCTTCACAAGTATTTCATAGTGGAAATCTTGAGTTAGGGTTTCTAACTCAAGTATCCGGAGGGGATCCGGGTGTTTGCGACGTAGGATCACCGGGAACAAGTCGGGGAGACTTGGGTGGATCCGAACCCAGTAATATCATTGTTTGTGATTGTTTCTTTGTTGTCTAACATTTACTTTTCCGCATTGTTTGGTAGAGTTTGCAAGTAATTAGGAATTAGCCTCTTAATTATTTTAAAGTACTATTCACACCCCCCCCCTCTAGTACTTGTGCAGTAGCTTAGCAGGGCATTACACTCATTCATATCAGGGAAAAATGAAGATACAGAATTGGATAAAAGGAGAAAGCACTCTATATTACGCAAACAAACTATCTCAGCACATCAAAATTGATTAATAAATCAACTATAACATAACATCAAAATTGATTGATAAATCAAAAGAGAGAGAATCACACCATATTTCACGCCACTAACTATGTTAGTTTTCAATATCATACACCTTTATTGATATATCAAAGAGTTAAACATAAGATAATTACAATGATAGGTTCGATTGTTGTAGAATTCAGTGTTAAATGTATGAGTACATTTAACTTGGAGTCTGAACGGTGTTGGATTAAATTACTCCAAAGACATACACAATACACCGTTGCATGTGATGCATACCACATGTGCTGGAGTCGACCATAATGGGAAGTGAGAAAGTGGATCTCTGCCTCTCCACTGTGTGAGTCCCTGGAGGATTGGGTTCCTCCCTATACCCTTTGACTATTGACTAATATTCAAAGTCTCAGTCTTGGTGATAGCTACTTTAGCATATTCCTTATGGCCACAAGTGATTCGGTCTAAAAGGGTATGTCTAGGAAAGTGACTGAGTTGTGACTTAGAATATTGAGTGCAAAAGGAATGGCTAAGTTTGTTAATATCAAGTTTGATGATCTCATTGACCGGTCAATCTGTGCGATTTAGAGACATCAATATGGATGTGTTTAAAGTATGTCCTTAGAGTAAATAAAAGGAGGGATCAGGAATACTTACACTGATACAACAACTTAGATCTGGGGTATTATAAGCGACAGATATACTTTAGAGGATTGATTACATGTAGGGCAGTTGTGTATCTCTAACCAGTGCACAACAAGATTGCATGTATTCGCTTATGGGTCGCACGACCAAGTTACCAAGTATGAAGTCTTCTTCACTTGTTGTTTTAGTAACAACAATCCCATCATGTGCGAGTGGGAGATGTTGGAATTGGATACGCCCATGACGGGTTTAATCCATGGGGTAAATCACAAATATAATAATGATAAGGGGTTATATGTAAATTGAGTTATTCTTAGTAGATAAGTGCAATTTACAGAAGTTCAGGGTTCCCAATGCAAATTTATTTTGTAACTAACTTTTACGTTATTTTGTTAACGTTAAGTTTGCAACGGGAGGAAACCGCTCTTCCTAATACCTATAAATATCTCACATAGGCAGTAAGAAAAATCATTTAATCAAAACAATTGATTCCTCTCTCCCAACACAACAAGAAGAAGAGAATCAACGGTAATCTTGGCTGTGAAACAAATTGGATTTTCTTCGGTAATTTCCAATACGATCCTATACGCACTCTCCCTCCATCCGCTGCAATCTGCAAATCAAGGTGATGTATTCGTCTTTGAATTCCGACAATGCTTGAAACAAATCTAAAAGGACGTGAATTTTGAATACTAAGGAACTGCATTTTTCAATTAAATCTTACCAATGAGTTTCAAACCAAACCAAACCTACAATTAAATCTTACTCTGCTATTAAATGAACAAAGCAAAGAATTTAAAGAAATAAAATCTCCAATCTGATTCAAATCAAACCAACAATTCATAGTTGTGCAATTGAAAAATCAAATGTTTTTCAGCTCTTCACCTTATTTATCACTGTCGTTGATCCTGTTGTGTGCTCCTCTCCGTAGTCAACCTTCCCCTCCTTTCAAATAATAAAACCCATGCTCTCTGTTCAAACAAACAAAAGAATAAAATTTGAATGATTCTTTGATCCAATCTGAAAGAGTACTCTCGATTCTCTAAGCTCACCTATCGTGAACGATGGTTAAAGAACCAAGGTCAGGGACCAGAACATGCTCGTACTTCTTATCTGCTCTGGTGAAATAAGACAAGCATCCGTGCCTCTGCAATTCAACCAAGAGTTAGTCCCACAAACTCCAGAACCAAGGTGTTTAGCAGCAATTTCGCAATAAAATCCAATTTTTTCATTAATTTGAGTGATCAATAGTTTTGTTCCAGATAAGAATTCTTTGATGCCAAATTTTTCTGTCATGGAAACAAATTAAAAACACCACTGGTGTTTTTCCATAAGATCTCTTAATCAACAAAAGATCAATTGTTTTGTTCTAAATAAGAATTCTTCAAAACCCATCAACGACCCTCAGCACCTAATACATCCAAAAGTAAAAAAATAAAATGCAATAAAAGAAAAACAAAATTTTATCATGAGATTAAGATGACAAGAGAGAGAATCTAAAAGGAATGTTTGAAAAACAACTCATTTCTGTGTTTTTCCATAAATAAAACGTTCCTTTTTGGAATTAAACCTAACCATCGAAGTCGAGCGACATGAGTTCCGACGAGTTCCCGCCGTCATTGGTCACCCTCTCCCCTACTCAGCCAAACCCCATGCTGCCGTGACCCTCTCCTTTTAATAATTCCAGCCATTCATTCTCGCATTTTGTGTCTTTTGGTTTTCCATGAGTTGGTAAATTGAAAGGCCTCTTCACATTGAATATAGAATGTGAATGGACCTATAATAATTGTGATGGTAATAGATATGTGTAATGGTGGAGTTAGTGAAGCATTGATGAAGGCATGTGAAGGGTTCCTCGTTAGGCCTATATAAGGAGAGGTCATTTGCTCATTCCAAAGGCACCTCATTCCATCCAAGTATCATCTTCTCCAAGTTGAGTGAAGAGTGTCCACTCCAAGTGTAGTGTTGTAGTGTGTAGGAAGCAAACAAGAGTGTGAGAGTGTTTCCTTCAAGTGGTGTTCTTGAAGTAGTGTGCTCTCTTGTATCCATTATTGACGTTAGTGGAAGTTCTTGTTGTTGCTATCCGTGGATGTAGGCACATTGCCGAACCACGTTATATCCAGTGTCATCCTTCTACCTTTTATTCTTGCATTTCTAGTTTGTTTGTGTTTGAGATATTGCTAACAGTGGTATTAGAACTATGGAGGGTTCAAAGAGTACCATGATTCGTCTCAACAACTCAAATTGGGTGACGTGGAAGCCGAGGATGGAGGACATCCTTTATTGCAAGGATTTGCATGAGCCAATCGAAGGCGATAAGGCGAAGCCGGAAGAAACATTGGATGCGGATTGGAACAAGTTAAATCGCAAAGCTATTGGTTATATTCGTCAATGGGTGGATGATAGCGTGTTTCACCATGTGTCCAATGAAGTTAACGCACATCAGTTGTGGTTAAAGTTGGAATCCTTGTTCGAAAAGAAGACCGCTGCGAAGAAAGCCTTTCTAATCAAGGAGTTGGTGAATGTCAAGTTTAAAGAAGGTGCTAGAGTGACCGAGCATCTCAACAATTTTCAAAGCACGATCAATCAGTTGGCCACAATGGGTATGAAGATCGACGACGAGTTGCAAGCATTGTTGCTTTTGGGGTCGTTACCTGATAGTTGGGAGACCTTCGTCGTGACTGTAAGTAACTCTGCCCCTGACGGTGTATTGTCTATAAATAATGTTAAAGATAACATGTTGAATGAAGAGACTAGAAGGAAGTCTATAAGTTCAAGCTCGGATCATACTCAAGTGTTCCTTGCGGAGAACCGAGGAAGGAGCAAGAGTAGAGGACCCAAAGGCCATGGAAGGAACGTAAGCAAATCAAAGGCAAGATTCAATGGGAAGTGCCATCATTGCAGCCTTTTCGGACATATGAAAAGAAATTACAACAGGTTGGCGAAAGGCTCGAATGAGAGTCGCGATGGCAACGCTAACAAATCAAAGGAGGAGACAAGTAGCACTACCGCCGTGTCTCAAGGTGATTTTGATTTCCTTTGCTTTGAAAGTGAATGCTTACATTTTGATGATTGTGATGGAACCGGATGGGTTGTTGACTCGAGAGCATCATTCCATGCAACGGCAAACTCGGAGTTCTTCACTACGTACAAAGCCGGTGACTTTGGTAGAGTGAAGATGGGGAATGAGAGCTATTCCCACATTGCTGGCATTGGAGATGTTTGTTTCGAGACCGATATGGGCTACAAGTTTATGTTGAAGGATGTGAGACATGTACCGGGCCTGCGTCTCAATTTGTTGTCAACCGGTGTGCTTGACAAACAAGGTTTTCATCATCATGGAGGTGATGGAAAATGGAGACTTACGAAAGGATCGCTTGTGGTGGCTAGAGGGAAGCTGTGTTGTACCCTCTACAAGACGTATGGCAAGATATGTAAAGGGGAGTTGAACATTGCGGATGGTTCATCTCCAAATCTATGGCACAAGCGGCTAGGTCATATGAGTGAGAAGGGATTGCAAGTCTTGGCTAAGAAGTCGCTAATTCCCCTTTTGAAAGGTACCTCACTCGACTCTTTTGATTTCTGTTTATTCGGTAAACAACATAAAGTGAGTTTCAAGAGTAAACTTTCTAAGAAAGAAAATGTGTTAGACCTAGTACACTCTGATGTATGTGGCCCCATGGAAGTTGAATCACTAGGTCGCAATAATTATTTTGTTACCTTTATTGATGATGCTTCACAAAAGGTTTGGGTGTATTTGTTGAAAACAAAAGACCAGGTGTTCCAGACCTTTACTGAGTACCATGCCATGGTTGAGAGGGAAACTGGGAAGACTCTCAAGTGTCTCCGTAGTGACAATGGAGGAGAGTACACATCGAACACGTTTAAAGAATATTATTCGAAGCACGGAATCAGGCATGTAAGGACCGTACCTGGCACCCCACAGCATAATGGTGTAGCGGAGAGGATGAACCGCACCATTTTGGAGAAATTCCGAAGTATGCTGAAGACCGCTAACCTGTCAAAAAAGTTTTGGGGAGAAGCAGTGATAGCGGCAAGCTACCTCATCAACCGATCGCCATGTATATCATTGGACTTGAAGACGCCAGAAAGCATATGGACCGGTAAGGATGCTTCTTATTCTCACTTAAGGGTGTTCGGGTGCAAATCATTTGCACATGTCCCGAAGAAAGAAAGATCAAAACTTGACGATAAGGCCATTCCTGTACTATTTCTCGGATATGGAAATGAGGAGATGGGATACCGGTTATGGAATCCAAAGTCCAACAAGTTGTTCAGAAGTCGAGACGTGATGTTTCAAGAAGATCAAATGGTTGCGGATCTTGACAAAGAAGTGTTAGATCAAGTTGAACGCTTCACATATGATTCATCATCGCTCTTAAGAGAATCGCGAGACGAGGCTCAAGATGTTGCAAATGAGAATGTTCACAACGAGGAAGCTGAACTTGAGGATAATGATCAGGAGAATCATGATCAGGAGGAGCTAAACAAGGAGGATCCTAATCAAGCGAAACAACTCCGGGAGGGTCCAAATCAGGGGGAGCAAGCAGAAAATTCTCAAGAGCCGGTTCGAAGATCCAGCAGGGTTCTCAAACCAAATTCCAAGTATCCTTCTTCGTAGTATGTTTTGGTGACCAGTGACAGAGAACCAGAATGCTTTAAGGAAGCAATAACTCATGCAGACAACGACAAATGGAAGTTGGCGATGAAGTCTGAGATGGAGTCCTTGTTGAAAAACGGCACCTATGATTTGGTGGAGCTTCCTGAAAGGAGAAATGCACTCAAGAATAAGTGGGTGTTCAAGCTGAAGAGGGATGAAAACGAGCAACCGACAAAGTTCAAGGCTCGCTTGGTTGTGAAAGGTTTTGGAAAAAAGGAAGGTATAGATTTTGATGAAATTTTCTCATCTGTTGTCAAGATGACATCTATTAGGGTTATTCTTGGCATGGCGGCTTGCATGGATCTGGAGGTGGAGCAGATAGATGTGAAGACGGCATTCCTTCATGGAGATTTGGAGGAAGATATTTACATGGAGCAACCGGAAGGTTTTGAGGTAAAGGGAAAGGAGCACATGGTTTGTAAGTTAAAGAAAAGCTTATACGGGCTGAAGCAAGCGTCAAGGCAATGGTACAAGAAGTTTGACTTGTTCATGGTGAGTCATGGGTATAAGCACACTGATGCAAATCCATGTGTGTATATCCAACAGTTCCCTAGAGGTAAATTCATAATTTTAGTACTCTATGTTGATGATATGTTGATTGTGGGGCAAGATGTTTGCATGATTCACAGACTAAAGGCAGATTTGTCAAAAGCATTTCATATGAAAGACTTCGGACCAGTTACGCAGATATTGGGTATGGAGATTACTCGTGAAAGAAAGAAGCACAAGCTGTGGCTTTAACAGGAGAGGTATGTTGAACGAGTGCTTGAGAAGTTCAACATGAAAGGAGCCAAGGCAGTGAGCTCACCTCTGGGTAATCAATTCAAGTTAAGCAGATTGGCGTGCTCAACTACTCAAGAGGAGAAAGAGAAGATGGCAGGTATTCCCTATGCATCAGCTGTAGGTAGTCTTATGTATGCAATGTTATGTACTCGTCCAGACATTGCGCATGCAGTTAGTATTGTCAGCAGATATCTCTCTAATCCTGGAAGAGAGCATTGGGAGGCAGTCAAGTGGATACTCAGATATTTGAGGGGAACCTCAAAGTTTTGCTTGAGTTTTGGTGGATCAAAACCAACTTTGGCAGGTTTTACAGATGCAGATTTGGCAGGAGACTTTGATAATCGAAAGTCTACTTCTTGTTACTTATTTACTTTTGCAAGGGGAGCTGTTTCATGGCAGTCCAAGTTACAGAAGTGCGTAGCATTATCCACCACAGAGTATGAGTATATAGCAGCTAATGAAGCGGGCAAGGAGTTGATATGGCAGCAGAGGTTTGTCCAAGAGCTGGGTATGAAACAAGAAAGTAATGTGCTACATTGCGATAGTCAAAGTGCAATTCAGTTGAGTAAGAACTCGGTTCATCATCCTCGCACTAAGCACATTGAGTTGTGATATCATTGGATCCGAGATGTGATATCCAAGAAGCTTCTCCAGTTGGGAAAAATTCATACCGACAAGAACATCGCATATATGCTGATAAAAGTCGTTCCGCAAGAGAAGCTGTAGTATTGTTGCAAGGCAGCTGGGATGGACTTTAAGTAAGTCCAACCACATAAGACAGTTTGGCTGGAGGGGGAGATTGTTAATAATTCCAGCCATTCATTCTCCCATTTTGTGTCTTTTGGTTTTCCATGAGTTGGTAAATTGAAAGGCCTCTTCACATTGAATATAGAATGTGAATGGACCTATAATAATTGTGATGGTAATGGATATGTGTAATGGTGGAGTTAGTGGAGCATTGATGAGCGCATGTGAAGGGTTCCTCGTTAGGCCTATATAAGGAGAGGTCATTTGCTCATTCCAAAGGGGCCTCATTCCATCCAAGGATCATCTTCTCCAAGTTGAGTGAAGAGTGTCCACTCCAAGTTGAGTGTTGTAGTGTGTAGGAAGCGAACAAGAGTGAGAGAGTGTTTCCTTCAAGTGGTGTTCTTGAAGTAGTGTGCTCTCTTGTATCCATTATTGACGTTAGTGGAAGTTCTTGTTGTTGCTATCCGTGGATGTAGGCACATTGCCGAACCACGTTATATCCGGTGTCATCCTTCTACCTTTTATTCTTTCATTTCTAATTTGTTTGTGTTTGAGATATTGTTCTATTCCGCTATTTTTTTTCTAACACTCCTCTCCCTCGCGATCAACCCCGAGACCCCGCATCATGTCTCACGCAAACCCTAAAATGAAAGAGATAAGAGAAAGAGAGAGAAAGGGAATATAGATATCGTTTATTCGATTAATTGTCGTTCTCCGTTCGTCGATGCTAAACCCCAATTCATCGTTCAGCGATGCTAGCTGATAAAATGAAGGAGACCAAAAGGAGGCTCGGCGCGAGGAAATAACGAAGCCGATCTGCGATAACCCCTAATTCGCCCCGATATAACCCTTAACCCAATGAAAAATGAGGCACTAAAAATAAAAAAAAATCCCGCTCATTTTTACAAGAAAGTGGGTCCATGTTTATTATATAATTGTCACAGAAATTCCTTGGTCGTTTAGCAATAACTCCCACAGAAATTCACTGACAAATAAGTTTTCGTTACGGCTGACAGAGTGGATTCATATTCCGGGACTAATATATTTCGGCTATGGAATTTCCGTGGCTAAAAAATAATTAGTCACGGATAATTTGCCACAGCCTGTCCATTGCAAATATTTTCCATATTTTCCACGAATTCAGTCCATGGCAGATGATCCGTGGCTGATACTCAGTTTTCTACTAGTGTATGATTATTTCAAATCCTATTCAAGTTAGGGTTCCATCCAATCTCCTTATTCTAAGGGATTCTAATTGATTCTAATTGATCCCCTCTTCATATATATAAACCCACATCCAAAGGAGAGAGAACAAGCAAACAAGGCCGGCCCTAGACTCATTTCTCTTCATCTTGGCCGAATTTATCCTCCAAGCTTCAAAGAGATCATCAAATTTGTCGGAAGAAGAAAGAGCTCAACGAACGACGCTAAAAAGTGCATAACTCTCTCCCCAGAGCTCGAATCGACGAACCGTTTACGCCAGGACGATCACAACTCATTGCTCTACAACATGGTGATATTTTTCTGATTTTAATCTCTGTATTAAATCGGTGGTATTTATTTTAGCATGAGTTGTATTCTGAATAGCTTCATATATTTCATCATCTTCTAGGTCAAAGTTCTTCATCATCTTCAAGCCTTGTCGCAAGCATAAGTAACCATCCATCATCAAGATACATATCCAAGCATAAGCCATCTCCAACCTAGAGGAGCAAGCAACCAAGGCCACCATCATTGAAGAAGCAACGTCAAAGAGATCAAATTCCAAGCCCTAGGATGCACTTCAAAGATCTAAGAATTCCTATCCACAAGAGCATCCAAATTGGCCCTTTCTTATTTTTCAGTCGAAGAGGACGAGATCACGATTCCAACGTGTATTTATTCGGATTTTGCTGAGCTCGGATCGATTTACTATAATTTCTGGAAGATGGGGCAGAAACATACTTAACGCACAGAGTGCTGCCGATTCTGCATAACAGAGAATAGATTTAGACACAGACCAGATTCAGGCAGATTTGCGTGTCGAACTTCGGAGAGCTATATCTTGAGATCTAGACATCGGATTGAGACACCGTTTGTGCCAGCGTGAAGCTGACGATGCGCTGATCGACAAAGACGACTATGCCTACACAAACTGAGATTTCTTAAACTCATTATTACTATATTTGTAGTAGTAGCGATCTGTGTCGGGGAAACTTTACCATATTTGTGACATTTTGGGGTCTTGTTTAGTCCGGGACTAGACAATGGGGTCTTGACTAGTTGGGGCTTGTCAAGATGAAGAATTTACTAGGTTGATAGTGTTTTGTACTTGGGGAGTGTGGTACGAACTAGATGAGAGTTAAGTTGGAGCTCATAGTTCATTGTAGTTGTACAAAAAAATATTAATGCTAGTATCTACTTGGGGCTAGACGTAGGTCGTGGGACGACCGAACCAAGGTAAATCTGCTGCGTATTTTGTGATTGCTTATTATTTACTCTGCATGTGCTATAACTGCATGTGATAGCTCATGGGTTATACGAGAATTTTTATTAGCCTATTTATCTCCCCTATGCTTAGATCCAGATCCATCAGAGGATACACCGGATGTGACTGTCATAGCGATGCTCACCTAGGCGATCTGAAACAAGCACCTGCAAAGGGCCCTCCACCAGTTTCCCCTAACACCGTCACAAAAAATGCTCAACATAACGGATCGGTTCACTGTCTCTGAAGAGGCATAGGAATCAGCCGGAGCTAGTGCGAAAGGCACCCCCTCCCGTCGCGGAGAAACAGGACGAGAGAAACCGACTTCGGAAACCCTCCGCCAGGAGTCTCGAGACAAGAGACCCATGGAAAGGATCCCTCGAAGCAATGAGAGCCCTACCTATACGAAGCCGAGCACTCCTAAGACGGAGGTCCTCGCTTACGCCCCAGAAGAGGAGCTGATCCAAGAGACAGCAAAGAAGGGCAAATATGAGAAGAGGGACGAACTCAAATTCTACAAGTACCACAACGACTTTGGACACGATACCAACGACTGTTGGACTTTCAAAAAAGAGATCGATGCACTAGTCAAGCGAGGACACCCCAAAACCCGGATAACGATTAACCTAGCAAGGAGGGATCCTCAAAGCAGAAGGACAAGATGACGGGGTCACCAGTTACCAAGGTGACCGACTAGCAAGCCATCTAAGCTCGGGGTAAATAAAGAGGCGTTGGAAAACAACAGCTCCGGCGAAGTTCGGAAACATGTACGCCTTTTGTTATTCTTTGTCACTCCTTTTCAATAAATCATGTCTTTTTCATCAAATAAGGTTTCGACTCATTAAGCCTTCATGAAGTCTACAAAAACAATCCCATCAAAACTCCCCTCCAAAAGGATCCGATGCTCGAAAATCTTGGGTAAACTAAATTCATGTTGATGAAATCCGTGCGAGTGACAACTAGAGATCGTCGGCCTTAAGTTGAAGGGGCCACCCCTTTGCTACTGAACGACTCTCATAAAATGGAGAACGTCAGTCGTAAGTCGAAGGGACCATCCCTTCGCTACTGAATGACTCACCTAGGGATCGTCAGACGTAAGTCGAAAGGGCCACCCCTTATCTACTGAACGAATCACCTAGAGAGTGTCAGCCATTACTCAAAGGTGCCACCCCTTCGCTATTGAATGACTCACCTAGATATCGTCAGCCGTAAGTCAAAAGGGCCACCCCTTTGCTACTGAACGACTCTCATAAAATAGAGAGCGTCAATCATAAGTCGAAGGGGCCACCCCTTCCCTACTGAATGACTCACCTAGAGATCATCAGCAGAAATTCAAAGGGGCCACCCCTTCGCTACTAAACAACTCTCATAAAATAGTATCAGCCGTAAGTCAAAGGGGCCACCCCTTCGCTACTGAACGACTCTTATAAAATAGGTCGTCAGCTATAATTCGAGGGGCCACCCCTTTGCTACTAAACGACCCTCCAAAAATAGGTCGTCAGCCGTAAGTCGAGGGGTTGCCCCTTTTCTACTGAACGACTCACCTAGAGATCGTCAGCCGTAAGCCGAGAGGCCGCCTCTTCGCTACTAAACGACTCACCTAGAGATCACCAATTGTAAGTCGAAGGGGCCACCCCTTTGCTACTGAATGACTCGCCTAGAGAGTATCAGCCGTAAGTTGAAGGGGTGACCCCTTCCCTACTGAATGACTCACCTAGAGATCGTCAGCCGTAAGTCGAAGGGGCCACCCCTTCACTACTGAATGACTCTCATAAAATAGAGAGGGTCAGTCATAAGTTGAAGGGGCTACCCCTTTGCTATTGAACGACTCTTATAAAATAGGTCATCGGCTGCAAGTCGAGGGGCCACCCCTTCACTACTAAACGACCCTCCGAAAATAGGTCGGTAGCCGTAAGTCGAGGGGATGCCCCTTCACTACTGAACGACTCATCTAGAAATCGTCAACCGTAAGCCGAGGGGCCGCCCCTTCGCTACTAAACGACTCAACTAGAGATCTTCAGATGTAAGTCGAAGGGGCTACCCCTTCGCTACTAAACGACTCACCTAGAGAGCGTCAACCGGAAGTCGAAGGGGCCACCCCTTTGCTACTGAACGACTCAACTAAAGATCGTCAGCCGTAAGTCGAAGGGGCCACCCATTTGCTACTGAACGACTCACCTAGATATTGTCAGCCATAAGTCGAAAGGGTCATCCCTTCGCTACTGAATGACTCACCTAGATATCGTCAGCCGTAAGTCGAAGGGGCCACCCCTTCACTACTGAACGACTCACCAAGAGATCGTCAATCGTAAGTCAAAGGGACCACCCCTTCGCTACTAAATGACTCACCTAGAGATCGTCAGTCGTAAGTCGAGGGGGCTGCCTCTTTGCTACTGAACGACTCACCTAGAGATTGTCAGCCGTAAGTCGAGGGGCTGCCCCTTTGCTACTGAATGACTCACCTAGAGATCGTCAGCTGTAAGTCAAAGGGGTCGCCCCTTTACTACTGAACGACTCACCTAGAGATCGTCAGCCGTAAGTCGAAGGGACCTCCCTTCGCTATTGAACGACTTACCTAGAGATCGTCAGCCGTAAGTCGAAGGGGCCCCCCTTCGCTACTGAATGACTCACTTGGAGAGCATCAGTCATAAGTCGAAGGGGCCGTCCCATTGCTACTGAACGACTCACCTAAACATCGTCAATCGTAAGTCAAATGGGTCATCCCTTCGCTACTGGACGACTCATCTAAATGACGTCAGTCGTCAGTCGAATGGGCCACCCCTTCGCTACTGAACGACTCACCATTACTGAATGACTCCCGTACCGTCAGTCCTGAGTCGAAGAAATCGCTCCCTCACCATGGAACTGTAGGAAGATATATGCCCATAAGGAAATTTATCTTGATTATACGTCTTGTTCATACCGTATATGGTACGTATTATTCTAGGGATAAAAAGATTTGTATTAATATACTTAGATAATATCCATAGACTTATAGTTAGGTCCTTACGTATCTAGATGAGATCTCGATTATGAGTAAGTAAGTGACCGAATAGAAACGTAAGTCTTAAAAGGTTCGTGATCATAGATGTGTCGAGAAATGGATATCGACACATCGGATAGATCACTGTGTCTTTGTCTTGCCTTCGGGTAATGATGATCTCATAGTCATTCGACTTAGCGAAGTCAGAGACAAGACACAGGTGCTCATTAGAGAATGAGTTCACTGAACGACCAAGTTAGAGTTATTAAATGGTTAACTTTAATGATCTGTCTTTAATAACTCTAGGGTGATGATAGGTTAATTGATCCTTACGACCTGAAGTCATCTGTACCAACCTGTGAGCGGACGGTGTAGCTTAGACCCATGATCTAGCTTCGAGGACCAGTCCTGATGAAAGATCTTAGGTTGGGTTGCACCTGAAGCTCTCAAGGTGAGTAAATGACTAAGATGGGATTCGTCACTTCCATTAAAGGGAAGTTAGTGTTATAGGCTCAGTACGGTCTTTATGTTAATCCTCGGCCGGGGTACGTTGCAAGTAGTACAACGTGTATACAATAAAGACCGCCGTATACTGACCAATGTTGTCTAATAGGGTTGACAGTAAACCATACCCTAGGCCAACAATAACACAGTTTTGACGAAGGGATTTTAGCTAACAGAATTCATCACTGACACAGCCAATGCAAACCCTATGACACTTTTGTCAAGGGTCGATCACGTTATGATGACTCTGAAACAGGGACGACAGCTACTGCTCGTAGTAACCGTCGTCTAGGGGTTTCGAGCCCCAACCTGTAGTAAGGTCAGGCTGTAGGGTCTCACACCGAGTAGTGCTCGTGTCTTAGTAATAGGAATATAGAATAGAGAGAAATGTCATTTGATGATATTCACAAGTTAAGTTGTGAAAGTTAGTCGCATTAGCAATAGGGACACAACGTTGCATTAGATGCTAACTTTGACTAAACGTGTTGTAAATTAGTAAAATCGAATTTAGTAGGAACAAACTTGTTGGAAAGGGTTACCTGGATGACGGGATCGTCTCGGTCTAAACACAGGTTCAAACCGCGTCTAAATCGGAGCTCAAACGAGCCCAGAAACGCAGAAAGAGTTCAAGGGGAAGTGGGTTAGACCCACTGGGCCAAAAGGCCCATGTGCAAAGGCAAACGGGCGACGCCCGCTGGCTGCAACGGGCGCACGCCCGTTGCACAGCGGGCGTGGCCCGCTGCAGCAGCGGGCCTGGCCCGCTGTGTGCAGCGGGCGGGCGCCCGCTGCACAGCGGGCACGGCCCGCTGCGCAGCGGGCCAGCGCCCGCTGATGCAGCGGGCACGGCCCGCTGCACACAGCGGGCCAGCGCCCGCTGCAAGCGGGCGCGGCCCGCTGCTACAGCGGGCCCGCGCCCGCTGCTGCAGCGGGCGGGCGGCCGGCCCTTGCCCCCTTGGGCGGGCGCGCCCGCTAAGTCTAGCGGGCGCGCCCGCAACTTAAGTCAAAATAGGGTTTTTGAAAACCCTTATGATGGCTACGAATTTTGTGAAAATTGCTAAACTTTGAGCAATTGTTTGAGGGGTCAAACGAAGTCGAAATTCGTCACCGTCAGTTCCTACGCGTTCACCATTCCAAGCTTTTCTGATTGATAGCTTGTTTGGTGTCTGAAGTTTAGTATGTGAGGAGAATTAATTCGTTAAAGTTTGACTTTGTGAAAGGCTAACTTTAAAGTTGAAATTAAGCCAAATGACTTAATTTATTTTTTCTCTTCATGGGGATTGTCCCACATTGCCCGCAACGAGAAGTTGAGTGCTCACTCCCTATATAAATAGGGGTGCACTCTCCTCGTTGAAACACACACCGGTCAACGATCGAGTAGCTCCAGAATTTTAGAGCAAGCTCGATCCGTGACTAATCTCTCTCTCTCTCTAATTTTCCTATTCTCCGGAGTAGTCCTAGCACGACTACGAAGGGGGTTTTGATCTGATCCGGACGTCTAAGACGCGGGTTCTTCTCAAGTGAAACTTTCTACCGCGTGTGATCGGCTCGGAGGCGAAAGCGGCTCGGGCGGATCGGTGCGAGGGTGCGAGGCGGCTCAGGGAGATCGGGTCAACGCGGCTCGGCTACGAGGAGCTTCTCAAGACGGTGCGGTACATCTTGCCTGCTCCAGGGCCAAGATTCCGGGTATGTGGTTAAGCGTTTTCTAGTGTAATTTTAATTAGTCGCTTAGTGTAGATCCTTCTTGGGGTGGTCAGACCCACTCCAAGTCGGCATAGATCGGGCTAGGTTCGGCTCCCCAGAGCCTAGCTAAATAGTTTAGCTAGTGTAGAAATTTGATTTCTGGTTTTTCCGCTGCGCTTTTGTGCCTCCGTGGTCCGTCCGACTTAGGACGGATACGGATCTAAGCTCTGGGGGTCCGCCAAAACCCCAACAGTGGTATCAGAGCCACGGTTATGCTATAGATCTACTATAGCGACTTTTTAAATAGTTAAAAATGCTTAGCCTGCATGTTCAAAACTTTTTTTTATTTATTAGTTTTGAAAATAATTTTGTGTTTCAAAAATTAATTTTGCAACACGGAAATTTGTTTTAATTTTGGGAAAATTATTTTTATGCGATAAATCTAAAAGTAGTCTACTATGTTTTAAATACTTTGTAAATTTTTATGAGACATTAAAAATTTTTAAAGAGTGTTTAAAGTTTATGTAAACTTTAGAAAAATTTTATTTTTGAAATTTAAGAATTTTTCTTTAGTTACATAAAAGTTAGAGATCTTTAAAACTTTATTTGAAAGCTTCTAAAAAGATTTCTAAAAGTTTTAAAAGAGTTTTAAAATCATTTTAATATATGTTAATAATAGAAATGTTTTATTTTCATGAGATGAAACATAAATTAATTTCTTTTATTACATAGTTGTTTCTAAAATTTTTATGTGATATTTTAATTTTAGAAATAAGATTAAAAAATTTAAGAGCCTAGGTTTAAAATTATTAGATAATTTTGTACGACCTAGTTTTATGCGATAAAATTTAAATGAAGACTTTAAAATTTTTAATCTTTAATTTTAAGTGTTAAAATTTAGATTTGCATGTTTGTATTATACAGATAATTTTTTAAACTTGCAAATACATTTTATACGTCACTAAAAAATGAAACTTTCTTTCATGCGGATAAAGTTAGTTGCTTCATTTGATGTTGAATAATGTATTCACAAACCTTGTTAGGTTAGCCATTAAAACATGATAGTGACATGCTATGTTTGATAAAACAAAACAACATCGAACCTAATACCTGATTAGGCTAGTCCTTTTGTTTTGTAAATCATTTCATTAAAACGTTCAATTAAATGATTTTCATAAAAAGACAATGTTGAATTGTTTTATTAAAATCCTAATAAGATTGGGGTAGTTAGTTGAACGTAGAACCTTATAGTTGATAAGGACTTAATAAAAGATGTTCAACCAATCTGAAAAATTTTGAATTTTAGGATCCACTAGTTGATAAGGATTAACTAGTTCTTTTAATTAAAAGCCATTTAGTTGTTTGGAAAACATAAGATTGATGACAACTCCTTCAATGGATCATGATGTCGGTCAATGTGCTTGGCTAAAGTTTTTGGACCAACCTAGCTAGACTGGGTAACAAGTGGTCCTGGCTTAGTCAATTCCCTGGCCGCGTCCGCTGGACCGCAAGGAGTCGATTCATGACTATGTAAGTCCATCGACTATACCTAAGTCAATACGATAATAATCTTGTTCAAGATAAATCGTAGCCCTCCTTGTTTTGGGAGTTGGCAACTGTAAGAAACATGTTCCGGTTGTTGAGCTACACTCAAGCCGTGACATGTCAATCTTATAGAAACCGATTTCTTGATTGACATCTTAACCTGACTGAAACCGTTGTCTCACCCCTCGAGCCTCGGCGTAAGTCTAACCAAGAATGTAGTCTAAGACCTGACCCAAACCGGCGCGTCGTGCATACACCGAGCAAAGGGGCAAGTCAGGCTAGACACGAAAACAAGGGTCCGACTAGGCTAGCCATTGTGATCCGGTTGAGCACACTCATGATCACAAATGACTAGGGGTAAAAATCGATAGGGAATCATAGTAAATATGATTGACGACGAGTTCGTCTACCGACTGCAGAGTCGGACAACTTGTTGAGATACACTCAAGGTTGTCAGACTCATGGTAGTCGGATCCCTCTCTCACAAATATTATTTTATAATAAATTGTTTATTATTATGGCTTTAAATAAATTTAGTGGGAGAATATAGTTTTATTAAAACCATTAAAACTATACTACGAACATATACTAACTAAAATATCTATAAAATGCAGAATGGACTCAGGTCTAAAATACATGGTAGAAAAGAACGTGCTGGATGGAACCAACTACAAAGACTGGCTTAGGAACATTAAGTTGGTCCTTTCCCTAGCTGGGATTGTATACATATTATTCGAGGACGCTCCGGACAAGCCCGATGAGGATTCAACCCACGAAGAGAAAGAAGCCTTCAAGTTGTACCAGAGGGATGCTGAGAAGGCAAGATGCCTTGCTCTAGCTTCGATGACCAACGAGCTGCAAAGGAAGCATGAACATATGGATGTTCAGAGCATACTCCTTAATGCACAAGAGTTGTATGGCAAGCGATCCAGAGCTGCCAAGTTCGAAGCTACTAGTAACCTCTGGGGCACGAAGATGACGACAGGACCCGTACAAGATCATGTTATCAAAATGATCGGGTACGTGGAGGACGCCGCCCAGTTAGGATTTGTCCTGGACAATGAGATGTCCACGGACATTATCCTAAAGTCTTTAACTCCCGAGTTCAAGCCCTTTATAACTGGCTTTATAATGAACAGCCTTGAGACGGATCTTCCTGGTCTCCTCAATATGCTCTGGCAATTTGAGGAGATTGAGAAGAAGCCGGCTGCACTGGTTGTTGGCTCTGCTACTTCCGACCAGCCGAAAGGCAAAGGAAAGAAGAGGCAGGTCCCACAACCTGCGAAGGCTAAGAATGGGAAGAAGAAGAATAAAGGGGCCCCGTCGAAATCTGAGTGCTTCCATTGCCACAAGATTGGCCACTGGAAGAGGAACTGCAAGATCTATCTTGCAGAGAAGAAGAAGGGGCATACTGATGCCTCTACCTCAGGTACAAATTAAAAATTCAATTAAATGCAATTATTTCCATTCATATAGTGTGAGACACTTATAGACATCTGTGTACTGTATACAGGTGGCTGATAAGAACTGGAGATTGGAGAAGCACGGAGATCGGTCGGCAATCAAAGCAACAGTTGCTGCTGGGACCGCTCAAAGACTTCTGGAGACGCTGATCGTGATGGAGATGATATTTTTCTTATTTGAATAAAATGTATCATCTTTAAGGATCGAAAACAATGAATGAGTGCTTTGCACTCAAGGTTTATTTTTGATAAACAAATTAAGGTTCCTTTTATGAACCCGTTGTTTTGGAATGGATGTCTCGTTTGTTGCAATTGAAATTGAATTGGCTTAAATTCTGTGGATGTGGCTTTTCTGTGATGGTTGCGTATATTTTCGAATAATGGTGTATTGCTTCGATAATATTGATTTTGGAGCTGACTAAATGCTAGAAGTCAATCAGTAGTTAAGTGTAGGTTCCAGTGGACGTATAAATTGTGTGCGATCACAATAATACGCATATCAAGATTAATTCTTGATTACCTGCATTTAGTTATTAAAAGAGTTAATAGTAAATGTGGTTAAAGGAATAAGTACAGTGTAGTACGTTTTGATTGAACGAGTCAATGTCAAGATTCCTTAAAACGATCTTGACTTGACTCATTCGTCAAACCGAATCTGACACTTGTACATTCCATCTGAGGCACTTACCAAATGGTTATATTTTGCACATAAACCTAAATATGATTTAGATATTATGTTAAAGAAATTTGACCAGGTAATTCTTAAAGTCAGTGGGAGCAAGCTCATATACTTAGTTCCGTTTTTCGGACTAAGTAAAAAGGATTTTTCACTTTAATGAATCTTCTATATAAATCATTAAGTCAAAATTGTTTTGATTTAATATTATATATATATAGACTTAGGGTGTCAAATATGTACTTGACATATTGACACAATAAAGTGGAGTGAGCTAGAACTGACTTACGAAAATGTTAGACCCCACATCTAAATCGTAGAAGCTAACTGTTAGCTATACAAAGTTAGGAAAAATTGATCCAGATCATTTTTCCAAAGGATCAACCCTGTGTGATCAAGAGATGTAATTTCAATCCATTAAAATTCGCTGTAGATACTTATTAGTAGAACCATTCTTAGGTTTGTCATATCAAATGTCAAAGTGACTGATATGCTATAACGGTATGAGATACCGAGATAAATAGCCTAAGTGCAAGTGGGAGATGTAGGAAGATATATGCCCATAAGGCAATTTATCTTGATTATACGTCTTGTTCATACCGTATATGGTACGTATTATTCTAGGTATAAAAAGATTTGTATTAATATACTTAGATAATATCCATAGACTTATAGTTAGGTCCTTACGTATCTAGATGAGATCTCGATTATGAGTAAGTAAGTGACCGAATAGAAACGTAAGTCTTAAAAGGTTCGTGATCATAGATGTGTCGAGAACTGGATATCGACACATCGGATAGATCACTGTGTCTTCGTCTTGCCTTCGGGTAATGATGATCTCATAGTCATTCGACTTAGCGAAGTCGGAGACAAGACACAGGTGCTCATTAGAGAATGAGTTCACTGAACGACCAAGTTAGAGTTATTAAATGGTTAACTTTAATGATCTGTCTTTAATAACTCTAGGGTGATGATAGGTTAATTGATCCTTAAGACCTGAAGTCATCTGTACCAACCTGTGAGCGGACGGTGTAGCTTAGACCCATGATCTAGCTTCGAGGACCAGTCCTGATGAAAGATCTTAGGTTGGGTTGCACCTGAAGCTCTCAAGGTGAGTAAATGAATAAGATGGGATTCGTCACTTCCATTAAAGGGAAGTTAGTGTTATAGGCTCAGTACGGTCTTTATGTTAATCCTCGGCCGGGGTACGTTACAAGTAGTACAACGTGTATACAATAAAGACCGCCGTTTACTGACCAATGTTGTCTAATAGGGTTGACAGTAAACCATACCCTAGGCCAACAATAACACAGTTTTGACGAAGGGATTTTAGCTAACGGAATTCATCACTGACACAGCCAATGCAAACCCTATGACACTTTTGTCAAGGGTCGATCACGTTATGATGACTCTGAAACAGGGACGACAGCTACTGCTCGTAGTGACCGTCGTCTAGGGGTTTCGAGCCCCAACCTGTAGTAAGGTCAGGCTGTAGGGTCTCACACCGAGTAGTGCTCGTGTCTTAGTAATAGGAATATAGAATAGAGAGAAATGTCATTTGATGATATTCACAAGTTAAGTTGTGAAAGTTAGTCGCATTAGCAATAGGGACACAACGTTGCATTAGATGCTAACTTTGACTAAACGTGTTGTAAATTAGTTACAACGAATTTAGTAGGAACAAACTTGTTGGAAAGGGTTACCTGGATGACGGGATCGTCTCGGTCTAAACACAGGTTCAAACCGCGTCCAAATCGGAGCTCAAACGAGCCCAAAAACGCAGAAAGAGTTCAAGGGGAAGTGGGTTAGACCCACTGGGCCAAAAGGCCCATGTGCAAAGGCAAACGGGCGACGCCCGCTGGCTGCAACGGGCGCACGCCCGTTGCACAGCGGGCGTGGCCCGCTGCAGCAGCGGGCATGGCCCGCTGTGTGCAGCGGGCGGGCGCCCGCTGCACAGCGGGCACGGCCCGCTGCACAGCGGGCCAACGCCCGCTGATGCAGCGGGCACGGCCCGCTGCACACAGCGGGCCAGCGCCCGCTGCAAGCGGGCGCGGCCCGCTGCTACAGCGGGCCCGCGCCCGTTGCTGCAGCGGGCGGGCGGCCCGCCCTTGCCCCCTTGGGCGGGCGCGCCCGCTAAGTCTAGTGGGCGCGCCCGCAACTTAAGTCAAAATAGGGTTTTTGAACACCCTAATGACGGCTACGAATTTTGTGAAAATTGCTAAACTTTGAGCAATTGTTTGAGGGGTCAAACGAAGTCGAAATTCGTCACCGTCAGTTCCTACGCGTTCACCATTCCAAGCTTTTCTGATTGATAGCTTGTTTGGTGTCTGAAGTTTAGTATGTGAGGAGAATTAATTCGTTAAAGTTTGACTTTGTGAAAGGCTAACTTTAAAGTTGAAATTAAGCCAAATGACTTAATTTATTTTTTCTCTTCATGGGGATTGTCCCACATTGCCCGCAACGAGAAGTTGAGTGCTCACTCCCTATATAAATAGGGGTGCACTCTCCTCGTTGAAACACACACCGGTCAACGATCGAGTAGCTCCAGAATTTTAGAGCAAGCTCGATCTGCGACTAATCTCTCTCTCTCTAATTTTCCTATTCTCCGGAGTAGTCCTAGAACGACTACGAAGGGGGTTTTGATCTGATCCGGACGTCTAAGACGCGGGTTCTTCTCAAGTGAAACTTTCTACCGCGTGTGATCGGCTCGGAGGCGAAAGCGGCTCGGGCGGATCGGTGCGAGGGTGCGAGGCGGCTCAGGGAGATCAGGTCAACGCGGCTCGGCTACGAGGAGCTTCTCAAGACGGTGCGGTACATCTTGCCTGCTCCAGGGCCAAGATTCCGGGTATGTGGTTAAGCGTTTTCTAGTGTAATTTTAATTAGTCGCTTAGTGTAGATCCTTCTTGGGGTGGTCAGACCCACTCCAAGTCGGCATAGATCGGGCTAGGTTCTGGCTCCCCAGAGCCTAGCTAAATAGTTTAGCTAGTGTAGAAATTTGATTTCTGGTTTTTCCGCTGCGCTTTTGTGCCTCCGTGGTCCGTCCGACTTAGGACGGATACGGATCTGAGCTCTGGGGGTCCGCCAAAACCCCAACAGGAACGTGGTGATCAACTTCTAAACACGATTCGATGGGTTATCCTCGATCATCTTGAAGCAGTGCCTAACCCATCGAGGGGCCATCAGGTGTTATGACCACCACACGACATGCACGTCAGCAAACAAAGAGATGCAACGACAAACATGGATATGCAGGCCAACTCTTCTGGAACTCATATTACAAAAATTTGTTTTCGTTTACATCTACATCACCCCCTATACATTTAAAAATTTCTAAAACATGCGTAAAAAGAACGCCGAGACCCTACAACGGCTGGATAGGCCCTTGGTCTCCATCCAGCATGGACGTGGACTCTGGGTCCCTTGTAGCGTCTGCTCTTGCATCATCATCAGCCACGGTGGCAACATCGTTGATGGGAGCACCCTCCTCCATGCCTTGGCTCAATTCATTATCGTCAAGGTCTGGAAAAATCACCAGGATCTTGTCGATCTCTACGGAGAGGTCAGTGAATCGTTTCTTCATCTCCAACTGGCATTGCTCGTAGCCTTCCTTATATAGCTCGTCAAAGTCGGGAAATGAATCCTTGAACCCTGAACTGCCCTCTCCACTATGACCTCGGCTTCGACTCTCTCCTCCAACAGAGCATCCGCTGCTCGCTTTCTCAAGGCGGATTGTTCAGCCTCCCTCCTATGAGACTCACTTAAATCATTCTCGAGTTTCTTATTGCGATTCAATCTCGTCTCAGAGAGAAGGCTGAGTCTAGTCAGCTCAACTTGAGATCTCTCCACGTCTGACCTAACGGCCTCCAAGGTGACCCCATGATTGGTCACCTTCGGAGCACGACGACGCAATGCTGCGGTGGCCACGAGAGCCTGCACACAACACACGATGGTCAACATACGTGCTGACATCACCCAAGAGGGAGGCTAGAGCAATAATTACCTGGACACTGGCATGAATCACTATTAACACAAGCAGCTCATAGTCGAATCTCTTCACGACGGCCCTGTCCCGTGGAAGTGTTACATTCTCAGCAATACAAGAGGTAGTCTCGCAATCAAGAAGAACAGAATCTCCTTGCCTCAACAGAAATCCTGCCCAAACGAGCTCCCCCTCGGAGCAGTCGAATAGGGCCTGGGGAGATCGACCCTTCAGCAAAATCGGCCTGAATTCATCGGGGATGTCTTCAGAAAATTCGACAGGAGGGAACAGATCCCCCAAAGGCCAGGAGTCCTTGTGCACGTGAAGCTCTGGTGGAACCTGAGTTCTCCCCGAATCTTCCTCATGAAGAGTATCTCTCCCTGGCCGGGAGTCCTGCTCTACGGCTGCATTCGATCCAGACGACTCCGAGTCACTGATAACGAGTTGCCTCCTCCTCTTAGCTCCCTCCAGTGCAACTACTTCAAATTCAGAGGCGGGCTTTTCCTTCTTCTTCTTTTGAGGGCGGGCCGCCTGAGCGACCCTCTCAACAACTATGGGTCGAACCCCAGACGGTTGAGCCGTCAATTCTCCCACAGTCGGTACCTGATGAGCCTCTTTGATGGAAGCCTCGACTGCTTCCCTCAATGCGAGATCCACATGATAATCTACACCAGCCATGCCTGCAAAAGCAACAAACAAATTAGGTTGAAGAACGAAGGTCAAACAGTTGGTAGGCACGATCGAACCAACCTTTCGTCCACACGGTCCGACGCAGCACGTCGTCAGACCACAACCACTTAACCGAACTTATATTCTTTGGAAAACTCGTCAGTGTGTCGGTAGCTTTCTTCTCCTCACTAGTCAGCAACTTGTCATCGGAGGGGCCCAAGTCAGGGGCACCCAACTGGTGCAAAAGCTTGCCTCCCCTTGAAAAACCACATACACAAACTCGTCTTTCCATTTGGGATTGGAGGTGGGTAGGTCTTCCAACATCTTCTTGCCTCGACGGGCCATTATTGTATACCAGCTAGGGGTCTTGAGGGGAGCTATCGAGAAAAAGTGATTGAACAGACTCAAGGACGATTCAATCGCCTTCATCACACACAGAGCTATGAAGCCCATCAGCATGCCAATGGCGTTCTACATCAACTAGCAGAGGGAAATGTTCAGGGTACACAAAAAGTTCCGAATGAAGGGGTACATGGGGAATCGTAGGCCTCGTTCGAAGGCTCTAACATATACCCTGTTGAAAGCAATGATCTAGGATCTCTATTTTGATGATGACAAACGTGTGTTACTAGTTAACGTATGTACTAAGTGTGTTTCAGGGATGGAAAAACGATAGTACTTTCAAGAGTTGAATAAGTCAAGAATTGGAGGAATTTCTATTCATATAGCAATTTGAGAGAGAGAGAGGAATTGTTGTTGACAAAGCATTTTGACTTGGTCAAAGGGGAGATAGGATTGATTCATATTAATTGGGATGAGATCAAATCCTTTTATATTCAAACTTCCCATTCTTATCCCTAATGAATTGTAAAATCCCAAATTGATTGACACATATCTTAATTTGCTTTGGCTATAGCCGACTTCATTGCCTCCTTTGTGCCGAACCCTATCTCAAAACCCTAGTCAAAAAATCTATATAAGCCTTCATCAAGACCTAGGGTACGAAGTGGATCGGCCAAAGTAATTCTCCAAGGGTATAACTTACAACTACATCATCTCCAAAACCCTACATAGAAGCCATCAACTTATGTCCAAAAGAGAAGCCTATAATTCAAAGAGCAGCCGCAACATTAGGCTATCTCATGCCGTAGTTGTTGACTAGGGGTGTATTTAATTGCCAAGCCCAGTTCAGACTTTCCAAAGAGCCGAAATTGATGAAGCTGCCGCAATAAAGAAGTAAAAAGAGAAGGACAAGAGGCCATGTGCATCAAACAAAATAAATGAAGTAAAGGCCGACAATTGCAGTGTCAAAGGGATGCACATGATCAACTTTCAAAGGAGCCAAAATTCTGAGCTTTTAATTCTCTCACCTACCATTTGAGTTGAGTTCCTATTTACTTATTTTTTTTGTTTTCTTTGCAGGAGCATGTGGCCGAAATTTCAGATTTGAATACATCATCATCCTGCCACACACAACTAAAAGGGAGAAGGCCTGTCATTATTTTTCAAATTCTATTGATCTCTTTGTTTTTTTGTTGGCAGGACAAAAAAAATTAGGGGACATGTACATTAAAAGCAAAGGAGAAAGGGGAGCCAGCTGTTTATGATAACCTTGCTGCTCTTGACCAATGGAAACAAAGCTTGTCGCATTTTTGACTAGGGGGCCGAAGAAATCAGGTCACAAAGCAAAGGGACCATGTGCAGCCGAATTGTTTTGTGACCATTCACTATTTCATTGCTTGCCAACTAAAGAGGAGCGAACACATCTTAGTTGTTGACCAACATCGGTGATCGACGCCTCGGTAGTGCGCACACGCAACCGGGGCGAGCGACTCGCTAGTCTTACCGCAAGCGCACGGTGTAACGGCGAGCGGGTATCGAACACGAGGAGGGCAAATGACAGTGTCTTCTTCAATTCACCTGGCTATAAGAACAGTCGAGAAAAGTTCGCAAGAAAGCGGTCACAGTCGTTCAATTGTATAAAGGAAATATCAAATTAATAAAAACGCCTAGGGGTAGGGAATCCCCGCTACTAACCGTATCTCGTCATTATGATTCGTAGGTTTCACAATTGCTAGACTTGCAATTCAGGTGAACTAGTTGCAACTAAATGTAGAACCAAGCTCACGCTCTCGCGCTATTGCCGGTCTATAGCAAACCTAGGGTTGGGTCCAATCTCTTGCAAACCCTAACCTAGGCAAGCTAGAGTGAAGAACAACATCTTCGTTCAATCGTATCTCGAGCCCACTCTCGTGCACACTCGAGCTACGACCTATGTAACGACCACTTTTCGTTGTACGTTGTTCGTGCACGTGCTTTTGGCCGTGCACGTGTTTATTTTAGACTTTGTTTGTTTGTGAACACTTTAGTGTGATATGCCGTTGTGAACATCTCTGAAATTATTAAATAGTGGCACTAATTTGGAACGACGTTTCTCGAGTCGTTTTCCCACAATTTAATCTTATTCGATGAGACGTTGCGATTCTCACTTTTGATGGGAGACGTTTCTATTTTTAGTTTCGTTGTCCGATGTCGAAATTGAGATCCGTCTTCTCAGTTAGCTCACTTTCGTCATCACGATCACCCCGATATTTATTTTATAATTTTTGGAGTTTATTTGACCACTTTTATATTTTTAACAAGGTTTATAATATTTTTAATAATTAATTTTTATATTAATTTCGGTCAAAAAAATTTATTTGAGGTTAAAACGTTTTAAAGAATTTTTGAGCCAAATTCCAGCTCATTTGGGCCGCACCTAAGCCTTGGGTGAGTTGGAGTTGGTGAGATTTGAATTTTAAATTATTTTAAACTCCTAATCCCATTAGGATTAGCCCTAGACCAAGTCAACCCATCTACACTACATAAACAACCTTTAGGAAGACCTATTTTCGCAAGAAAATAACCCTAGCCGCTTCCAAAACTCAAATTTGATGTTGCGACGAATCGTCGCAACGTTGCGACGAGCTTTCCCCGCACCGACCGAGGAAAACATGCCAAAACCCCCGCACCGACCGGTAGCCCCCGTCGCACCAAGCCCGCTCCGCACCCGCTGCTGCCGCCCACTCCGTTTGCCCGCACCGACCGAGAGAAGCTCTTGGTCAGGCCGATAGCTTCTCCCGCTTTCCGTTCCGCACAACCGCCCGCACCAAACCCCGCTTCGTCCCCCGCTTAGCACCGTGTCTGACCGAGGCGCATCTCCGCACCGACCGGAGCTCTGCAACGTTGTAACGGTTGCAACATTGCAGCGCCCCGCTCCCCCGCTTCCAAGGCGCCCGACCGAGACATTGCCCCGCACAGACCGAGAGCCCCGACACCGCACCGACCCGCTGCGCTGCACAGGCCTGTTCCCCCGCACCGACCGAGCCGTTCCCCCGCATTTGGCTGTGTCCGACCGAGAGCAAACGTCGCAACCCCGCACCCGTCGCACCACTTGCCACCGTGGGCCCCCCAAGTTCTCCAGAGGTATTGTGGGTCCCCCATAGGTCCCTAGGACTACTATGGGCCCCACCTAGGTGCTTTCTCTCCGACGATTTGCCGCGTATGACGTTGCGACACGTCGTAGCCCGTCGTCGCATGTGCTAGCTTTAGAATCTGGAATCGTTGCTTCGGTTGATGCTCTGAACTTTCCAGCGAGGAATCTATATTGGAATCAGGACTTGGAGCGCGTTCTCTTATTCCAACCCCCGGCGTCGCTACCCGACGCCGGTGTAGCTTTCGCGTCGTGTTGAGGTAACGCTTTGCACCCCTAGGACCCCCAACCCATTGCCTGTTAATCAAGACTAAAATTGATGTTTTTAAAATGTTTTAAATGTTTTAAATTCACTAATCAAGATTAATAATATGGACTTTAGGCCGGTGGACTTGTGCACGTAGGATAATTGTGATTTTGGACTCTCTTGGATGGTGTGCTCAGACGTTGTACTTGCAGGCAAGTGAAACTTGCCAACTCTTGTGTAGGGCCATGTTTTTAGGCCACTTCCTTGTTTTTAGCGTAAAAGAGACTAGTCAGTGAAATGATAGCTGACTAGACGCCTACTTGATCTAGTTTGACAACGAAACTAGATCTGTCACCTAAATGGATCTAGCTTGACAACGAAGCTAGATCTAACTCTTTAAACTTGTTAATCATGCATACTAAACTGTCACGTTTACTTTCCTTATCTGTACGCACTTTTAACTGCCATGCATTGCATCTTACATGTCATCCAAATTGATTGTTGCATCGTAGCACACGCTACAAAATACTTGTACAATCCGTGTTTCCGTGTTTCCGGCTAGGTGCACCCCTATGCCATACTTGTTAAAAACACTTCCTGGCTCGTGATCCAGAAGCGAGCATTCCATGTTCGGGGGTAAGGCCCTGGCTCGATACACGTGGAGGGGTAGGGATAAACGGTCACCTGAGCTTAGGAGTGGCCCGATCAGCCTCTCTAGCCAGAAGGCGGAATCTCTGTGCACGAGGTGCTTACTTTACTTGTCTTGTACTAGTGAGTGTTACTTGTAAAACTTGTCATCCATGCCATGTTTAAATGCCATGCTCGTACTTTACTTTACTTTATCTTACTTGTTGCACTCATACTTTAAACTGCCATGTCATTGCATTCAAGCTAGAACTGCTAGGTTGTTTCACCTACTTTCAGTTTCCTTGCACAAGTCTCTTGTATACTTGCTGACATGTGCCCCTTGCTCTTTTGGGTGTCACATGTTAGACCCTGAGCCGTAGACCGTTGCTGAGTACGTGATGTTTTGCTGACGCTGAGTCTGAGTCCATGATTGCCCGAGAGGAGTTTTGTGGACACCGGAGACCTTTCTTGGTGACTTTGCTGAGTTCCTTTTATTTTAGGCTTTGTTGTTAATTGCCGGTGCGTGGCACCTTTGTTTTGTACGTTGTACTTTTGTTGGCCATGTTTGGGCCTTTAGACTCTTTTTCTTTCTAGCCTGGTGGCTTTTTCTGTGATGTTGAAACTTATTTTATGGATATTCTGAGATATCTCTTTTGTCTCATTTCATTATTATTATCTTTGTTTCGTTCGCGTTGCAAGGACCTGCAGTTTTAAATTTGATTGACGCTTATCGGACTTGCAGCTTTGTAGCTTCAAGTCTGAGCGGACCTTCTCACGCTTCGCCTCCATATTTTTGAGAAGCGGGGCGTGACAGGTTTTGTTGGTGGCCCATGCAGGTCCAGTCTTGCAATTGCGAATTAACGGAACAACGATAATAATGGAATGTCCATTAAATAAATTGCAACATCCGAGTCATATGCCCTGAGTCTAGTCGTTTCCTACGTCACTAGGTGGTAAGGAGACTTAGTTGGTCGTCTGTGCTTGCTAGTTAGATGCCTCTGATTGTTAGTTAGACTCCCTGTCAGCAATTGATTTAATCGTCGTAGGAGTTACCTTAGTGGTCTTTATCTACCTCTGACCATATTAGACTTCTAGAATTTCCTTCAGTCGTTCGTTTGGGTTCATCGATTTCGGACCAAGCTGAACGCATTTCATTACCGTCTAGCTCCTTAGAAAGTCTTAGCGCTTAGTTCTTGGTCTTTAGTTGATCGACCGTAGGAGTTTCCCCGTAGATTCTCCTGATTCATATCCTAGGCGTACGTATGCTTTGATCATCCGACCATTTTCCTTGCCTCGATTCACGAGATCGCCTCATGACGATCGTCGCCAATCTTCGAATCTCTCCGTTACATGTTTTGAATCTTCTGAGAGTATTTTTCGATTTCCTCTTTTCCTAAGTTTAAATTTGTTCAAATTTTTTAATATATATTCCATACTCCTTCGTTGACTTGAACTCTTAAAACTTTTGTCGAAATTTTGAATACTAGCTTATGGTACTTTTCCAGCCTATATTTTTTTCGTACTTATGTAAATGTGTCGTCCCTTCATATATTAATTTTATTCTGAACCGTACTTTTATTTTGCCCTATTCGATTTATGATTTTCCTTCTTATTTATGCCATTCGAATAATACATCGTGTTTACTTTAATATACTTTCAAGACACATGGAATTTCAGCTTTCAGCAAGTTGGTTTTTGCTCGCCATTTTTGCTACTTCAGATTTTTGCAAAATTACTATTTTCATAACCACTTCCTGCTTTAGACCCTCCATGATTTGATTTTAAAGATTTGCTATGCGATCTTGATAATTCTTATACTAAGTCATTTTTATTTTCTTTCCACTCACCATACATGCTTTTAGAAAAAAAATTTCTAAACCAAATTGAATTTCAATTATTTTTATACCCGTACCAGGCTCGTTGTGCTTGTACGCTAAGAGCTTAGTGTAACCAGTTTTATTTTTGACAAATCCTGATTTCTTTAAAAGAAGTTTCAATATTGATTTTTCATAGCCTAAAAGTTTTGAGAGCATTTAACATGAGTTTACATTCTTCCGTTACTCGATTCCATTCTTTGACTTTCAAAAACTTTTGACAACATTATATTAAATTACTGACATATAAAATTTTCTGAAAAATTATGTCTTTAATGTCCGTGTGAATGATTTACTTCCTTTTCTTAACGATTTGCGATAAGCCAATAAAACATTTACTCTTATTATGAATATTCGACTCAAACTTATTTTGAACAACTCGTTTTATCGATCTCCAAATATTTCTTTATAGGCGAGGATTTTAACTTTTGAAGAAACAAAGTTTTCAAACTCCACGTATTTTAGCTTATGCTATTTACCCTATTTTCTTTTCTGTATCCTATTTAAGCATCACTACATCTCCTTTTCCCTTAACCTAAACATCACCATTGAGTCAATGTTTCGTCTAACCAAGCTGTCTCCTTGTGTTCGTCCTATCTGAACTCGTGCTTATCGATCCTTCCCTCGTCACGCTTTCGACCTCCCTCTATTGCTTAGGCTTAAGTGCCCGTCAATGTCTGTGTCAACTCTAAGTTGTTAGTAGGACCTTGGACCTCGTGTGGTAGTCGTAGTGCATGTACGTAAGTTATGTACGTGAGCTTGAATGAGTACAACCCCATAGTATATTACTGTTTGCCTATTGTGTGATATATACATACTCGAAGTTATTCGTGATATTATGAAGCGGATTGTGTGATAGTATTTATAGATTTGTGTGTGGCTAGATATACCATACTAGGGATGCCTATGTATATAAGAGTTAGTGTTGGAATATCTAATGGAGTGTATGCAGTTAGAGATATTTGCAATGGTTGAAATAAAATGATTGGTAAAGCTATGTGTATGTTAGGTGTGATAATAATAGGTGTACGTATAGTTAAGTGAGTAGGCCTATTATATGACCTGTATGTTAGTACGTGTGAGTATGTGCTCGTACGTAGATATGAATTGTGCTTAGGCGTAAGTAGTTATGTTTTGTTGCATGAGTATATAGGTGATATACATATGGTAATAGGATTATAATTTTGATTGGTATTGCTTGCTTTTACGGGATGTTGCATGCGTGCATACCGTGAGGTATACATGACTATTGCACATCTTAATTATGTATGTGTAGATGTGTTAGTATACTAATTATAGGTAGTAGGCTATGGTGTGAATATATATGTTACATATGTGTGACTATACGATGAATGCGTATGTATTAGGGAGTGTATTATGATTATAAGTGTGCTGATGTCTGTATTATTATTATGGTATATAGAGTGATTGAACTATGTGAGTATTTCCTGACTAAATATTAAGTGTGATTGACTTATGGTATGCATATGGTTGTATTGGTAGACATATATATATGTATATATTGGAGTGGTATCGGTATAGGTATAAATGCTGTGTTACGTATATAGAATATTTTGATATGTGTATTGGGTCTCACTCAAGCTTGAGTGGGTATACTCTAAGTATATTGATGTGTATGTCTGAAGTTTGAATATAGCGATGGTTGATGTATGTATGGTGATAGGAGCGTCGTGCCTGGTTGTGTTACGCACATAATTGTGGGTCGCTACACCAGTATATAGTTATAGGTGTTGGTCTTGTGGTATAGTTAATTACTAAGGACTTGCCTGCGTGAACGTATGTGTGCTAGCTAAAGTAGGTGTGTAGATGTACTGGATATATGATGGTATGATTGGTGTATGAAAATGAAATGTTAGCGTGTATGGGTGTGCACCATGCACGGGTAAGTATGTGCTTAGTTATAGTTATTGGTGACTATGGTATATGTAGCGTGTCGTAAATACAGTTATAGGACCGTATGTGATGTGAATATATGGTGAACTATTTGCATGCATTTGAATGACTATATGTTGTGAAACTATAGTGGGGGTGAATATATATATTAAGTACAGTGAAACTAGATTTAATTATGGTATGGTGTGACTACATGAGTTGATGCGTTGGATGTATACTAGGAAATATTAGAGGGTAGTATACCCTTGATGTTTGTGCATAGGTAGCTATCTATACGTAGAGCTATGATTGTATTTGCTAAGTGTAAGACTATCCTTATGTGAGTATCTGAACTATTGTTTTGTACTAAGTAGGTAGTAATTATAGAAGGGATGTATGTTTATATATATGATTGAAATACATGTATGAATTTGACTGGCCATAATAGGTATAAGTGTATAACGTACGTGAATGTATATGTATACGTGTTGGTAGTGATAATGTTTGACTACCTACTGCGTATATAAGCACTTGTAATGGCTATACCTGGTTTGAGTTATAATATGACTTGATTGGGGTAGTTACTAGAGCGACTAGCTATATTAGAAAGTCCGAGGACGGACTTTATTCTAAGGTGGGGAGGATGTAACGACCACTTTTCGTTGTACGTTGTTCGTGCACGTGCTTTTGGCCGTGCACGTGTTTATTTTAGACTTTGTTTGTTTATGAACACTTTAGTGTGATATGCCGTTGTGAACGTCTCTGAGAGTATTAAATAGTGGCACTAATTTGGAACGACGTTTCTCGAGTCGTTTTCCCACAATTTAATCTTATTCGATGAGACGTTGCGATTCTCACTTTTGATGGGAGACGTTTCTATTTTTAGTTTCGTCGTCCGATGTCGAAATTGAGATCCGTCCTCTCAGTTAGCTCACTTTCGTCATCACAATCACCCCGATATTTATTTTATAATTTTTGGAGTTTATTTGACCACTTTTATATTTTTAACAAGGTTTATAATATTTTTAATAATTAATTTTTATATTAATTTCGGCCAAAGAAAATTTATTTGAGTTTAAAACGTTTTAAAGAATTTTTGAGCTAAATTCCAGCTCATTTGAGCCGCACCCAAGCCTTGGGTGAGTTGGAGTTGGTGAGATTTGAATTTTAAATTATTTTAAACTCCTAATCACCTTAGGATTAGCCCTAGACCTAGTCAACCCATCTACACTACATAAACAACCTTTAGGAAGACCTATTTTCGCAAGAAAATAGGTCTAGCCGCTTCCAAAACTCAAATTTGACGTTGCGACGAATCGTCGCAACGTTGCGACGAGCTTTCCCCGCACCGACCGAGGAAAACATGCCAAAACCCCCGCACCGACCGGTAGCCCCCGCCGCACCAAGCCCGCTCCGCACCCGCTGCTGCCGCCCACTCCGTTTGCCCGCACCGACTGAGAGAAGCTCTCGGTTAGACCGAGAGCTTCGCCCGCTTTCCGTTCCGCACAACCGCCCGCACCAAACCCCGCTTCGTCCCCCGCTTAGCGTCGTGTCTGACCGAGGCGCATCTCCGCACCGACCGGAGCTCCGCAACGTTGTAACGGTTGCAACATTGCAGCGCCCCGCTCCCCCGCTTCCAAGGCGCCCGACCGAGACATTGCCCCGCACAGACCGAGAGCCCCGACACCGCACCGACCCGCTGCGCTGCACAGGCCTGTTCCCCCGCACCGACCGAGCCGTTCCCCCGCATTTGGCTGTGTCCGACCGAGAGCAAACGTCGCAACCCCGCACCCGTCGCACCACTTGCCACCGTGGGCCCCCCAAGTTCTCCAGAGGTATAGTGGGTCCCCCATAGGTCCCTAGGACTACTATGGGCCCCACCTAGGTGCTTTCTCTCCGACGATTTGCCGCGTACGACGTTGTGACACGTCGTAGCCCGTCGTCGCACGTGCTAGCTTTGGAATCTGGAATCGTTGCTCCGGTTGATGCTCTGAAATTTCCAGCAAGGAATCTATATTGGAATCAGGACTTGGAGCGCGTCTCTTATTCCAACCACCGGCGTCGCTACCCGACGCCGGTGTAGCTTTCGCGTCGTGTTGAGGTAACGCTTTGCACCCCTAGGACCCCCAACCCATTGCCGGTTAATCAAGACTAAAATTGATGTTTTTAAAATGTTTTAAATGTTTTAAATTCACTAATCAAGATTAATAATATGGACTTTAGGCCGGTGGACTTGTGCACGTAGGATAATTGTGATTTTGGACTCTCTTGGACGGTGTGCTCAGACGTTGTACTTCCAAGCAAGTGAAACTTGCCAACTCTTGTGTAGGGCCATGTTTTTAGGCCACTTCCTTGTTTTTAGCATAAAAGAGACTAGTCAGTGAAATGATAGCTGACTAGACGCCTACTTGATCTAGTTTGACAACGAAACTAGATCTGTCACCTAAATGGATCTAGCTTGACAACGAAGCTAGATCCAACTCTTTAAACTTGTTAATCATGCATACTAAACTGTCACGTTTACTTTCCTTATCTGTACGCACTTTTAACTGCCATGCATTGCATCTTACATGTCATCCAAATTGATTGTTGCATCGTAGCACACGCTACAAAATACTTGTACAATCCGTGTTTCCGTGTTTCCGGCTAGGTGCACCCCTATGCCATACTTGTTAAAAACACTTCCTGGCTCGTGATCCAGAAGCAAGCATTCCATGTTCGGGGGTAAGGCCCTGGCTCGATACACGTGGAGGGGTAGGGATAAACGGTCACCTGAGCTTAGGAGTGGCCCGATCAGCCTCTCTAGCCAGAAGGCAGAATCTCTGTGCACGAGGTGCTTACTTTACTTGTCTTGTACTAGTGAGTGTTACTTGTAAAACTTGTCATCCATGCCATGTTTAAATGCCATGCTCGTACTTTACTTTACTTTATCTTACTTGTTGCACTCATACTTTAAACTGCCATGTCATTGCATTCAAGCTAGAACTGCTAGGTTGTTTCACCTACTTTCAGTTTCCTTGCACAAGTCTCTTGTATACTTGCTGACATGTGCCACTTGCTCTTTTGGGTGTCACATGTTAGACCCTGAGCCGTAGACCGTTGCTGAGTACGTGATGTTTTGCTGACGCTGAGTCTGAGTCCATGATTGCCCGAGAGGAGTTTTGTGGACAC
Source organism: Scilla litardierei (assembly GCA_030789695.1). NCBI lineage: Eukaryota > Viridiplantae > Streptophyta > Magnoliopsida > Asparagales > Asparagaceae > Scilla > Scilla litardierei. The sequence goes on from CM061137.1 coordinate 58,055,641, forward strand.
CGGAGACCTTTCTTGGTGACTTTGCTGAGTTCCTTTTGTTTTAGGCTTTGTTGTTAATTGCCGGTGCGTGGCACCTTTGTTTTGTACGTTGTACTTTTGTTGGCCATGTTTGGGCCTTTAGACTCTTTTTCTTTCTAGCCTGGTGGCTTTTTCTGTGATGTTGAAACTTATTTTATGGATATTCTGAGATATCTCTTTTGTCTCATTTCATTATTATTATCTTTGTTTCGTTCGCGTTGCAAGGACCTGCAGTTTTAAATTTGATTGACGCTTATCGGACTTGTAGCTTTGTAGCTTCAAGTCTGAGCGGACCTTCTCACGCTTCGCCTCCATATTTTTGGGAAGCGAGGAATGACAACCTAGGTTGAGATAGTTCCTACCCGTCCAATCTCTTGTAAACGGGTATTGGTATAGAATTGCAATCGAAAACCCTAGTTTCGGTCCAATCTCTTGCAACCTGATTCCAGAGAAATCCAATTGTAACCCAATTTGAATTTCTATGGCTTTCTATCGAATTGGGATCCAATCTCTTGCAAATCCCAATCGGTATGAATCCCTAGCTATTCGTAATAAATCAATCCCAAACTAACCCTAATCAATTCTAGCAATAATTTCACCAATTCATCACAAATTAGAAATAGGGTTCGTAGGGTTCATCCCTACGCCCTAAGACGATAAAACTACTCACAATTCATAATGCAATTCAATGGAAATTCAATAATAAAAACGATAGAATTCATTGCAATATTCAATATATCAATAAAAATGAGGTTTTTGAAAGAGAGAGAGAGAGAGACAAACCACTGAAGATTCAATAGCATCCAACAAAATAACACTTTTCTCTCCCTCCTAAAAGATCAATCTAATCCCCTAAAACGTAATCTAATAAAGGCTGCAAAAAGTTCTGAAAAAGCTCTCTAAACTAGGTTAAAAACTGGGGTTAAATACCTCCCAAAATCGCCCAAAAAACTGTGACAAAATTGCCCCTGCGCAGCCTGAAAATCGCAATTTACGCTACAGTCAGCACGGCTCACTCGGCCGAGTGACAAATGACATTCGGCCCAGTGACAAACCCTGACAAATTCCAGTAACTTCAGACTTTTGGGGGTCGGCTCCTCGGGAGTCACTCGGCCGAGTGACTTTCTTTGCTTCGGCCGAGGGGACTTCTTCACTCGGCCGAGTCGGAACTCGGGAGTTGACTGACAGATTACATTAAGTCTGGGATTTTTCTTGCCGTCGTCTTGATGCCACTCGGGCGAGTGTTGTCTCCGTGGTTCGGCCGAGTGGGCTGTCGACGGTCGGTCGAGTGCATGCTGATACTCAATCTGTTGCGTGTCCGATCTGGCCGGCCGAGCGGGCTGTCGATGGTCGGCCGAGTGACTCCTTCACTCGGCCGAGTGACATGCTGAAAATGCCCAATCTTCGTATTTTTGCTCCCTCGTCACTCCTATGACGTTCTTTCTTGTTCCACTCCTCTCCAATCGCAGAATTCCCCTCACAAGAGTCACGGGTGACACTCCGGAGTGGGTGCATCTCAGAATCACTCCAAATCGCTCGAAATCTCTTGAAATTCGACAAAAACAAGAAATCGTGAAAAGCATCGCAATATTGTCGAATAATCGGGAAAAACGCGATACGAGCGATCAAAATGGCATGCTAACATGCAGAAAAAAGGTGTAAAATATGGAGTGATCAAAATCCCCCAAGCTTACCTCTTACTCGTCCTCGAGGAAGATGAGTAAAAAGCGAACCCGGTGGATAAAGATAATGGAAACGATGGAGAAATCGAAAATGAAAAACGAAAAACAAAATAGAAAACGAAGAAGGAAGCTGCTAGATCATTTTTCTCAGGACGTGGGTTTTGCTTACTCATATAGCACGCATCGAATGTAAAACACATGTCAAAGACTTTTATCTCGATATCATAGTATAATGGTGCATTTGAAATAGAAAACCCAAGAATATCAATATAGCATGAAAAATGGAATAGTTCTAGAATTAGCATCGTCTGAAGCATCTAAACTGGTATACAAAATCGTAGATCACACACTTTTCCATTGAATGCTTTCTATAAGGAGTATAGAGATATCACACAATAGAGTAGTAAGAATAGAAAAGTGTGGTTTTCATGAAATGAATGCTAAGCGTAGATTTCTGGATTTCGTGAAGCTTTAGCGATCTCACCGAGTATAAAATATTACTTAGCCTAGGTTTTCATGCACCGTCAAGTAGTCACTCTCTCACACATCATAGGATCCTCTCCCCCAAGCTTATCCATAAGCGTGGTGGCATAAACAAAACAATATTTACATCCCCATTTCTTTCGAAGCTCCAAAAGTCAAAGAAATAAAAAATAAAAGCAAAAGAGGGAAGAAAGAGAGAAAGTGTATGAGATGGGATCGTTTTCGAACTTCTTTTCTCTTTTCTTTTCTTTTTCTCAAATTTTTTAATTTTTTTTCAATAGAATATATACACAAATGATCCCAAATCAAAGAGAAGGATATACGAGTATTTTTTTTCTTTGGGTTTTGGGGAATTTGGAGCATGTGATATTATAACGGGGGGATGCCAATAATAGAATTGCTAAGGGGAGATTCACCAATGAATTTAAAATAGAGAAATAATGTTCAAGATATATGGAGAAAGAAATAAATGTATCTCTCGGTTCACTCTATAGGACGTGCATGATAACTTCAGCAGGGTAATTTAATCTACTCAGTGTGATCTCAAAAAGTAAACTAATCCAGATTTATCAATGCTAGCAAACATTCAATCAACCTGAAGTGAAGCGTACAAATCATGCAATAAGAAGTGATATGAGAAAAGAAAGCAGTACTCCAGATATAAGCATCAATGCGTGAATCTTGGTTTGTTTTCTACGATAGCATACATATGAATCATCAGACATCAGCTAATAATAGAATTTCATCCATTTTCATGAGGAAAAAGAAGTGGGTTACTATTTCTAAATGCAAAGCAGAACATAGCATATGATATCAGAAACAAAAGCTATGACATGACAAAATTAGCATGCATATAGAGAAAAGCTAACACCACGTCATCGTCATCACAGAAAAATCATCTCTAGCAGAAGATGAAAGAAATAAAGATAAAAGAAAACCGAACTATATACAATGCAGCACACAAAGAAAATAAGAAAAACGTGATGCATGGTAAAAAAAAGAAAGAGTGATGAAAAATGGGTGCAAAAGCGAAAAAACGTGAAAAAACTAAAAATAAAGGTGATGAAGGCAAAAAGTGTGAGAACTCACTCCCCCAAGCTAAAGTGCACATTGTCCTCAATGTGCAAAGTGTGGCACACCGAGAGACGTGAAATGGGTGGGGATGCATGCATAATAAAAAGAAAGAAAAAAATAAACTGAAAATATGATGCGGATGTGATGCATGCAAAGATCAGAGTGATGCAGATATGTGTGACCAAAAATACACTCCCTCTCTCCCAAAAGATATAAAATGATGTGAGCAAGATAGGGACAAAAATAGTGCGGGGAGGAGGGGGCAAAAAAATATCGACAGGACCAGCAGAGAATGGGCAGCATAACGACAAAAAAGATCAATGGCATCAAGGGTGTGCCTAAGCTGGTGGTGCTGCACCATCTCCGTCCTATGGCGGAGGTGGAGGTGGAGGTGGTGGTCGAGGTGTCGGCTGGGTGGGTGGGTGTAGTGGGGGGAGTCACGCCAGGATCTGATTCAGGCAAGCCTGAATATCGGGAAGCATGGCGACACGAGACTGTACGGTACTGATCGTGGCAGAGAGAGCCCTAAAATCGCCTTTGAGTCCACTCACCACCCCCTCAAGAGCACGAATGCTCTGAAGTAGAGCGTCAGGGGGTGGTGGAGCGGAGGGACAAACAGGTCTAGGCTGAGAAGGTTGGGGCTGCCGCACACTGGTGGAGTATGTAATCGGGCCAGCAGGTATGTGCGAAAAAGGTGCTATGCTCATTAGTGGATGCCCAGCCACAGTGTGAGGCTGGGACGCAGGCTGGGACGAGGAGGTAGCAGCAATGGTGGTGGAAGACAAAATCGGCGACGAGACAGCAAGAGAGGTCGGTGACACAGGTGTGAGGATAGACGTCACGATACTCTCGGATAGGACGGCTGCAGTGGAGACAGAAGGGTCAACCACTGGGGTGGAAGTGTAAGGACCAAAAGGTGACACCCCAGCGGACAGCAAGCTGGATAGGGTCTGCACAACAGCAGGGAAGGAAGGCTTGCTGCTCTCAAGGATAGTGGGTGGACGCTCGGGAAGAAGTGAGGAAATAAGCTCAACCAAGATAGGCACAGCAGTGGTGGGGGTGGTAGACGTGGTGGGCGTGGTGGACGACTCAGCAAGGGTACTCCCGACACTGACAAAAGTGGGGACAGAAGTGTCGGGAGGTGCAGTCAGTGCATGCGCGGGCTGAGGGATCACGGGGTCAGCAGGGGGTGCAGGGGGTGCAGGGGGTGCCTACTCAGTGCCCTCAGCCTCAAGTACGTAGGCCGCTGGGATGAGGAGATCCATCGCTAGGATCCAATCCTCGTGGGCCGGTCCTATATGTGTCCGAGCGAGGCTCAGGAGGATCATGTAATCGGCACTAAAAGGACCGTGCAACCACACCCAGTGCCGCTGGCCGTGGGGATGAAGTATCTTCATCCGGGCCATCACATCTATCGAGAGTGCAGTTGGGCCTGGGGCTCGTCGAAGGTCACGGGTAGGTCCACGCCGGTCATCAAGGCTAGCAGAGTAATCAGACCGCCGCAGCAAATAAGTGAGCGAGCACCCACCGAAATGATGATGCGGTCTAAAAACCAGCTAGCAATATCAATCTCAACGACGGGGACCAGGTCGTCGCTACCCCTATCCAGAACTCTGGGGCGAGTCATCGCGTAGAGCATGTAGAGCTCAGGCGTAGACATCGTCCCAGGCTCGTACCTCGCCAAGAAAGTGGTCACCATGAGGCGCTGGGCTATGCGGAGGCAGGGGGTGCAGGATGGCTGAGGCCTTGGCCCTACTAGGGTCAAAGCCATGGTGGGAGCCCGTGATCCGTGTCCAGAACGTGGAAGTGTCTAACGACGGCGGTGGGATGTTAGTGGGTGCGTAGGCTCGGTCGGGGACATGAACATCGGGCCACTGGAAGAACGCACGAAGCATGGCAAGAGTGACCTCGTACTCTCGATCCATCAGGCGGAATGTGCATCCTCCAGGGAGTTCGGGCTATCGAGCTAAGAACCTCAAGTGTCGGACGGACGTAGGTGTCCACCGACACAGACAAGAAGTCGCGCCAACCCACGTTGTCGTACAACGTGATCATCCCCTCTAGTACCCCTAGGCGATCAAGGTCTGCTAAATGTGCAAACCTAGAGGGCACTATCGAGTGCTGGGTGATACGCTCAAATCGGAGGTGCTATGCGTTGTCTCTGAACGTGATCCCCAACGGCCCGACAGCGGGAGCCGGTGGTGGGACAGGGTCGGCGGGGATAGGCTGTGCGTGAATGGGATCGGCGGGAAGCGGCTGTGTGGGTGGTGGTGGCTGTGGCAGGCTAGGTGGAGGGGAGTCATCCCTAGCGTGAGAGGGACCTGCATCATTGGTCCTCTTCCGCTTGGAAGAGGCTCCCCGCGTGCGTGGCCTAGTACGGGGCGGCATGTGTGCCGCGAGTGCTCACCCAACAAAAATATAATGTGGCATGCTCAATAAAAGGAACGAGTATACCTGAACATGCTACGAGAGCAAATCATCAAGTGCATGCGAAGAGCGCCGCCTCCGTGAAGCTAAAAGTGCGTCCTGAAGCTCCCCAAAGCTCCCCCAAGATAGCCAGCAAATCAAACAACGATATCAGCGGTTAATATTCAAAACACATGGGAGAGATGGGGTATAATAGATAGATAAAGAATTTAATTTGGGTTAGGGGCTCAATGGGCGTACGGATCGTCAAAAATGGGAGAAAATGGAGCTAAGGGACAAAATTGGGGTTGCAGGCGGTCGTCCGATGGCAAGTGTGCTCACCGGAGGTCGGGACGTCGGCGGTGGGATGTTCGCCGGCAGTGGTCGGGCGAGTGGGGCCGGCGGCAAGGCAATTCAGGCAAGGGGGCAGCGGTCGCGGGCGAGGGGAGACGAATGATCGCTGGGCTCAGGCGGAAATTGGGAATTAGTTGCGTTGAAATTCGCGTCGAGCCCACAGCGATATATATAGGGGTAGTTACGACTCAACCGAGTGACTATGTCACTCGGTCGAGTGATGTAACGTAAAAAAATTTAAATTTCTCACCGCCACTTATGACTCGGCCGAGTGGCTTTTTTTCACTCGGCCGAAGGGAGAGAACTCCTTCGACCGAGTGACACAAACTACTCGGTAATTCTCGCCCTATGAGGGTATCAGTTTCCCTCGGCCGAGTGACTAAATGTACTCAGCCGAGTGGCAGTTAATACGAAATGCACTAAAAAGACAGAGAGTTGGTTCCACAGACTTCCCTGGTTGGTGCCCCACTCGGCCGAATGGGGTCCTTTGCTCGGCCGAGTCGCATATGATGCTCGACCGAGTGGCATGTTGTTTTCTGCTTCGGGGCTCCGTTTTCGCTCTACTCTCTGTTTATCTTCCTCCAGCTGGTTTCTTCCTCTTCCTAAGCCTCGAGCGCATTCCTAGAGCGCTCTTCTTTGCCTCTATCTTCCTCCATATGAGAGATCTCCTGTTCTCCTCTCATGTCATAGAAATTAAGACCTGTTGTCACGATTTTTATGGGCAAAAAGACTCTAAAAACTAACAAAAGTCTAAACCAAAAATGAAAATCAAATAAAAATAATGCAAAAACCGTCGGGTTGCCACCCGACAAGCGCTTATTTAAGGTCTTGAGCTCGACCCCTTTGGATTTTCAATTAACGCGTAATGTTGGGTGCATATTGTTGGATATGGATGACGTTTGTACACCCTTGTAGGGGATGAACGAGGGAATACGGACCTCGAACGTCTTGTACACGAAGTCGTGTGCAAAGGGAATCTGTTCCCTTGCGGAGAGGATCTCTAGATTAGTGGGAAAGTCGCATTATATGTGCATAAGTGCATGCGACATATGGCTAATAAAGGGGGAATATCTTAAGCTTATGTTGTACTATGCATATGGTACAACTTAAGCTTATGTTGTACCATGTATGATGGTACACTTTAGTTAAATTGTTCCAAAGGAACAATTACTCCTAAAATAACTACCTTGGGGGGCTATAAATAAGACCCAAGGCTTCGCCATTTCCTTACACTTTTGCATGGTATTCTTGCCTTGCATTTCATTCTAGCGAAGCTCTGCCGAAATCCTTCCTCTCTCTTTATCCAAGTTCTTAATCTAAAAGTAGAGATTTAGATTGTGGATTTAGTAGCCTTACTCCGTTCGTGAGAAGACTCGATCCGTCGTGGCGAATCCGAAGGCGAAGTTCCGAGACTACCGTGCCGCATACGCAAGCGTAAGTTTCAACTTCATTTATCGATCCTAACGCTGTTTTGACAGGATCCAATATTGGTATCGGAGCCATAAGGGTTCGCCCCGGTCAAAACCACCGCCACGTCGAACCGATGAACGAGGCGTTGTCTTTTTCACGAATGGGTATCCTACCATTACGGATATGGTAGGAACGCTTCGTGACGGAGAGAACGCAGCGGTTGTTCTTTTCACGTTAGGGTCTCCTATCATTATGGATATGGTAGGAACTCTCCATGACGAGAAGAACCGACCGTTCATATCGTCAAGCTCGCTCTCTTCATGGATGCTGAGTCTCCATTCATAGGGAATGTGAACTATCTTCATGTGGAGCGCGTAGTTTACAAACTTTAAAAGTGTGTTATTTTTTTTAACACACGGCCATTAGAGAATAACTACTTTCTCGACGAACGGGTGCTTCATCGACGAACGGGTGCTTCATCGAGGAAGATGATGGTAGTTATCTCCATCGGAGAAGATGAATTTTGGTGCATGTGCACCATGGCCAAATGGGCTATGAAGGCCATGCACTTCCCCATCCCCATGCGGAGGGAGTTGGCTATGGCCAATAACCACCACAGCCACTGTTGGATATGGAAGACGTTTGTACACCCTTGTGGGGGATGTACGAGAGAATACGGACCTCGAACGTCACGTACACGAAGTCGTGTGCAAAGGGAATCTGTTCCCTTGCGGAGAGGATCTCTGGATGAGTGGGAAAGTCGCATTATATATGCATAAGTGCATGCGACATATGGCTAATAAAGGGGGAATATCTTAAGCTTATGTTGTACCATGCATATGGTACAACTTAAGCTTATAATGTGCCATGTATGATGGTACGCTTTAGTTAAATTGTTCCAAAGGAACAATTTACCCTAAAATAACTACCTTGGGGGCTATAAATAAGACCCAAGGGTTATCCATTTTCCTTACACTTTTGCATGGCATTCTTGCATGCATTTCATTCTAGCGAAGCTCTGCCGAAATCCTTCCTCTCTCTTTATCCAAGTTCTTAATCTAAAGTAGAGATTTAGATTGTGGATTTAGTAGCCTTACTCTATTAGTGAGAAGACTCGATCCGTCGTGGCGAATCCGAAGGCCAAGTTCCGAGACTACCGTGCCGCATACGCAAGCGTAAGTCTCAACTTCATTTATCGATCCTAACGCTGTTTTGACAGGATCCAATATTGGTATCGGAGCCATAAGGGTTCGCCCCGGTCAAAACCACCGCCACGTCGAACCGATGAACGAGGCGTTGTCTTTTTCACGAATGGGTATCCTACCATTACGGATATGGTAGGAACGCTTCGTGACGGAGAGAACGCAGCGGTTGTTCTTTTCACATTAGGGTCTCCTATCATTACGGATATGGTAGAAACTCTCCGTGACGGGAAGAACCGACCGTTCACGTAGTATGTTATTTTTCATTTTTGGCACACGGCCATTAGGAAATAACTAATTTCTCGACGAACTGGTGCTTCATCGACGAACGGGTGCTTCATCGAGGAAGATGATTGTAGTTATCTCCATCGGAGAAGATGAATTTTAGTGCATGTGCGCCATGGCCAAATGGGCTATGAAGGCCATGCACCCCCCTCCCCATGCGGAGGGGGTTGGCTACGGCCAATAACCACCGACGACCACCCCATCAAGGGGGAGGAGTGCATGCGGCCACCCCATGAAAGGGGGGAGACCGGCCATGGCTAAAGGGCCATGGCCGATCAAGGCCAATAGGCCATGGCCGGCCACGACCAGGGCCAGGGAGCCCTGGCCGCGGCCTGGCCAGGGCCTGGCCGCCCTGGCAGGGGCCAGGGCAGGGGCCCTGGCAGGGGCCAGGGCAGGGGCCCTGGCCCCCGGCCAGGGCCAGGCCGCCCTGGCAGAGGCCAGGGGCTGGGCCGCCCTGGCAGGGGCCAGGGCAACACCCTGGCCGAGGCCAGGGCAGGGGCCCTGGCCGCCGGCCAGGGCCTGGCCGCTGCCAGTGCCACGGTCGGCCCTGGCAGCGGCTGTTCTTTAGCCAAGGGCCGGTCTGATCGGCACTGGCCGAGAGTGATGAAGACCAATTTTTGGTCGACCAATTTGGGTGTTTTGGTCGACCAATCCGGCGAAAGGTCTAGGTCGATCACGAATTTGCCGACTAGCCCATACGGGGTGTCAAAAGGCCTTGGTCAAACACGAATGTGCCGATTAGCCCATACGGGGCTAACATTTTATGAAGTTTTTTTTTAACTTGGGCTCTACTCCTTGAAGACTAGCCATAGTGCTCTACTTCATGCGAGATTAGCCAAGTCATTGTGCTCTACTCTACGGAGATTAGCCAATGTACTTATGAAATTGTGCTCTACTCCTTGAAGATTAGCCGTAATGCTCTACTTCATGCGAGATTAGCCATGTCATTGTGCTCTACTCTACGGAGATTAGCCAATGAACTTATAAACGTTGTGCTCTACTCTACGGAGATTAGCCAATGTATTTTCAAATTTTTGAAAAAGATGTTTTCAAATAGGTTATGTCCCGTCCTTAATCGGGATAGCGCAATTTAGAATTCCAAGTCCTACCACGATCCGGCCATGGTTATCTAACCCATGGGTGTGTAGAACAGGTCTCGTGGCTTGGCAATTGTTGCGCTAAAATTCTTTGCGCAAACTCTCACCTATTCCATTTTGAAAGATATGTTTTTCAAAAGTATTTTTCCGCTGCCGGTACCATACGGGTATCATTTCTGATTTCTTTTTACTTGAGATAAGTAAGAGGGATACTTTGAAAGTTACTTCTAGATGGTAGTTGGGAACGTAGTGAACATCTCGATTCTAGAATAACATTTCAGCGCATCCAAGGAACTTATCAAGTGTTTAAAGAATCGAAACTTTATGCATAGAATTTTGATCGTGTTTATCATCTTCTTTGCAGTTTTTTGAATCGAATATGTCTACCGCTTCTAACAACATTGTCGCAGAGCTTAACAAAGGTGAAAAGCTCAACGGCGACAATTATAAACTTTGGTCAATAAAAATCCAATATGTTTTGGAGGAGCAAGATGTGCTTGAAACACTCCAAAACATAATGGAAGAACCTGAGTTGGGCAATACGGCCCAACACAAGAGGGACCGGGAAGCTTATGAGACTTGGACTCGAAAGAACAAAATAGCACGTATTACGTTACTGTCCGCAATGGACAATGACATAATACGTCTATTTCGGGAATTCGACCTAGCCAAAGACATATGGTCTGAGCTAGAAATAAAGTTTGGTGGAACTTCGGTTACCAAACTCCGCTCCTTAAATATTCAATTTGATTCGTACAAGATGCGGCGAGATCATTCTATGAAAAAGCATCTCCGCCACATGGCGAATCTCATAGCTGAATTGAAGGATGCGGGTCTTACGCTGTCTGACGAACAGTAGATCCAAGCAGTCATTCGTTCACTCCCAGATAGCTGGGATAACATGAAAATGCACCTCACTCATAATGAGTGCATTAAAACTTTAAGCGATGTATCTAAACACCTCGAACTCGAGGAAGAGCGGATTCAAGCCGCAAAACCTAGTGCAGAAGTGCACATGGCCGCTAGTTCCTCACATGGAGGAAATAAGCGGAATAATAAACGCTTAAGGTTTGTGAACGAACGAAAGCAAGAACCGGAAACCTCAAAGAAGACAAAGTGGCAAAAGAAAGTGCACTCAAAGAAGAAAAACTTGAAGAAGATCAAGTGCTTTAAGTGCAACAAGTACGGTCACTTCGCCCGTACGTGTACGGATGGAAGTGATAAGGTAACTTGTAGGGCTAGTTACATATGTGTTTCTAGTTCCATGTTTCTTGCTGAATCTAACTATTTTTTTGTTGATTGATTCAGGGGCCACAGACCACGTAGCGAAGGACAGAAGGTTCTTCGTAGAGTATCAAAGGATAACTCAAGGAACAAAGTGGATATACGTCGGCAACAACACTCGTGTTGAAGTCAAGGGCGTCGGAACATGCAAGCTTGTTCTCGACAACGGCCGGACTCTATTATTGCACGACTTCCTCTTTGCTCCAGATATTCGAAGGAATAGCGTATCCGTGGTCATGTTAAAGTCTTTAAGTTATGAATGGAGGTTCTATAAACAAAATGTTGACCTTGTTTGTAAATAGTTCTTTAGTTGGGTCGGGTAATGTTTGTAATGGATTGATTGTATTAAACACTATGTGTGATGATTCTTCTTCTATTAATGAAAGTTTCCATTTGACAAATGCTTCTAACTCTGAATCTGAGATCATTTGTTGGCATGCAAGACTTGGTCACATTGGACCAACTAGAATGGATAGACTTGCCAAAAGTGGCTTGCTATCTAATGTTTCAAAAGTTGAAATGTCAACTTGCGAACATTGTCTTGTAGGGAAAACTTGTCGCAAGCCATTTGGAACTGGCACAAGGGCCGAAGTTCCATTACAGCTTATCCATTCGGACATTTGCGGTCCAATGAATGTTAAGACAAGACATGGGAAGTCCTATTTCATTGATGACTTCACCCGTTTCGGTCACATTTATTTGATTTCCCACAAACATGAAGCTTTAACTTGCTTCAAAAACTATATGAGTTTAGTGGAAAATCAACTAAATCGCAAGATAAAGGTCTTGCGAACCGATCGGGGTGGAGAATATCAATCAACGAGTTTTAAGGAACTCTGTGATGAAAAAGGCATAGTTCATCAAATAACTATGCCTTATACTCCGCAACAAAACGGTGTTGCGGAAAGAAGAAATAGGACATTGATGGAAATGATCCGATCAATGATGTCTCAGGCAAATTTGCCTATCACCTTTGGGGGTGATGCATTATTGACGGCAGCATTCATCTTAAACCGTGTACCCTCGAAATCGGTAAGTTCTACTCCTTATGAGTTGTGGAACAATAGAACTCCAGACTTAAGCATTCTAAAACCTTGGGGTTGTGCCTCTTAGGCACATGTATCCTCTCACAAATATGGAAAACTTGGGCCACGTGGGAGGAAGTGTATCTTCATCCGATACGCTGAAAACTCCAAAGGATATGTTTTCGTCGGTCAAGATGACAATGGGGGTCTTATAGAATTCGAATCGAGGGATGTTGTCTTCTTGGAAAACGAGTTTCCAAGACAGGGTGAGATAAGTCAAGACTTATCCTTGTTTGAGACTTGGGATCAAGAAGGATCGGAACGTTCGAGTGGGAGAATTCTTGGTGAAAAAGAAAATATGTTTCAAACTTCACCTATGAATGATACGAACGATACCAATCCTATTCCGAGTGGGAGTGATGTTATTCCAAGTGGGAGTGATATCATTCCAAGTGGGAGTGATCAAACTCAAGCAAGACGTAGTAATCGAACGAGGCTAACACCTCTGAGATTTGAGGATGAATTTCCTCAAACATTCATGACATTACTACAAGATGATGACGAACCTGCAAATTTCAAACAGGCCGTCACATGCCCTGCTAAAGATAAATGGATAGCAGCGATGGAAGAAGAACTTCAATCCATGAAAACAAACCAAGTCTGGGACTTGGTTGATTTACCTAAGGGACGTAGAGCCATTGGGAACAAGTGGGTTCTCAAAATCAAGCATAAGGCTGATGGCTCCATCGAGAAATATAAAGCTCGCCTTGTTGTGAAAGGTTTCACGCAACAGGAAGGAATAAACTACGAAGAGATTTTTCTCTCATGTCGTGCGTTTTACCTCCAAAGGCGAATGTCTATGTTTGGAAATGTGTCCCAAAGATCCAAAAGAAAGCTATGGAAAAGGTTCCATACTCCAGTGCTGTCAGGAGTCTGATGTACTCCATGATGTGTACCAGACCGGACATTTGCTATGCTGTTGGTATGGTAAGCCGTTACCAATCCAACCCAGGACAGGCACACTGGAAAGCGGTGAAGAGGATATTAAGGTACCTCAAAGGGACTGCGGACTATGCATTATGCTATTTGTAGCATTCGGCATGGCGGTCCAAGAAGCTGTTTGGCTTAGGAAATTCTTAGACAGGTTGACGGATGCCACTGACTCAAGCACTGTTCCTATATACAGTGATAGTCAAGCTTCGATTGTCTATGTCAAAGATCCTAAAATTTCATTATAAGACCAAACACATTGATATTTGATTCAAGTTTGCGAAGAACTATGACAAACGGAAGAAAGTAGACATAGGATACATATCCACGCATAAGATGATAGCGGATCCCCTTACTAAGGCTATCCCCAGAGATGTGTTTTTTCAAACACTTATCATCTATGGGAATGCGTAGGTGCTGAGCTGTATCATATAATATTTCCCATGTCTATAGAAGATCAAAGTTTAATTTGCATACAAGTTTCTTACAAATGATTTTATATACATTTGTGTTTAAGTCTCAGCTATTTTATTGTGTGTATGTCGGACAGATTAAGGTTGGCTCTCTCACATGAGCAACCGCCTTATCTTATCAGATGGATAAGATAGAGATGAGACTAGTTTTAAGTAAAAATCATTAAATGATTTAGAGTCGTGACTTAAACAAGATAGTCGAATGAAAGATCTGCATCATATGTATGCTTACAAAAGATCTGAGATCTATATCACAAGGATATTTGAAAGAGATCTCATAGGATTTTTTAAATCCTATCTGTCTTATGCAGGATGAGAGTCCGGGAATATTTCATGAGTAGTAAGGGGACTCAAAAGATAGGCACTGTGGTGTCTGATCTTTCATCCGTACAACATCATTAAGACATACTCTCCCTGGGAAAGGAGTGCTGTTGTAATACGTGTTCATACCACGTATGCATTTCGACCACTGAGTTAGTAGCAATAGTGTTTGCTATTATGTGAGACTCAAAGGCCATACGGGTCTTAACTCTTACCCTCAAGGACTCCAATTGGTTCCTTTAGATTTGACGAGATGATCGCTATCTTAGCGTGTTGCTAATGGGCTATGATAATTCGGCTCGGCGGGGCACGTTAGAAAAGCGAATCAAGTCAAGATCAAAAGGTTCGCAAGAAGAGGAAGATTGATTTCATATTCGCATTTGGACTTTAATGATTCAATGCTGGCCAGCCAATTGTAATCCAGATGGGATTCAATTGTTGAATATAAAGTATAAGAAATGTGAAGAAATAATCTAGGGTAAAGCGTGCGTTGAACTACTCAACTTTGCACCTTCGAGGTGTTGTGTATCTCTAACAAGTGCACAACAACAGACTCTACGCGCATGACGGTCGCACGGTCTATTTCTCGGTATGATAGATGAAAGAACTAAGAGAAAGACGTTCTCTTACAATCCCCTCAAGTGTGAGTGGGAGATGTTGGATATGGAAGACGTTTGTACACCCTTGTGGGGGATGTACGAGGGAATACGGACCTCGAACGTCGCGTACACGAAGTCGTGTGCAAAGGGAATCTGTTCCCTTGCGGAGAGGATCTCTGGATGAGTGGGAAAGTCGCATTATATATGCATAAGTGCATGCGACATATGGCTAATAAAGGGGGAATATCTTAAGCTTATGTTGTACCATGCATATGGTACAACTTAAGCTTATAATGTGCCATGTATGATGGTACGCTTTAGTTAAATTGTTCCAAAGGAACAATTTACCCAAAAATAACTACCTTGGGGGCTATAAATAAGACCCAAGGGTTAGCCATTTTCCTTACACTTTTGCATGGCATTCTTGCATGCATTTCATTCTAGCGAAGCTCTGCCGAAATCCTTCCTCTCTCTTTATCCAAGTTCTTAATCTAAAGTAGAGATTTAGATTGTGGATTTAGTAGCCTTACTCCGTTCGTGAGAAGCCTCGATCCGTCGTGGCGAATCCGAAGGCAAAGTTCCGAGACTACCGTGCCGCATACGCAAGCGTAAGTCTCAACTTTATTTATCGATCCTAACTCTGTTTTGACAGGATCCTACAGCCACCCCTCCGGCGGGGTGTGCGGCAACCCCATTCAAAGGGGGTGGCCGGCCATGGCCATATGGGCCATGGCCGGCCAATGCCAAAATGGCCTTGGCCATGACCGGCCATGGCCAAGCCATGGCCAGGCCTGGCCTAGGCCAGGCCATGGCCAGGCCAGGGCCAAGGGGCCCTGGCCGGCCTCGGCCAAGGCCAGGGGCCGGCCTGGCCGGCCCTGGCAGAGGCCAGGTCCAGCGCCCTGGCCACTGCCGGGGCCTGGCTGGCCCTGGCAGAGGCCAGGGCCAATGCCCTGGCCTCGGCCAGGGCCTGGCCGGCCCTGGCCGGCCTCGGCCAGGGCAGAGGCCCTGGCCGAGGGGCCAGGGCCCCTGGCCGGTCAGGGCAGAGGCCCTGGCCGGCCCTTGGCCAGCCTCGGCCAGGGCAGAGGCCCTGGCCGGGAGAAGTTTCAGACCATTATCATTGGACGAACAATTCGGGTGTTTTGGTCGACCAATTTGGCAAAAGGCCTTGGTCAAACACGAATGTGCCGACTAGCCCATACGGGGCTAACGACAGTCGTCTGCTCTTATTTTATAAAGTTTTTTTTTCTTGGGCTCTACTCCTTGAAGATTAGCCGTAGTGCTCTACTTCATGCGAGATTAGCCATGTCATTGTGCTCTACTCTACGGAGATTAGCCAATGTACTTATGACATTGTGCTCTACTCTACGGAGATTTGCCAATGTATTTCAAATTTTTTTGAAAAAGATGTTTTCAAATAGGTTATGTCCCGTCCTTAATCGGGATAGCGCAATTTAGAATTCCAAGTCCTACCACGATCCGGCCATGGTTATCTAACCAATGGGTGTGAAGAACAGGTCTCGTGGCTTGGCAATTGTTGCGCTAAAATTCTTTGCGCAAACTCTCACCTATTCCATTTTGAAAGATATGTTTTTCAAAAGTATTTTTCCGCTGCTGGTACCATACTGGTATCATTTCTGATTTCCTTCTACATGAGATAAGTAAGAGGGATACTTTGAAAGTTACTTCTAGATGGTAGTTGGGAACGTAGTGAACTTCTCGATTCTAGAGTAACATTTCAGCTTATCCAAGGAACTTATCAAGTGTTTAAAGAATTGAAACTTTATGCATTGAATTTTGATCGTGTTTTTCATTTTCTTTGCAGTTTTTTGATTCGAATATGTCTACCGCTTCTAAGAACATCGTCGCCGAGCTTAACAAAGGTAAGAAGCTCAATGGCGACAATTATAAACTTTGGTCAATAAAAATCCAATATGTTTTGGAGGAGCAAGATGTGCTTGAAACACTCCAAAACGTAATGGAAGAACCTGAGTTGGGCAATACGGCCCAATACAAGAGGGACCGAGAAGTTTATGAGACTTGGACTCGAAAGAACAAAATAGCACGTATTACGTTATTGTCCGCAATGGACAATGACATAATGCGTCTATTTCGGGAATTCGACCTAGCCAAAGACATATGGTCTGGGCTAGAAATAAAGTTTGGTGGAACTTCGGTCACCAAACTCCGCTCCTTAAATATTCAATTTGATTCGTACAAAATGCGGCGAGATCAATCTATGAAAAAGCATCTCTGCCACATGGCGAATCTCATAGCTGAATTGAAGGATGCGGGTCTTACGCTGTCTGACGAACAGCAGATCCAAGCAGTCATTCGTTCACTCCCAGATAGCTGGGATAACATGAAAATGCACCTCACTCATAATGAGTGCATTAAAACTTTAAGCGATGTATCCAAACACCTCGAACTCGAGGAAGAGCGGATTCAAGCTGCAAAACCTAGTGCCGAAGTGCACATGGCCGCTAGTTCCTCACATGGAGGAAAGAAGCGGAAGGATAAACGCTTAAGGTTTATGAACGAACGAAAGCAAGAACCGGAAACCTCAAAGAAGACTAAGAACAAAAAGTGGCAAAAGAAAGTGCACTCAAAGAAGAAAAACTTGAAGAAGATCAAGTGCTTTAAGTGCAACAAGTACGGTCACTTCGCCCGTACGTGTACGGATGGAAGTGATAAGGTAACTTGTAGTGCTAGTTACATATGTGTTTCTAGTTCCATGTTTCTTGCTGAATCTAACTATTTTTGGTTGATTGATTCAGGGGCCACAGACCACGTAGCGAAGGACAGAAGGTTCTTCGTAGAGTATCGAAGGATAACTCAAGGAACAACGTGGATATACGTCGGCAACAACACTCGTGTTGAAGTCAAGGGCGTCGGAACATGCAAGCTAGTTCTCGACAACGGCCGGACTCTATTATTGCACGACGTCCTCTTTGCTCCAGATATTTGAAGGAATATCGTATCCGTGGTCATGTTAATGTCTTTAGGTTATGAATGGAGGTTCTATGAACAAAATGTTGACCTTGTTTGTAATAGTTCTTTGGTTGGGTCGGGTAATGTTTGTAATGGATTGATTGTTTTAAACACTATGTATGATGATTCTTCTTCTATTAATGAAAGTTTCCATTTGACAAATTCTTCTAACTCTGATTCTGAGATCATTTGTTGGCATGCAAGACTTGGTCACATTGGACCAACTAGAATGGATAGACTTGCCAAAAGTGGCTTGCTATCTAATGTTTCAAAAGTTGAAATGTCAACTTGCGAACATTGTCTTGTAGGGAAAACTTGTCGCAAGACGTTTGGAACTGGCATAAGGGCCGAAGTTCCATTACAACTTATCTCGGACATTTGCGGTCCAATGAATGTTAAGACAAGACGCGGGAAGTCCTATTTCATCACCTTCATTGATGACTTCACCCGTTCAGTCACAATTATTTGATTTTCCACAAACATGAAGCTTTAACTTGCTTCAAAAACTATATGAGTTTAGTGGAAAATCAACTAGATCGCAAGATAAAGGTCTTACGAACCGATCGGGGTGGAGAATATCAATCAACGAGTTTTAAGGAACTCTGTGATGAAAAAGGCATAGTTCATCAAATAACTATGCCTTATACTCCGCAACAAAACGGTGTTACGGAAAGAAGAAATAGGACATTGATGGAAATGGTCCGATCAATGATGTCTCAGGCAAATTTGCCCATCACCTTTTGGGGTGATGCATTATTGACGGCAGCATTCATCTTAAACCGTGTACCCTCGAAGTCGGTAAATTCTACTCCTTATGAGTTGTGGAACAATAGAACTCCAGACTTAAGCATTCTAAAACCTTGGGGTTGTGCCTCTTACGCACATTTATCCTCTCACAAATATGGCAAACTTGGGTCTCGTGGGAGGAAGTGTATCTCCATCCGATACGCTGAAAACTCCAAAGGATATGTTTTCGTCGGTCAAGAGGACAATGTGGGTCTAATTGAATTCGAATCGAGGAATGTTGTCTTCTTGGAAAACGAGTTTCCAAGACAGGGTGAGATAAGTCAAGACTTATCCTTGTTTGAGACTTGGGATCAAGAAGGATCGGAACGTTCGAGTGGGAGAATTCTTGGTGTAGAGGAAAATGACCCTCATACTTCACATATGGATGATACGAACGATACCAATCCTATTCCGAGTGGGAGTGATATTATTCCAAGTGGGAGTGATGTCATTCCAAGTGGGAGTGATCAAACTCAAGCAAGACGTAGTAATCGAACGAGGCTAACACCTCTGAGATTTGAGGATGAATTTCCTCAAACATTCATGACATTACTACAAGATGATGACGAACCTGCAAATTTCAAACAGGTCGTCACATGCCCTGCTAAAGATAAATGGATAGCGACGATGGAAGAAGAACTTCAATCCATGAAAACAAACCAAGTCTGGGACTTGGTTGATTTACCTAAGGGACGTAGAGCCATTGGGAACAAGTGGGTTCTCAAAATCAAGCATAAGGCTGATGGCTCTATCGAGAAATATAAAGCTCGCCTTGTTATGAAAGGTTTAACGCAACAGGAAGGAATAGACTATGAAGAGACTTTCTCTCCTGTCGTGCGTTTTACCTCCATTCGCTTAATTCTGGCAATGGTGGCTTGTTTGGACCTCGAGTTACATCAGATGGATGTAAAGACTGCTTTTCTTAACGGAGAACTAGATGAGGAGATCTACATGGAACAACCAAACGGGTTCGTACAAGAAGAAAACAAACATAAGGTTTGTAAACTTCGTAAATCCATATATGGTCTTAAACAATCCTCAAAGCAGTGGTATATGTGCTTTCATGAAGTCGTTTTTTCGTATGGTTTCTCCATGCTCGACGAAGACAACTGTGTATACATTAAGAGGATTAAGAACAAGTATGTAATTATATCTCTTTATGAAGATGACATACTTATAGCCGGAAATGATAAGCGTCTTATCCTAGATATCAAAGCTTGGCTTTCATCCGTCTTTGAGATGAAAGACATGGGTGAAGCTGCATATATCCTTGGGGTTAAGATCTCAAGGAATCGTTCCAAGAAACTTCTTTCTCTCTCTCAAGAAACATATATAAAGAAAGTTTTAGAACGGTTTAATATGCAGGACTGAAAGCCAATTGATACTCCAATAAGCAAAGGCGAGGGTCTATGTTTGGAAATGTGTCCCAAAGATCCAAAAGAAAAGAAAGCTATGGAAAAGGTTCCATACTCCAGTGCTGTCGGGAGTCTGATGTACGCCATGATGTGTACCAGACCGGACATTTGCTATGCTGTTGGTATGGTATGCCGTTACCAATCCAACCCAGGACATGCACACTGGAAAGCGGTGAAGAGGATATTAAGGTACCTCAAAGGGACTGCGGACTATGCGTTGTGCTATCAAGGCAATACCTTGAGACTCGAAGGCTATACCGATGCTGATTGGGTAGGTGATCTCGACGAACGAAGATCTACCTCAGGCTTTGTTTTCTTGCTCAGGAATGGTGCAATATCCTGGAGCAGCAAGAAGCAACCCTGCATCGCCCTATCAACCATGGAAGCTGAATTTGTAGCATTCAGCATGGCGGACCAAGAAGCTGTTTGGCTTAGGAAATTCTTAGACAGGCTGACGGATGCCACTGACTCGAGCACTGTTCCTATATACAGTGATAGTCAAGCTTCGATTGCCTATGTCAAAGATCCTAAATTTCATTGTAAGACCAAACACATTGATATTTGATTCAAGTTTGCGAAGGACTATGACAAACAGAAGGAAGTAGACATAGGATACATATCCACGCATAAGATGATAGCGGATCCCCTTACTAAGGCGATCCCCAGAGATGTGTTCTTCAAACACTTATCATCTATGGGAATGCGTAGGTGCTGAGCTGTATCATGTAATATTTCCCATGTCTATAGAAGATCAAAGTTTAATAAAAAGAAGAAGTTTTTTTTATATATTGCATACAAGTTTCTTACAAATGATTTTATACATTTGTGTTTAAGTCTCAGCTATTTTATTGTGTGTATGTCGGACAGATTAAGGTTGGCTCTCTCACATGAGCAACCGCCTTATATTATCAGATGGATAAGATAGAGATGAGACTAGTTTAAAGTCAAAATCATTAGACAAATGATTTAGAGTCGTGACTTAAACAAGATAGTCGAATGAAAGATCTGCATCATATGGATGCTTACAAAAGATCTGAGATATGTATCACAAAGATATTTAAAAGAGATCTCATAGGATTTTTTAAATCCTATCTGTCTTATGCAGGATGAGAGTCCGGGAATATTTCATGGGTAGTAAGGGGACTCAAAAGATAGGCACTGTGGTGTCTGATCTTTCATCCGTACAACATCATTAAGACATACTCTCCCTGGGAAAGGAGTGATGTTGTAATACGTGTTCATACCATGTATGCATTACGACCACTGAGTTAGTAGCAATAGTGTTTGCTATTATGTGAGACTCAAAGGCCATATGGGTCTTAACTCTTACCCTCAAGGACTCCAATTAGTTCCTTTAGATTTGACGAGATGATCGCTATCTTAGCGTGTTACTAATGGGCTATGATAATTCGGCTCGGTGGGGAACGTTAGAAAAGCGAATCAAGTCAAGATCAGAAGGTTCGCAAGAAGAGGAAGATTGATTTCATATTCGTATTTGGACTTTAATGATTCAAAGCTGGCCAGCCAATTGTGATCCAGATGGGATTCAATTGTTGAATATAAAGTATAAGAAATGTGAAGAAATAATCTAGGGTAAAACATGCGTTGAACTACTCAACTTTGCACCTTCGAGGTCGTTGTGTATCTCTAACAAGTGCACAACAACAGACTCTACGCGCATGACGGTCGCACGGTCTATTTCTCGGTATGATAGATGAAAGAACTAAGAGAAAGACGTTCTCTTACAATCCCCTCAAGTGTGAGTGGGAGATGTTGGATATGGATGACGTTTGTACACCCTTGTAGGGGATGTACGAGGGAATACGGACCTCGAACGTCTTGTACACGAAGTCGTGTGCAAAGGGAATCTGTTCCCTTGTGGAGAGGATCTCTAGATTAGTGGGAAAGTCGCATTATATGTGCATAAGTGCATGCGACATATGGCTAATAAAGGAGGAATATCTTAAGCTTATGTTGTACCATGCATATGGTACAACTTAAGCTTATGTTGTACCATGTATGATGGTACACTTTAGTTAAATTGTTCCAAAGGAACAATTACTCCTAAAATAACTACCTTGGGGGCTATAAATAAGACCCAATGCTTAGCCATTTCCTTACACTTTTGCATGGTATTCTTTCCTTGCATTTCATTCTAGCGAAGCTCTGCCGAAATCCTTCCTATCTCTTTATCCAAGTTCTTAATCTAAAAGTAGAGATTTAGATTGTGGATTTAGTAGCCTTACTCCGTTCGTGAGAAGACTCGATCCGTCGTGGCGAATCCGAAGGCAACGTTCCGAGACTACCGTGCCGCATACGCAAGCGTAAGTCTCAACTTCATTTATCGATCCTAACGCTGTTTTGACAGGATCCAATACATATGAGATGCACCCGTCGAACTTGCCAGGAAGACTGCTCGGATTTGGATCGTGGTGGTGCGTGGCCTTCCTCAGTGCCCCTTCATCATGAGCAATGTTGGGGGGTGGCTCCCCCAAGCTTGAGCTTGTTCCGGTCCTTGACTTCATCGGTGACACCGATCTTCGAATCGGTGGAGCTTTCTTCGGATTCTTCAATGTCGAGAGCTTGCAAAGCTCCCGTATTCTCATGACATCAGCATTGCCATCATCATTTGCCGTGGAGATTTTGGGAGAGTCCTCCATCTTCTCTTCTTCGACCAAATCTTGGCCTTCTTCGAAGCCGTCATCATGGAGTGCACCGATGGAGTAGCGGATAGCCTCTTCTATAACCTCGTCAAGGAGGTCCAAGTAATCTATCTCATCATGATACAGCATGTGCTTCATAGCATTTGGTATATGGAGCTCGACTTCAATGTTGTCGACATTCAAGGTAAGAGTCCCTTCCCGCACGTCGACGATTACACCAGCGGTGGTGAGGAATGGGCGTCCAAGTATGAGCGATGTGTCACCCTCTTCCTTGATGTCCATGATCACAAAATCACAAGGCAAGCATATGCCTCCCGGAACTTGGAGTGGGATATTCTCCGTGATCCCAACCGGCCATGTAATCTGACCGTCCGTGAGTTGAATCCTCATGTCGGTTGGCTTTAAACCAGTACCGGTATTCAACTTCCGGAACATGGTGAGAGGCATGAGGCTCACACTAGTGCCCAAATCAACCAATGCTTTTTGTAGGGGGACGCCTCTGAGTGTGCAAGGAAACCGGAAACTCCCGGGGTCTTTAAATTTGGCGAGCTCCTTTTCCTTCCTAGTGAACCACGTTCCTTGTTCCGCGAGCATGATCTTCTCCTTCCTTTTTCTTCCCGTAATCAAGTCCTTTAAGAACTTTGTGTAGGACGGTATTTCCACTATGGCGTCAAGGAAAGGGATATTGAGGCTCACCCCTCTCAAGTATTCGAGGAACTTGGCTAGCCTGTTCTCGATCTTGGCTCTAGCTAGCCGTTGAGGGAAAGGCACCGGTGGCATGAATCGGCGCTCATCAATAAGCTCCTCGACTTTAGATTTTGCTCCTTCTTACGGCTCCTTATCTTTCTCCACCTCAATTACCGACTCGCTCTCTTCTCGGATCTCCACCACGGGTTCCTTGACTTGAATCATGGGGGGAGTGGTATCCTTCCCACCCCTTGTCGTAACCGCAACAACCGCGTTGATATGGCCGGTGTTGCCCCGTGGATTTGGCCCGGGTTGAGCCAGCAATTTTTGGTTATTTCTATTGAGCAACGCAAGTTGCTCCCCAATTTGAGCGACGACGGTGGTGAGAGAATCTTGTCCCGCCTTCAACGTGGCGTTAATCTTCCTCTGCTCCGCCATAAACTCCTCCACCTTAGCTTCAAAATCCGAATGTGGTTGAGCTTGTGGAGGGTTGGGATTTCTCCAACCTTGATTATACCCGGATGGCCTATAAGGTCCCACTTGGTTCCTAGGTGGGAAGTTTTGTTGCGGTGGCCCCCTTGGTTGATAATTCGGTTGTGGTGGTGGAGCCCGAGCTTGAGGAGGTTGTTGAGGCGGGGGGTTCAAGGCACCATCATTATTTGTATAGGAAAAACCCGGATGGTTTCTAGTGGCTGGGTTGGCCCAATATCCAGAATTCCTCGCAACATACTGAATTTGCTCCAAAGCTCCTTCTCCATGCTCTCCTCCAACATACATGGCTTGGGATTGGTCTTGCCAATCACTCATATGGTTTGTCGGTGCGGATGTAGTAGGGGCTCCTTGCGGCTCGGTAATGTATTTCTCCAACCTCTCTACTATCTTGTGGAGAGAGTCAAATTTGCTAGCAAGCTCCGCCACGGCCTTGGCCTCATAAATACTCGTGGGCTTCAAGAAGGATGAAGAATGTCCTCGCTCGTCCCCCCCATTGTTGGTTGTTGGAGGCCATCTCCTCTAGCAAGGCCGTAGCTTCATCGGGAGTCTTTGACAAAATGGCTCCGTTTGCGGTAGCATCAATAATCTGTTTTGTGCCCGGTTGGAGTCCATTATAGAAACTGTGGACAAGCTCCCAATCTTCAATGCTGTGATGGGGGCATTGATGTTGCAAGTCCTTGAAGCGCTCCCACGCCTCATAGAGAGTTTCATGTGGTCCTTGCTTGAAGGACATGAGAGCACTTCTTATCTTCACCGTCTTGGAGGGCGGGTAAAACTTGTCGACGAAGGCACTCGCCAATTCATCCCAAGTGGTGAAGATTCCTTCAGCTTGC
Source organism: Scilla litardierei (assembly GCA_030789695.1). Lineage (NCBI taxonomy): Eukaryota > Viridiplantae > Streptophyta > Magnoliopsida > Asparagales > Asparagaceae > Scilla > Scilla litardierei. The sequence continues at coordinate 58,080,208 of CM061137.1, forward strand.
GTCCTCAACCAATATAAGGCCTTGTCCTTGAGTGTGAAGGGAAAGAGACGAAGTCTGATAGCATCTATGGAGACGCCCGGCATTTGGAAGGTGGCACATTTTGATGGGAAGAGCTGGATGTGGAAATGAGGGTTCTCATGGGAATTCCCATGAAAAGGGTCTTGCTGCATCAGAACTACCAATCCGGTCTTCAATTCGAAATTTTTGTCGGCCGCCAACTCCGGCATAGCTATGGACGAGGTCGTCGAAGAAGTCTTAGGCCGAAGCTTATCTCTAATGGAAATGATCCTCGCCATTCGCGCCGCCAATTCTTCGGGTGTCTCAGGATGGGTCATAAAATTTCCTTCTGTATCGGGTCTCTTCTCCGGTCGGATCCTCCTCAATGTACGCTCGATCTCCGGATCAGATAGTATTTCTTCGGGGTCCGTCGTGGATCTCGTGTACATGCAAGGGAAAACAGAGTTTCAAAGAAATAGTTAGCACAAAGGAAGGGTAAAATAAAAATAGATATAACAAAACAAAAAGAAAAATAGCTAGGTAGGTAGAATCAAACACTATCGCCTCCCCGGCAATGGCGCCAAAAACTTGATCGACGCCCCGGTAGTGCGCACACGCAACCGGGGCGAGCGACTCGCTAGTCTTACCGCAAGCGCACGGTGTAGCGGCGAGCGGGTATCGAACACGAGGAGGGCAAATGACAGTGTCTTCTTCAATTCACCTGGCTATAAGAACAGTCGAGAAATGTTCGCAATAAAGCGGTCACAGTCGTTCAATTGTATAAAGAAAATATCAAATTCATAAAACGCCTAGGGGTAGGGATTCCCCGCTACTAACCGTATCTCGTCATTGTGATTCGTAGGTTTCACAATTGCTAGACTTGCAATTCAGGTGAACTAGTTGCAACTAAATGTAGAACCAAGCTCACGCTCTCGCGCTATTGCCGGTCTATAGCAAACCTAGGGTTGGGTCCAATCTCTTGCAAACCATAACCTAGGCAAGCTAGCGTGAAGAACAACATCATCGTTCAATCGTATCTCGAGCCCACTCTCGTGCAAACTCGAGCTATGACCTAGGTTGAGATAGTTCCTACCCGTCCAATCTCATGCAAATGGGTATTTGTATAGAATTGCAATCGAAAACCCTAGTTTCGGTCCAATCTCTTGCAACCCGATTCCAGAGAAATCCAATTGTAACCCAATTCGAATTTCTATGGCTTCCTATCGAATTGGGATCCAATCTCTTGCAAATCCCAATCGGTATGAATCCCTAGCTATTCGTAATAAATCAATCCCAAACTAACCCTAATCAATTCTAGCAATAATTTCACCAATTCATCACAAATTAGAAATAGGGTTCGTAGGGTTCATCCCTACGCCCTAAGACGATAAAACTATTCACAATTCATAATGCAATTCAATGGAAATTCAATAATAAAAACAATAGAATTCATTGCAATATTCAATATATCAATAAAAATGAGGTTTTTGATAGAGAGAGAGAGAGACAAACCAATGAAGATTCAATAGCATCCAACAAAATAACACTTTTCTCTCCCTCCTAAAAGCTCAATCTAATCTTCTAAAAAGTAATCTAAAAAAGGCTGCAAAAAGTTCTGAAAAAGCTCTCTAAACTAGGTTAAAAACTGGGGTTAAATACCCCCCCAAATCGCCCAAAAAACTGTGACAAAATTGCCCCTACGCAGCCTGAAAATCGCAATTTACGCTACAGGCAGCGCGGCTCACTCGGTCGAGTGACAAATGACTTTCAGCCGAGTGACAAACCCTGACAAATTCCAGTAACTTAAGACTTTTGGGGGTCGGCTCCTCGGGAGTCACTCGGCCGAGTGACTTTCTTTGCTTCGGCCGAGGGGACTTCTTCACTCGGCCGAGTCGGAACTCGGGAGTTGACTGACAGATTACATTAAGTCTGGGATTTTTCTTGCCGTCGTTTTGATGCCACTCAGGCGAGTGGTGTCTCCGTGGTTCGGCCGAGTGGGTTGTCGACAGTCGGTCGAGTGCACGCTGATACTCAATCTGTTGCGTGTCTGATCTGGCCGGCCGAGCGGGCTGTCGATGGTCGGCCGAGTGACTCCTTCACTCGGCCGAGTGACATGCTGAAAATGCCCAATCTTCGTATTTTTGCTCCCTCGTCGCTCCTACGACGTTCTTTCTTCTTCCACTCCTCTCCAATCGCAGAATTCCCCTCACAAGAGTCACGGGTGACACTCCGGAGTGGGTGCATCTCAGAATCACTCCAAATCGCTCGAAATCTCCTGAAATTCGACAAAAACAAGAAATCGTGAAAAGCATCGCAATATTGTCGAATAATCGTGAAAAACGTGATAGGAGCGATCAAAATGGCATGCAAACATGCAGAAAAAAGGTGTAAAATATAGAGTGATCAATCGGCAACTTGGGGTCATTGCCGCACCATTGGACTTCAAACATCAGCCTCCACAAGGATAGTCAATTCATCTTCATCACATCATAGGTGTGGGCTACAAAGGGGAAGAGTTAAGGGGTTCGTAAACTCACGCATCTAAGGAGTAGCTGACTGCCAAACATAAGCTTTGTCGACCACATAACTTGCCACAATATTTGAGTGCACAAGCCTTAGCCGCAACATGAGTTGTTGAGGAGACAGGACGTGACGCGACATCTACATCTTGCCAGACAAGAGCTGGCACGTGCCGATTGACAGAGACGACTACGTCTACACACTGAGATTCTCTAAACTCTATTATTATTATCTGTGTGTAGTAGTGTAGTGATCTCTGTCGGGGAAACTTTACTGTATTTGTGATACTTTTGGGGTCTTGTCTGGTAGGTGCTAGACAAGAGGTACTTGACTAGTTGGGGTGAGAGCATATACTAGGATTAGTTTTATTGAGCACTCTGGTGAGTGCAGATACTAGAGCCAGGTAAGTGTAGAGTGGGTGCTCCAGCTACAGGTTGTACCAGGTAACATTTCTAATATAGTATTTTCTTTCGAGGCTGGATGTAGGTCGTGGGTGAGACCGAACCAGGGTAAATCTGTTGTGCATCTGTGATTGCTTATTGTTTACCTTGCATGTGATTATAATTGTGTGTGATTTCTTGTGGGTTACACGCGAATTTTTATAAGTCTATTCACCCTCCCACCTCTAGGCTTAGATCCAGATTCAACAAGTGGTATCAGAGCAGGTTATAGGATCTAGTCTCGGATTGACCATGTCTGACTCTAGTGATTATGCTTTTGCTGAAGGTCAGTCCATATCACGACCCCTAGATTTAATGGAGTAGATTATGCTTATTGGAAAACTAGAATGAAAATTTACTTAGCTACTGTTGATTATAATATATGGAATATTATTAAAAAAGGATATAGTCCTCCCATGATTAAAATCCAAGATACTGAAATGTTGAAACCTGAAGATAAATGGGATGACAATGAAAAAAATGATTTTCCTTGAATAATAAAGCCATGAAGGCACTCATTTTTTCATTAGATAAATCTGAATTTAATCGTATCTCACATTGTCTAACTGTGCAGGAAATAAGGCATACGATGGAGGTGACGCATAAAGGAACGTCACAAGTGAAGGAATCCAGACTTGCGCTGCTGAGTACAGAATATGAAAGTTTCCGCATTCTGCCATCTGAGTCCGTCAAGGAGATGTTCGTGAGATTCATGGACATCGTATATAAATCCAGCTCTCTCGGTAAGCCATACTCTAGCCATGAACAGGTAAGGAAAATCTTAAGGGCGCTGCCAAGCTCATTCAGGCCTAAAGTCACCGCCATCCAAGAAGCGAAAGATCTATCTCAGATGAGGGTGGAGGACTTGATAGGTAATTTAATGTCCTACGAGCTTGAGTTGCAGAACGTTGAAGCTAGAGAGAATCCTGAGGAGAAGGAAAAAGCTCCAAAGCCACAAGCTCTGAAAGCTAGTGAAGATGACGATGATGAGGAGATGGCGCTGATGGTCAAAAATTTCAGAAAATTCATCAGAACTCCTCACGGAAGAGCAGAAATGCAAAACAGGTTTAATCGTTTCAATAATTTTAATTCTGCAAAAAAATCATCTGAGCAGGCTGCTACTGACCATGTCATATGTTTCAAATGCAACAGGAGGGGACATTATATGAAGCATTACAAACAAGAGACCGCTCAAGTTGCAAAAGAAAACGGAAAAGCCAAAATGCTAACATGGGACATGAACAGCAAAGCTGAGTATGAGGATGAGGAGGTTGTAGCTTTCACCTCCCTCTGCTTGATGGGAGAATTAGATGAGGTAACATCTTGCACCAATAGAGTTGATATTAGAAATTTGTGTAAAGAAATGCAATTTGAACTTGATAGGCAACGATGTATTCCTGATGATATGAAAGGTGTTATTGAGAACCTAGAATCTGCTTTAGAAGGTTATAAAAAGTCTAATGGTGAATTACAACAAGAAAATTGTGACATGTATCATGAAAAAAAATGAATTGAATGAAAAACTTGTTGCTTGTAATTCTACCATTGCTTTGTTGGAAAAAGAGAACTCTAGGTTGTATGAAAAAGCTACTTGTCTTTCTCGTCCTTCCTTATTAAATGATATTAGCATGCTTAAGCCAGATTTATTTAAGCTTGAAGCTGAAAAAGTTTATGTGATTAAGGGGCTTAATGATAATTTATGCATGTTGAATAACGAGCTTAAAAATAAAATGGATGATTTTAAAAAGAAGGAAGAGGGAAACAAGAGAGCTTTTTTAAGTAAATGTACTTTGCTTGTGGATGAAAATGCGCTTTTAAAATCCAATGTCTCTAGTCTTGAATTGTCCTTTAAGAAATTCTCTATAGGAAAACTATCGTTGGATACTATTTTAGAGAATCAATTATATGGCAATAATAAACGAGGACTTGGATTTGGTTCAAAAACTGCTAAAAAGACTATTTTTAAGAAATTCCACAATGTGCCTTCTATTGTAAAAAATATGCATGCAAAGTGCTTTACTTATGATAGTGTTGGTCATACATCCTATTATTGTAAGTTTAGGAACACAAATATAAAGTTCAAACAATTGTGGGTTTCTAAAACTTTAATGACTAACACTAGTGGACCTTGTTGGATTCCAAGGTCACACACTACACCTTTCATGTAGGTGAGATAGAGATTTGGCGAGGAGCGATGAATTGAAAGTTTCATTATTTAGCTCCTTAGTCAAATAACGACGTGAATGTATGGTTTTTATTCTTTGATTCTAACCTTCATAGCATCTTTATGTTTTATTTATTTTCGTTTTTATTCTTTGATTCTAACCTTCATAGCATCTTTATGTTTTATTTATTTTCATGCTTGATTTATTTCTCGTTTGTGTGCATATTTGCTAGATTTTAGTTTGCTTTAGATGATTATATATATATATATATACGCCATATGAGAGGATGTCTCATATGCCCTCTCACATAAAAGGGGCAAGTACAAGCCCACATGGGCTTGTACTTGTTGTACTTGACCCCCTTTATGTGAGAGGGCATATGAGACACCCTCTCATATGACGTATGATACCCATTAATCCCTATATATATATATACTAGTCATTACCCGTGCCCATAGGGCACGGTTTATTTAATGGCTGAGTTTTTCTCCCCCACAAATTTCTAGTTCTCTTGATGTTATCCCTCTATATATATATATATATATATATATATATATATATATATATATATGGATTAATGTAGAGCAGGTGGCACCTGATCTAATGGATCAGGTGCAAGACGCAAAAAAGATGTGACCCAACAAGTACTAGCCCATGTGGGGGCTTGTACTTTCAACCTTTTTTGTGTCTAAGCACCTGATCCATTGGATCAGGTGGCAGCTTTTCTGCATTAAATCCATATATATATATATATATATATATATATATATATATATATATATATATATATATATATATATATATATATATATATATATATATATATATATATATATATGAAAAATCAAAAATCAAAAAAAAATGTGCTTAATGAATACCTCTTTATGATTCATTGTAAGTGGTATGTTTTGGATGTTCATTCATATCCTTTGTACAAATCATTGTATTATTGTTATAGCTACATGTGCATGTTAGAATCTATATAGTAGCCATGACATGCTTCATGTAATGATTATTTGATTTCTACACCTTCATACTCACTTCCACGAATCCTAAACTCGTTGTACTTTTGGAGATTCTTTTTATAAATATTGGAAAGTGAATGTAGGTTGATAATAACTGAATTATCTAAGGGATATGATGTGTGTTGCCATGAATAAACATTGAGCACAAAAAGAATTGTAAATGAAAAAATTATATATGAATATTGCTTCGTAAATAAAATGGATACAATTCATGAAAAGTACACTACCCACGAGTATCCAACATACACTTTATGGGTAATCTTTAGCGTTGGTGTATTTTACTCGTCAAGCATTGCCAATCCCACATCTAAGAGTCCTTATAGGTTATGTTTTAGGGTTTGGTACCTTAAACTCATTTTTAATGAGGTGGGAAAAGTCAATCCTAGTTATATTCATGTTAAATGGAAAATGAGGATTGATTTGGTTGATGTTCTAAATTGAATCCTCCTTTGTACTTCAATGTTTATATTACTACACTTACACAATGGTGGTGAAGTCTAAATTATGATTTCCTTTGAACTTGAATTGCCTACCTTATGAAAAATGACATGCAAGTGATGGATATAATCTATAATACTTTATTTTTGCATGTGATATTTGTTTGACTCCAATAATACGCTTTTGATGATAACAAAGGGGGAGAAAAGAGAAAGATTTGGTATTTGTATTTGTTGAAGGGGGTCCCTAAAAATACTTCCTTTGGTTCAAGGGGGAGCTTGGAAAAGGGGGGAGCATGCTTATTTCATTGCTATATTATGTGCATGCTAGTAATGCTTGAATCTTATTGCTCATTATATGTATTACATCCTTCATCACACTTCACACACGCACATTTATTTGCTCAAATCTTTTATGGGTTTGGCATTATCAAAAGGGGGAGATTATTTGAAGGAACGATCAAGGATATCTAGTTTGATTATGACAAACGTGTGTTACTATTTAACATGTGTGCTAAGTGTGTTTTAAGGATGACGAAACGATAATTCTTTCAGGAGTTGACTAAGTCAAGAGATGGAGGAATTGATATTCATATAGCAATTTGGGAGAGAGGAAGTGTTGTTAACAAAGCATTTTGACTTGGTCAAAGGGGAGATAGGATTGATTCATATTAATTGGGATGAGATCAAATCCTACTATATTCAAACTTCCCGTTCTTATCCCTAATGAATTGTCAAATCCCAAATTGATTTACCCATATCTCAATTCGCCTACCCCTTGGCTATAGCCGACTTCATTGCCTCCTTTATGTCGAACCCCATCTCAAAACCCTAGTCAAAAAATCTATATAAGCCTTCATCAAGACCTAGGGTACAAAGTGGATCGGCCAAAGTAATTCTCCAAGGTATAAATGAGCTACATCATCTCAAAAACCCTACCCTAGAAGCCATCAACTTACGGCCAAAAGAGCAGCCTACAATTCAAAGAGCACCCGCAACATTAGGCTATCTCATGCCGTAGTTGTTGACTAGGGGTGTACTTAATTGCCAAGCCCAGTTCAAACTTTCCAAAGAGCTGAAATTGATGAAGCTGCCGCAATATTTGAAACCCCCCATGTGCTTGCAGCTTGTGATTGACCAAAGCACTAAAGAGAGAATGACAAGAGGCCATGTGCATCAAACAAAATAAATGAAGTAAAGGCCGACCATTGTAGTGTCAAAGGGATGCATGTGATCAACTTTCAAAGGGGCCAAAATTCTGAGCTTTTAATTCTCTTACCTACCATTTGATTTGAGTTCCTATTTTCTTATTTTTTGTTTGCTTTGCAGGAACATGTGGCCGAAATTTCTGATTTGAATACATCACCATCCTGTCGCACACAACTAAAAGGGAGAAGGCCTGTCATTATTTTGCAAATTCTATTGATCTCTTTGTTTTTTGTTGGCAGGGCAAACAAAATTAGGGGACATGTACATTAAAAGCAAAGGATAAAGGGGAGCCTACACATTGACATCTACATCTTGCCAGACGAGAGCTGGCCCGTGCCGATTGACAGAGACGACTACGCCTACACACTGAGATTCTCTAAACTCTATTATTATTATCTGTGTGTAGTGGTGAAGCGATCTCTGTAGGGAAAACTTTACCGTATTTGTGATACTTTTGGGGTCTTGTCGGGTGAGTGCTAGACAAGAGGGACTTGACTAGTTGGGACTAGGCAAGTGAGAGCATATACTAGGATTAGTTTTGTTGAGCACTTTGGTGAGTGCAGATACTGAGAGCCAGGTGAGTGTAGAGTGAGTGCTCTAGATACAGGTTGTACCAGGTAAAATTTCTAATATATTATTTGCTTTCGGGACTGGACGTAGGTCGTGGGTGCGACAGAACCAGTGTAAATCTGTTGTGCATATGTGATTGCTTATTGTTTACCCTGTATGTGATTATAACTGCATGTGATTTCTCATGGGTTGCACGAGAAATTTTATCAGCATATTCACCCCCCTCTAGTCTTTGATCCAGATCCAACATACCCCCGCTTCGTCGGGACGATGGACCCTCTCGTCCCGGGCACCCAGATTTGGTAATCAAGACGGACGTAATTCCTCTGAAGCTCGACGATCTGGCCAGCTTTGATGTTGGACCTTAGATTCGCAAGCAAACCTGGCTCCATAACTCCTTTCCAGTTTTTTTGCATGACCGTAACCAATCTCCTTCCAGAAGCAGTGATGGAGGACGAAGCCATTACTTTCGAGAGAATGAAAATCTAAATCAAGTGAATGCAGACGATACCTTCGCATTCTACCGCTGGATCCGTCCTATATAGGTAAGGCGACAACCGCATGATGAAACACGTGTCGAGGATCCAAAGGCTCTAAGAATCTTGGATTTCGAACTGGCAAAACATTCGAATCGACGAGGCGGGCGTTTTGGCGCCTGGAACTTGAGTGCTATTTTCTTGACTATCGTGCCCCCATTAATGCGATGTAACGTCGCTTGACTTCAACGTGTAGACCCTTTGAGGTCGTGTAACGGGGGACATTGTTGAGTCATTGGGTTGGCATTAGAGATAATTTGACCGACTGACGACTAAGGCCCACGGGGCCCACAAGAGAAGCCCAATATAGACTAAGTCAAAGACCATTGACCAGTCGACCGTTGAGTCCACCTACTCGAACGTGGAATTAAAGGCGAACTCGTAATTTGTAGGAACGTGTACAACATTTACTCCTATTAAAGGGAAAAGATCATGGCCCCATCATGGAGGGCCATTATCTCCCCAACGTATCCAACGGGGCCCTGAACGCCTATAAATACAATGAAGGGTCCCATTTACAAGGTACGAGGTCTAAGACATAGTACTCTACTTTCTCAGCTGATATTTTCTTACACAATAGAGCTAGCGACGACAGATCTAAGGCGAACCTCCGTGGGTCGATCTCAGCTGCTCCTAGCTCCTCTCATCCTTAAGTTCCCAAACTAACTTAAGCATCGGGGGGGATTTGGGTTGGAACCCAGATCCAACCCCCCTAACGTGTCCCTGTGGTGCAGATCGACGGTCATCATCCAGCATCGAAGGTCGTCACAGAGCTTCCTAGCCTCGAACGATCGACGCATCAGTCGCCCGAAGGTCGATCGAGTACCGCACCATCTTCAACTATTATAACTCGACCCAGGTTCTTCCAACCTAGGGTCCCACTTCATCTACTGACGAGGCTCCGACTCAGCACCAATAGTCTACGTCAGCTTGACAACTATCTCGGTCAATTTTGGCCTTAACAGAACTGCAACAAGAAAATTGAGACATGTCTATAGAAATTAATAAACTGAAAGATAAAATTGGTGCATGTGAACTTACTTAAATTCCTATAGAAATGCAAATGGTGAACTGTAGCAAGATAATTACAACATGTCTATAGAATTTGATGAAATGAAAGATAAAATTGTTGCGTATAAATCCACCATTGATTTGCTGAAAAAGGAGAAATCTAGCATGCATGAAAAAATTGAATGCCTTAATTGTCCTACGCTTTTAAAAGAGAATAGCATGCATAAAGAAAAATTGGTTAACCTAGAAACTGAAAATAAGGAGCTTATTGAAAAGATGTGCATGCCAAAAAATGAGCTTAAAGGAAAAATGATTGATTTTGAAAAGAAAGCTGAAAATGAGAAAAAGAATGAAGATGAAAACAAGAAAGCTTTCATTAGTAAATGCACTTTACTTGTGAACGAAAATCTCTACTTGATATCTAAAGTCACGAACCTAGAATTGACCATAAAGAAATTTGGTGTGGGGTAACAATCTTTGGATATAATCATTGGAAACCAAATATATGGCAATAATAGGCGTGGACTTGAATATGATTTGAAACATGTTGAAAAGTCAAAATATAGGAAATTTCACATTGAGACAACAAAAGTTAGAAATATTCATGCAAAGTGCTTTACATGTGGTTGTGTTAGTGATACTTCTTATTATTGCAAATATAGGAACAAAAACATAAAGTTTAAACAAATTTGAGCTCCTAAGAGTTTGATGACTAACATTAGTGGACCTTGTTGGATTCCAAGGTCACACATAACATCTTCCATATAGGTAAGATGGAGTGCCGAGGAACTATGGATTGGACGTCACATTTCATTAAAAAGTTCCCTAGCCAAACAACAACGCGAAGGTATGGTTTCTTCTTTGAGCATAATGTATACCATCATAGCATTTTTGTGTGCTTGTTTTTTTTGTGTACTAGTTCATTTGTTTGTGTGCTAGTTCATTTGTTAGGATGCCTTAGTTCTTTATAAACACAAACCAAAAAAATTTGAAAAATATAAAAAGCTATAAAAGCTTAATGTGTATCTTTCCTTTAAATCATTAAATTGGTATTAATAAATGAGATTCATATCCATGTAGAAATTGATGTATTATTGTTATAGCTACATGTGCATGTTTGACTTTCTAAATAACCATGACATGTTCCATGATTAGAATAATTCGATTTCTACACCTACACTTTCATTGTTGTTGTACATTTGGAGATATCTTTTATGAAATATTGGAAAGTGAATGTAGGATGAAAAATAACTGAAAATCAAAGGGATATGATGTGCCTTGCCTTGAAAAAAATTAGAGCTCAAAAGAATTGAATGAAAAAATACATAAATGAAAAGAAAGAAAAGAGCTCCGTTTGAAAAATAGATACGATCCATGGCAACGACACTACCCACGAGTATCCAACATAAGCTTTAAGAGTAAACTTTAGCATTACTTGACAAGCAATGCCACACCACATCTAAGAGTCCTCATAGGCTATGCTTTGGGTGTGGTAACTTGAACTCATTTTTAATGAGATGGGGAAAATCAATCCTAGATGATATCATGTTACATGGAAAAGTGGATTGGTTTTAGTTGAATTTGTTGAACGTTCTCCTTATGTGCTTCAATTTTTAATCATCACACTTACACGATGGTGTAGAAGTCTTTGTTATAACTCTCATTGGATTTGACTTGTTTATTCTAAGAATGACTACATGCAAGTGTTTGTTATAGTTTATAATACTCTATTTTTGCATGTGACTTGAGATTGGCTTCGTTGTACACTTTTGATTATAACAAAAGGGGGAGAATATTGTGAAGATTTGGGTATGTGCTTTATGTTCATAACGTGGATATGTGAATATTGTGCTTAATGAACATGTGTTCAAGGGGGAGCATGAATAAAGGGGGAGCATGCATACATGTTGAACATCATTGCATATCATTGTATTTGTATTATTTCCTCCATCATCACACTTCACACACACACACACACACACACACACACACAGACACACACACACACCATGTCACGATGATTTTATTTGGATCGTTATTGCTCAAATCTTATATTGGTTTGTCATCATCAAAAGGGGGAGATTATTGGATACAACGTGTAGTTGGATACAACGATCGATGACTTCATGTTTGATGATAACAAACGTGTGTGAATAATTTGATGTGTGTGGTAAGTGTTTTCAGGAGTGGCAAGCTTATAAATACTCAAAGGATTGCCTAGTCAAAGTGATGGAGAAATATGCAAAGAAGACTTAGTCAAAGTGATGGAGAAATGGCAATCCATTTGCAATTTGGACTTGGTCAAAATAGAGCGATATGGAGAGATCTCATTCATATCAAAAGTGATTGAACCAAATCTCATGCAAATCAATTTGTGATTTAATGAGATCCAATTCAAATCCAATTTCCATTCACATTCAAATCATCTTCAATCAAAATTCAAACTCCATATCCTATTGTGATTTGAAGAGATCTTCCATATGAATTGTTCAAATCCTAAACTAGTTAGGATTCCATCCTATCTCCTAGTTTTATGGGATTCTATTTGATTCTAATTGATCCCCTCTTCAACTATATAAACCCACATCCAAAGGAGAGAAAAATGGGAGGCTACACAAAAAGAAAAACCCCAAGCATCCAAATACCATGCGACCAACACAAATAGAATACATATAGCCACAAGTTGCCATTGCTCCTTCCTCCCTACACTGCGCAACATATCAAGGTGGTCCTTCATCCTCATTGCGTAAGCTACAAAGCTCTTCCCTCCTCAAGGCCGCAAGCTTCTAAGGAGGTCTTCATCCATTGTTGCAACCTCCTTCAAGCAAACTTGCGCAAGCTTCAAGCTTTCCATCCCCTAAGGCTGCAAGTTTCCAAGAGATCATCTACATTGCGCAAGACATCAAGATCGCAAGAGCTTCATCCTACAAGAGCCGCAAGTTCAAAGGCACCATCCTCCTCCTTGGCCGCAACCTACCACAAGGGTTCAACATCTACAAGGCCGCAAGTTACCAAGGGAAGATCTCAAGGCCGCAACACCTAGAGGGTGCCATAACTTGGGATAGACGACTACATCTTGTCAGACTAGTTCTGACCAGTGCTGAACGACAGAGACGACAACTCAGACACGAATTGAGCTTTTCTAAACTCTTTATTATTTTATATTCATGTATTGGTGTGTTGATCTTTGTAGGTTACTTTATTCATTCTTTTGGGGTCTTGTCTAGTCGGTGCTAAACAAGAGGATCTTGACTAGTTGGGGCTAGTCAAGAGAGAGCGTTTACTAGATTAGTAATGATTGGCACTTTGGTGAGTGCAGAACGAACTTGGTGAGCGTAGAGTCGGTGCTCGTAGCGCTAGACTTGTACCCTTGACATATTAATGATAATATCTTCTTTGGGACTAGAGTAGGTCGTTGGGACGACCGAACCAGGGTAAATCTGCTGCGTACACTGTGATTGCTTTTACTTGCACTTATTTACTCTGTGTATGATTATTTGTGCTGATAACTGCCTGTGATCTCGAAGAATTTTTATTAGCCTATTCTCCCCGCTCAGGCTTAGATCCAGATCCAACAGTTCTCATATCTCTTCATACTCAGTTTGGATAGTTTAAGGTGAGTTATAACAGCCAGCAAGAGACTTGGTCTCTGAATGAGCTCATCTCACACTGTGTTTAAGAAGAGGAAAGGTTGAAGGAGGACAAGACTGAAAGTGCTAATGTGGTCTCTACCTCTAAAGACATAAAGAGGAAAAGGGCAAAAAAGCTGCAGATACAATACCACAAAAGAAACAACAAAAGAAACCAGCAAATAAAGAAGGAAATATTTGTTTCTTCTGTGGTGCTGAAGGGCATCAAAAGAAGCAGTGCACCAATTATCATGCTTAGTGTGCTAAGAAAGGTATGCTTCTTAATTTGGTTTGTTCTGAAATAAATTTAACTTTGGTACTTACATGATGTAAAGTTCCTGGTACAACCACTCACAGCATTGTGTCTATGCAAGGTTGCCAAAGATGCCAGAAGCCGAGTGATGGTGAAGATACATCCTTGTAGGTGATGGCAAGACGGTTCAGATTGAAGCAATTAAAATTATTATTAAAGACTAGATTGTATTTGGATTTGATGAGACATTTGATGTAACGTTTTTTAAACTGAATTTGGTTTCTATTTCTATTTTGGACAAATTTGGTTATCCTTGTTCATTTTGGAGATGAAAAATATGTTTTGTCTCATGATTCAAAATGAGTTGGTTCTAGTTCTTTATCAGTTTACAATAATTTTGTTGCTTCATTTAAGTATTAACTGCATTTGAGTACATTCAAGAAAGTGAAAATTAACAAATGAGAATTCGAAGACATTATGACATAAAAGTTAGTATATATCTTCGAAATGAGAAACAGACAAACTTATGTCAAATGAAATTCTTGATACCTTAAATTTCATAGACTTTGAAGTTTGTGTTAAACAGGTAAAGGACAAACAAACCAATAAAAGGACATTATGAAGCCAATAAGACTTTGGTCATCTTTGAACTTATAAGCTAAGAATATTTGTGGGCCATTCTATACGGTTACTTGGAGTGGTCAACAACATTTTATAAAGTTCATTGATGAATTTTCAGATATGGTTACATATATCTCATGAAAGCACTTAAGATTACAGCTTATATTCTTAACAAAGTTTCAACAAACGCATCTACATCACTTACATGTTTGAGATGTCCAGCTAAGATTAGGCCTCATAAGCCTAATAAAATGAAAGTAGACACAAGGACAATGATCTGCGATTTTGTTGAATACTTCAGAAAAGGATCCATAAGTTACATTTGTATTCTCACAATTAAGTAAATATACGAACATGGAAATGCCCAGTTCTTTGAGAATGCCGAGTTTACAGGAGGAGATACAGTTAAGGATATTGTCTTTAGAAATACAATTAAGAACATTGTCTTTTGGAGAGGAATACGTTGATATTCACACATGTGTTATTGGCATTGATTAGGATTTCTTTCCTAATTTTGTTCAAAAACACAATAAATCAAGACAATGTCACAAAAGAGATTTCAAGACAATATCAGAAATCCTCCTACTTAGGAAATTGTTCAAGAAGAACAAACTCTAGCAACTCAAGAACTTATGTCATTAAGCAGATGCATTAGAGAGAGGAGGAGTTCTAAACTCTTTAAAGGAGATTAATGCCTTAAGCGAGGAAATTAAGTCTATAAAGGACGATGACATTTATAACCTTATCTCATTGCAATAAGGTATGAAACCATTTGGTTGTAAATGGATTTTTATAATCAAGTGGGATTCAAAAGGCAACGTGGAAAGATATAAGGCATGTCTTGTCATAAAAGACCTTATACAGAAATAAGGCATTAAAAGTAAAGAGATTTTCTCTTTGGTTTCCTTGAAAGACGCCTCAGGATAAAAATGGCATTAGTGGCGCATTCCAGTCTCGATAATGCTATTTTAAGTTTTATCAAGTAATCATCTTTTCCAGTTGAGAGATGAATTTGTTTGATGATCAGGTTCTGTGGGAGTTTTCTTGTTTTATATTTCTTCTGTATGTAATGGAGACAAGGTTAGTCTCAATCAATGCTCATGTTTGTATGCGACATGACATCGTGTACATTGCATGGATGTTGGGTAGATACTTAAGAAATTCAGGAGTTGACCATTTGATAGCAGCCAAATGTGTCTTACGGTATTTATAGATAACATAACGTTACATGCTCATGAATCAACGGTCAGAAAAGCTTGAGATCATTTGGTATGCTGACTCTGATTTTTATTGGATGGAAAGAAGTATGAAGTCAGTGAGGTACCATCTACTAGAAGAGGGCTAAATAGTCTCTTTTATAGCCTCTTTAAACATGGCTACAAATTTCATATCAATTTGTGTGACATTCAATCATGGAATTTCACTGCATAATCTTGTCATATGGTTGCAAATTATGGATGGTATGTAAAACCACACAGGTTATTTTGTGACAATAAGTTTGTAGTTTTATTCCAACAACAGGAACTTGACAAAGTTAAGGTATTCAGAGATCAAGTTTCTGGTTGTTAATTAAGAGATTCGGAGTGAACAATGTTTATAGAGCATAACATAACAAACTATATGGTTGTGGAACCACGTATTAAGGTTTTGTCACCCAAAAGGTTTCATGGGAGCTTTGCTCTTATGGGTGTCATATCAGTTAAGGATATTCAGTTCTAATGGGAGTTTGTTCTTTTTGGTGCTCATGTAATATAGACATTTTCAGCTTTTAGTTTAAAGTTATTTTATGCAGAAATAAAGTTTTTGGTTTGGTTACACTCCAATTCTGCTATGGTTTGATCTCACTAAAGTTAAAGAGGATCAGTTGGAAATAGGAATGTTAAAGATCACATTACATGAAATTTCCATGCTACACATCCACACCATAATTCATGTCGTTCAATTATTTTAGCTTATGTCACATCGATGGGTCAAGTTATGTTAAAAGTGACAAAGGCCGCTTTGATCCTATGTTAAAATAATTGATGGACCAAATTGGCTTAGATACATTCAAGTTATGACAGCATATTGAGCATTTATTTGGTTTATTATGCATAACATAATTATAAGGTCCGACATATAGCCCAAGTGGGAGATTGCTAGATCGTTAATCCAACGTTAGGCTTATATGTTAAATAATTATGTATGCGGGCTATCGAATTAAGTTAAATCCTAATAAAGTGATCTAATTAATTAATTAATTAATTAAGTGGGCTTTCATGTATCTAAATAGGGTGTGGACCTTTAATGTGTAGAGACGATGAGCTTTCTGGTTTAATGATGGATTGAACCCGAAACCCAATAGGCATTAGGTTTTGCATATTTATATGTGGTCATGGTCCCCGGATCACACATACAAAGAACCGTCATTTCTGCATCCCATCGACAGACTAGAGCCCGAGAAAGCCGAAGGATTTCTCACGGGGATACGTGCTAATCTGGAAGGCCATCCATACGGATCATCAGTTTTCAGTTGCTATGGATTCAGGTACGCTTCCACTTAAGATTCGATATATTATTTCGCGTAGATCTGACATGTTGTATATCTAGATTATTTTTGCATGGTGTTGCTGCTAATCTAGAAATAGCCCCCAACAGGTCAGTGAGAGGCTCTCACGTAGGTTCCCAAGCATTAATTTCACTTAAACAATTATTTAAAAGGCCTAGTAGTGCACCTACATAGTCTATTAATAAATGAAAATCTAATAGCATGATATAACAGAAAATTAATAATACTAACATGTGCACGAAATTAACGATGCAACCATATAGTCTACTAGCATGACATAAACATGATACATATGAAAATTAATTACGTCTAACACATGAGCAAAGGTAAACAAATCATGATCAAACCTCAAGTCCAGTGATAATGATACCATGTGAGCGTTGTAATATGTTAACAATCATGATATGAAGGAACTGAAGTAACTATCATAAACAGTGATAAACTAATCATGAACATTAGTAAACTAAGTATGATCAATCCATGTCTAAACGGTCTTGGTGGCCGTGTGGCAAATTTAACATATACTAAAATCACTAGAAGTGTCATGTTAGTGCAATGCAATTGTCCTAGGCTAATGATCAACTCATTATTTGAGGGTATGGTATGCAACTGTTGGCGTCCCTAAGTGCGCTCACCCGGGCAGCTCCTACCTCGTCTCCACGTCTGAAGATAGTGAAATGATGATGAACCCCACCACTGAGGTTTAAAGAGTGGTGAATTGAATTTTAATAATTAACAACGACCCCGTCTCCACGTCTAGATGACGGTGAAATGATGAACCCCACTTCATTACTGGGAGGTGGTGAAATGATTTATGATATAGTCGCTCGCGCACTCTTGTGACAATGAGTACACCACCACAAGTGTATGTGTGTCTTAGTCCTTGTGATACATGTTGCTATCCATTTCTCATGCACAAGAACTATAGCTAATAGAATGTAAGGAATTCTACTTGCTTTTCCTTGTATAACATGTATCAAATCTCATCATTAAGCAACTTTTCTCACTAACAATACCCAATTTATATTTTAGTTATGTGACCTTTCTTTAGACTCAATGTCCCAGAAGATTGACAACTATCATTAGTCTATAGTTGAAATTTGACATATGTTTCTAAATGAAATCTATAAATGACTCATATATGTTTTCAGATTAACAAAAATCATAATTTTTAGACAACTATGCTGGAAGGTATGGCTTATAGAACATTAGGTTCAAAATATGTCCCGAATCTAAATCACATTGAAGAAAGATTGGTTAATTTTAGTTATTTACAGCCAGAATCCTAATTGGGTCTCGACATTAAATTGGATTTCGGATTATCTAAGATCAAAATCTTTGTATTTGTGGTTAAAGTTATGGTCTGTTAAATGTGAGTTTAAAATCAACCCAGAAATGTCACTAGAACAAAATCAGTTGGTTTCATCTATTTGTAGTCAAAATATGAGTCAGATCTCAACATGAAAGTTGTACCTGACTCGAGGAGGTTTATATATTATATATGATCATAATTTTTGGATATCTACAGTAGGAGTTATGCTCATTTAAATTTGCGGCAAAAACTAAAACTGTCATTAGGTTCTCTAACATGTTCAAATTGTAATTTTCATGGGTTTCATGTTATAAATTGGACATTAGCATGATGAAGATATAAAACACTAGATTTAAAGCCAAAGACTAGGATTAGAGTGATTTACTTTGAAAATACTTACACCACTTTTAATTTATGATTCCAGCTATATAATTTAAGTAAACAATGTAAATGTCAGTTCACAACATCAAATTCCCAGTTCTCTCATAATACTCAGAACTGATATATACATCTGAACTAACCATTTAAGAATACCTAAATTTTTTGGCAAAAATATCAATCACAGATTTTTTTATTAACACCTGAAGCAATCTCCACATTTATCATGCTCTATACAAAATGGAATTAGACATGTATAATGTGAATTTGAGGAAAAAAAACATTTGATATAAGCAATGCAATGTGGTTGAGCTAGATCTAAACACTCATTCTTCATCTATCAAATCATTTCTCCATATAAACCGAGCAGAATAGGATCTCCAATGCTAATAACTAAAATGAACATATAAATTAAAATTTTACTCTTAGGAAGCTACCTTGCATGTGCGTGCGGGAGTGGCAGAAGGAGCTCGGGGAGAAGCGATGGAGATCAGGGAAAGAAGAGTATGCCACGGGTGCTCAGAGTTGCCATTGGGTTCGAGAAAAAGAGGTGGGAGCTTGCAGAGTTCTCGGGTTGGTTGAGCTTGCGAAGGTGGTGATGGAGAGGAGGTTTTCTCAGGCGTTGTACAGGGGTGTGAGATGTTCACAGTGGAGGGGACATGGGACCTTGACGGGGGTTGTGTTGGTTGGCTTAGCGTTGGGTTGGTTGGGAGATGGTAGTTGAAATGAGAAGGTTAGGTGGTTGCGTTTGTGTTGAGGTCATTGGACGAAGGAGCAGGAGAAGAAGAGGAAGTTGGAAGATGTTGATGGTATTGTGGTTGTGATTATTTAAGGTGAGGTTGGCCGTTGGGGGGTGTGTGTTGCTAAAAGGAGGAGGAGGGGATTTAATGGGTGGGTGTCATAATTTGTGGGGTGAAGAAAATAAATGGGAAATAAAATTGCGGGGGTAGATATGAATGGGGATGTTGGATATCATCCATCCCATGGGTTGGGTAGTTAGTGGTTAGGGTAGGATTAGCTTAGGTTAGCGTTAGGTTAATGTTAATTTCTATTAACGGTTTTAACAAAATTACGGTTTTGTCCTTGAAAATAAACGTTTTCGAAAAATTCCAAAAAAGTACCATACGTTTAGGAAGATGCAAAATGTATGGAAATAATTTTCGTTAAATTTTTTCGAAGACGAAAAAGTCAATTTTGGGGGTTAAAATAGATATCAGTCTCGAGACGATTATGACCTCTGAAAATAATTGGAAATTACGAAAAATATAGAAAATGCCCAGAACGATCTAAAAATATTACTGACAGTTTTAGGAAGTCACAGAATGTCTCATCATCCTCCTCATAGAAACTACAGTCACAGAAACTGCTACTACTATTTCTCATTGAAATAGTTCTCAAGAAGCATGTAACTCAAAGCTACATACGCCAACAAATCCAATACTTAGATGGTTGGCATTCTTAATTCACTCACTAAGTTTAGTCAATATGGGAGGAATATATCCGAGTTTATGTAATCTAGTAAAACTATTTGCAGTTGATGTTTCAACGATTGACCATGAATTGAGTTATGGTGATATTATTACGTACACCTTTGATATTACAAGCTTAATATTTAGGATTTTTCCCTGATTTGTCATTATTATAAAACCTGCATAAATTCTATTATTCTCAATGAAATAAATTTTATTTCCACATTCAATATAAGTCAAAATCTTTTCATAATATCACATCCAAGCATGCCCAGAGCCGGCCGGCCTCCATCCCCCTACACTAATAAAATAACACAAAACACCCAAAATAAGCCCCTATTGGACCGGATTTAACATTACTCGGATCTAACACAAAGCTACCTTACAAGCTTAAGAATCTCTCGTCAGCCTTGAAGAACTGTAGGAAAACTTACTTAATTATGAGACTAGTCTAAAACATAATGATCCAGTGAAGGAATCCAACAACTTTCACCACTCAGTATACTTTTAAAAACAAATGAGTGAAATGTGGAAACCATTACAACTCACATGAAATAGCAAGGAAATATCAGTGATTATGGTGGAAATCAAGGATTCAAGAATCGGATACAAAGCCTCGAAAAAATCAATACCATCACCTAAGACAATGGAAATATAGAAATCTATCCACTTCCAATACTAATAATATGAACTTCTGGCCAAATCGAACACGGCAACCAAACACTCGTCTGGGACAAACTCGGCTTGTGTGTCAATTATGTGATAAAGTTTGACATGCTGTTAAGTTTTGCCAATCTTGGCTTTTACCGTATACTTCCTCTTGGCCTCAAGCAAATCTCACATCATATGACAATCCAGGAAAAAATTGACGAAAATTGCCTCACAATATGCGAATGAATTCGTATAGATCAATTAAAGTATTTATCCAAGTTAATTGTACAAGTAATTAAGTGTACATTTAATTTGGGTGTATTAAAGTAAACATGCTATCAATAGATCGAACCAAGTGTTAATTAATGAGTTGACATGTTGAATCTAGTTTATAACCTAGAGCATGTTTATAGTAGGTCGGGCACATGTCAGATTGACAGGTTGGAATGGCTACACTCACGTAATACTGCATGCATGCGTGGAAGATGGTTGAGGATAAGGGCATGTTCTTTTATGGCATGTTTCTTTTGGGGACTTTGGTGAGAAAGTGAATTATATTCCCTGTTACGCGTCACTTCCTTCATTGTTCACTCGTTTTCTTTGTTCGCTTCCCTCTCGTCTGTTTCTTTCGACGAATTCCGCTGCGAATCTTCTCGCCTCCGTGTTTCCGACATGGAGAGGCCAAATCTCTCGGCTGAAATCCCCCAAAATCGCGCGGATTTTGCTGAGAATCCTCGATCTGGGGCCCACATGGTCAGAAAACCTCTCCTCTCACCTTCGTTTGCGCGGGATTCAGTTGGTGGCAAAAAAAACCCTAGCTCTTCTTGAGGTTTCCGAGGGATTTGGGTGCCTCCTTTGCTACCTAGGGCTGATCGGAGGGTTGCTGGCTTTGATTTCTTAGTAGGGTCTGAAGAGGGTGTGCCTAGCTTGGTCGGTTCACCGGTGAAGCTCAAAGCAAAACCCTAACTTCGGTCGTCAGGATCTCTATCAAATTTTGTGATATTATCGAAGAGGTATAATCTTTTAGGCTCTCTATCAAGTTTGTTGTGATGCTGCTATGGGTTCATATGGGAGCAGATCGTTGATGCCAGTTTGTTGTGGTTGTGTGCTTGCGGCTATTTCTTATGCTTGATCTGTTGCGATTATCTGATTGTGTAGGCTATCGTATTTTTTTTATGAATGAAAAGAAATGTGCAATCTAAAATATGCCCAATGATGGTAAAAAAAATGAGGAACGAATGAAGGGATTTTTTATTACATACGTACACGTTGGATGGCTTGCTACAATGGTTCCCTTTAAGCCCCATTTTGATGTTTATAATGTTGGGGCATGTCTCCTAGTTGCAGTTTGGGTTTTTGTTGGTGTTATCAAGGTTGTAAAAAACGCTAGGCGCTAGGCGTTCGGATTGCTAGCGCCTAGCGCCCAGAGCATTAATCGGGGATTAATCGGGGATTAATCGGCCTAGGCGGATTTGCAATTTTTAATTATTTTATTTATTTTTTTATAATATATTTATGTTTATATATAAATATAAATATATATATTATTTAAAATACATCAAATATTTAATACATACTAAATCAAATCCAGTTTACCTATTTTAGAGTATTTGTGTGCAACAAAATAAAATTTAAAAGATACTCTTGTGCAATTAAGCCATTTACCAAAAACGCCCAGAAACCGCCCAGGAACCGCCTAGGAACCGCCCAGAGCGCCCAGACACCGCCCAGAACGCTTAGGCGGCCGATTAATCCCAAAAACGCCCAGATTGACCGCCCAGGCCATAATCGGGGCGTTTACTGGCCGCCTAGCGCCTAGGCGCCGCCTAGGCGGCCGCCCAGGCCGATTTTTAGAACACTGGTTGTTATGTTCGGCTCATTTTATCAATTTTTGGGGCATGGCACCTAGCTTATTGTAGCTGTTTTGGGATGTTATGGTCATGGATACTTGTTTCAGATTTATTTGTGCATGGCTCCTTGTTGCATTTTGTGTTGTTTTGATGCTCTTTTAGGGTCAGTGTATCATATTTTTGGGGCATGTCTCCTTGTTGTAGTTTGGGTTTTTGTTGTTGTTATGTTTGGCCCATTTTATAAATTTTTGGGGCCTGGCTCCTAGCTCCTTATTGCTGATATAGAATGTGATGGTCATGGAAAATTGTATCAGATTTTTTGGGGCATGGATCCTTGTTGCATTATGTGTTTTTTGTTGCTCTTTTTAGGGGCTTTGTATATGATTTTTGGTGCATTGTCTCCTTGTGTCAGTTTTGGTTTTTGTTGGTGTTTTGTTTGGATAATTTTATCACTTTGTGGGGGCATGGCACCTAGCTCCTTGGTGCTGTTTGGGTTGTTATGGTCATGTAGACTTGTATCAGGTTTTTTGGGCCATGGCTCCTTGTTGCAATATGTGTTTTTGGTGCTCTTTTTAGGGGCTTTGTATCAGATTTTTGGGGCATGTCTCCTTGTGTCAGTTTTGGTTTTTGTTGTTGTTTTGTTTGAATATTTTTATCAATTTTTGGGGCATGGCACCTAGCTCCTTGGTGTTGTCTGGGTTGTTATGGTCATGTAGACTTGTATCAGATTTTATTAGTCATGGCTCATTGTTTCATTTTATGTTTTTTGGGGCTCTGTTTAGGGGCAGTGTATCAGATTTTTGGGGCAAGTCACCTTGTTGCAGTTTGGGTTTTTATTGTTATGTTTGGCTCATTTTATAAATTTTTGGGGCTTGTCTCCTTGTTGCATTTATAGGGTGAAAAGGCATGAGCAACGACAAAGCAACCACGTGTGTGACTATGATTACACATTATATCTGAGGGCCAATGATTTGGCTATGCACAATTTTATCTGATAGGTGTTATTCATATGTCATATGTTATGTATATAATTAACATTAAATATATGTGTTATTCAATTAAGTGTGACATGGATACACAAGGAGATCATTCGGGTTGTGAGTTATGTACCGCTGCCGCAGCTGCAATAATGTTTGTCGTATTAGCCTTACAACTTGACAATTCCGCTAGGCCCGACCCTATACCCAGAGAGCCATCAGCTATGCTGGATCTACATAGAAACACCCACATGCGGAGAATTCTATGGAGGTCTGAAAGTAGCCGTTTGCACTACCTACGAATGCGTAGACATGCTTTCATAAATCTTGGATCATTAATGCGCGAGCGTGATCTCCTCAAGGACACTATTCATGTATTCGTCGAGGAGCAAGTGGCCATGTTCCGACATATGGTAGGGTACAAGTCAAAGAATAGAGTCATGCATAAGGGGCGGGGGACAGTTAGCCGTTATTTTAACAAAGTGATGGCGGGACTGTGTGCACTTCGGGATATGTTCGTGAAGCAAGCTCCTAATGAGACGCCACTGGAGATAGTCAATAATCCAAATTAGTTTCCATATTTTAAGGTATGTATGATTATATGTATGTGTTAGTACAATAAGGATCGTAATGGGGATTGCACATTGGTCTCATTTAATACGTTGTAGGACTGCATCGGACTCATTGATGGGACGCACATAGATGCCATGCTACCAGCAAGGCTCTTACCCTGCTTTAGAGGGCGAAAGGGGCTTACGCAAAATGTGCTTGCAGCTGTTACCCCAAATAAAAGATTCACATACGTACTGGCCGAGTGGGAAGGATCCGCAAATGATTTTACGGTCCTGAAAGATGCATTGTCTTTACCCCCCCCCCCCCACTGGGGCTTCGAGCGTATGAATGTAATATACAAAAATTTACATATAAATTATAATTACGTATCTCAGAAAGCGTTGGAACATAAAATTGGTTTATTTGTTTGAATGTAGGTAAATATTACCTTTGTGATGTTGGATATACTACAATGCCAGGATTCATATCTCCATACAGGGAAGTTAGATACCATTTGAAGGACCATACTGATCGGGCTCCTCGAAATCGACGAGAGCTATTCAACCTACGCCATTCTACATTAAGATCAAAGATCGAGTCCACATTTGGTATCCTAAAGAAAAAGTTTAAAATATTGCCCTCTAAACCTCACTACCCATTCAAAAGCCAGGTCGCTACCGTACTATCGTGCATTGTTTTGCATAATTACATCCAAATTGTAGATCCTTATGACCCCCCACCAAACTGAAGAAGGTGATGGGTTTGAGGAGGATGTAGAGGGTATCGATGAGAGGGTTGACAATGTTATTGATCTATCCCAACAGGTGACCGTTCGTGAACAAACCGAACAACGGGATCACTGGAAAATGCACAGGGAGCAGATAGCTTGGGATATATGGGTGGACTACTATAACATAAATAATAACGGGAACACAGTAGAGCATGGCCTATGAGGGGGTCGTAATATTTGCTTACTAAGTCTGAACAATTTAGCATTGTACCTTGATTATTGCATTATATTTGGTGTGTTCAGTATGACAATATTTTCATGCTTTGGCTTATCCTTTCATTGATTTACAATTCTGTATTTTTATACACCATTCGGTATCATTTCAATGATGTTTATTGTAAAATTATACATTTTCATTAACATAATATTGATGTTGTAGGGATGGAAGGATCTTCAAAATCAGGGCATGGGAGTGATCCATACTCGGATTGGAGTGATCCAATGCATCAATTATATGAAAATGTATATGGGACACAACGTGGAGAAGTAGAAAGGAGGGTGGATCCCCTTCTCAACCGTCCAAATCCCCATGAGGATGCCTCCTAAACCCTACCAAATGCATGGATTCCAAGCCGGTGGGCATGGAATGACATATCAACAATATGGCAATTTCAACTTGCCAATGCAAATGCACATGTCAATGCCAATGCAAATACCAATGTCAATGCCATCGCATAGTGGTCATGGGTATATGCATATGCTCCAAGGGGGAGAACTACCCACTTTCAGAAGCCCCTTGTCTCATGGTGCCTTCGCTATGCCAACGCCACCAAGTGGCAATGAAAGAACTCCCGATAATGACTCCTCGAGGAAGTCGAGCCAGCGTAGCGAGGATGCCGAGGGGTCTGTATCAAGTCCCAGTAAAAAGCAGAAGTAACCTTCCTCTTCTTCACAATACAACAAACTATGGAAGCCCGAGCACGATGCCACCCTTATTCCATTCCTAGCTGAACTTACACTGCATGGCCTTAATGTCGATAAGACATTTAAAGGGGCCGCCTTCAATGCCGATGCAGCCGAAATCAATAACACTCATGGGACATCGTTCACAAGTGGTAATGTGAAAAATCACATGAAAGCATTGAAGACACGTCTCAAGGATGTTTACGAGTGCATGGAAATGAGCGGAACGGGATGGGATGCTGAGAAGAAGGTAATTGAGCTGGATCCGAAAACTTATGACACGTGGGCGGCGGTAATTACTTCAATCTTATATATAGGAAAGGTGCTAGTACATTAAATATAGATATGAATGGTATGTTCATATATGCTCTGCTAATCGTTCAGGCAACCCATCGGAAGCGTGCTTATGTGAACCAAGCAATACCATGGTTTGACGATCTGGTTTTCATCATTGGGGATGACGCTGCACGGGGGGATATGTCATGTTCCTTGTTCGATAGCTTTGCAGGCCCATTTTCTGGAGGAGAAGGTGACTCCGTAACGCCTAATCCGACACATATTCCTACTCCACCCCCACAATGTCCCTGAGGACATACCCACACAAGCGTCGACAGGAGAGTGTCCATAAGGGGGGACAAGAAATGCTACCCCACCCTCGCTGGGGAAGAAGAAACAGCGACAAAGCTTCTTGAGGGAAGATTCGGATGTAATGCAGGATATAGCCGTTAATGTTAAAGAGGCCGCAGATGCTATACAGAGCGCACACTCCCATTGGACCGAAAATCTTGCACGTCGTGTGTACGAGTTTACATAGTATCCTCCCGACCTCTTATTGAAGATGTTTGAAGACCTAAGCATGAATGAGCTGACGGGGCGACAATTTTTGGTCGTGCCACAATTGGGTCGGAAGCTGATCCTTGAGGATTTAGTTGCTGAGATGGAAAGAGACTTGCGTGAAGCAGGTTATGAAAAAGGATATGGCAAAGAAAAGATATGAGGATTGGTGGGCCCTAGGGCATTTTGGTTGGGTGGTGATGAGTGTCAGTTGGGTTGGGGATGTGTTGAATGGTGGGGTAGTATGATTTTGTATGTTGGTGTTGTGGGGAAGTGATTACGGGGGGGTTGGTGAATGGTTGGGTATGGGTATTATGTTGGGCTAGGGATGTTAGTGAGGCGAGGTGGTTACTTTTGTGATACATATGGGGATTTATGTGATTATGTGATACATATGGGCATGGCTACTTGGTGCAGGTTTTGGGGCATGGCTCCTTGTTTCAGTGTGTGATTTGCTGACACATATTTGCATGGCTGGTTGGTTCAGATTTTTGGTGGTTGTCTCCATGTTGATTTTTGTGATTATGTGATACATATGGGCAAGGCTACTTTGTGCAGGTTTTGGGGCATGGCTCCTTGTTTCAGTGTGTGATTTGCTGACACATATTTGCATGGTTGGTTGGTTCAGATTTTTGGTGCTAGTCTCCATGTTGACTTTTGTGATTATGTGGTAGATATGGGCATGGCTTCTTGGTGCAGGTTTTGGGGCATGGCTCCTTGTTTCAGTGTGTGATTTGCTGACATATATTTGCATGGCTGCTTGGTTCAGATTTTTGGTGCTTGTCTCCATGTTGATTTTGTGTTTATGTGATACATATGGGCATGGCTTCTTGGTGCAGGTTTTGGGGCATGGCTTCTTGGTGCAAGTTTTGGGGCATGGATCCTTGTTTCAGAGTGTGATTTTCTGATACATATGTGTCTGGCTCCTTGTTTCAGGTTATGGGGCATAGCTCCTTGTTTCTGCTTGGGTTTTTTTCAAACATATAGGCTGTGCTACTTGGTTCAGTTTTTAGGGCCATGGCTCCTTGTTGATTTTTATTTTTATGGCCCAATGATGAAGATAATTATTTGATCCTTTTGTCCCTTGGTAATGGAAAAATAGTTGGTTATAGGCTTGATGGTTCCATTACCTATGAGGGGGAGATATGTGATGGAGCAACTGCTTATGACTACAATGATTTATTGGTAAATTAAATTTATATTCTGAGGGCTTATGTTTCTCAAAAACCACAAGCAGCAACAATGAGACATGCCCCCAAAACCCGAACCAAGGAGCCATGCCCAAATGTTTCAGCCCTATGATGATGAACATATAATGATCAATTTGTCCCTCGGTTATGAAGAAAAGGTGCCATGAAATAACAGCATCAATTTGTCCCTTTGGTCTCATTGGCGAATATGTGCCAATGAGACCGAATATGTGCATGACTGTATGATGCTGTTGTTGTTTTTTTGAAACATATGTGTAATGCTCCTTATTTCAGATTATGGGCATGACTCAATGATGCTGCTTGTGTTTTTTTTTGCAACATAGGTGCATTGCTCCTTGTTTCATTTTTAGGGACATGACCCAAAGTTGTTGTTTGTGTTTTTTTGCAACATACGTGCATTGCTCCTAGTTTCAATTTTGGGGCATGAAGGTATGCAGCTGCTTGTGTTTTATTGCAACATATGTGCATTGCTCCTTGTTTCAATTTTTGGGGCATGAGGTATGATGCTGCTGTTGTTTTTTTTTTTGCAACATATGTGTAATGCTCCTCGTTTCAGATTATGGGCATGACTCAATGTGGCTGCTTGTGTTTTTTTTTTGCAACATATGTGAATTGCTCCTTGTTCCAATTTTTGGGGCATGACTCAAATGTGGATGCATGTGTTTTTTTTTTGCAATTTATGTGCATTGCTCCTTGTTTCAATTTTTGGGACATGACTCAATGTGGCTGCTTGTGTTTTTTTGCAACATATGTGCATGGCTCCTTGTTTCATTTTGGGGACATGACTCAATGTTGCTGACACATATTTTTTGAAACGTATGTGCATGGCTCCTTGTTCAGTTTTAGGGGCATGTCTCATTGTTGCTGCTTAGGGTATTTTATGACATGTGCATAGCTCCATAGTGCAGGTTTTAGGGGCATGTATCAATGTTGCTGCTTGTTTTTTTTAAAGCATTTGTGCATCAGTTTTTGTTTATGGCTCCTTGTAGTTGGTTCCATATAGCCCAATGATGAAGATAATTATTTGAATCCTTTGTCACTTGGTTATGCAAAAATAGGTGGTTATATGCTTGATGGTTCTATTACCTATAAGGGGTTGATATTGTTGAGCATTGGACTCCCCGGATTTGGTTTTGGATAATGAACAAACATAAATATATCGTGAACTAACTGTTTGTGAGCACAGTTATGGAAATCGTCGCCAAAAGAATACGTACATCAAAAGCGACGTCTCAAGACTTCTCAATACGCGTGACCGTGTGCCTGAAGCTTCGTTGAAGCTCAAGGACCATTATTGAAGTCAAGAATGAAGATTAAAGCTTTGAAGACGGTTCGTCATGTTTTATCTTTTGTCTTCTAGCTTCATAGAATAGAATGTTAAGCCTTGAGTAGGACTTACATTATAATCTTCATTTCGCTCATATCTTAGAGCTAGGATTATCATAGAAGCCATTAGAAACTTTTTCGAAGCCTATCGCTTCTTCCCTCGGCTTCTAGTGCATGTTAGTTGGTTCAAGTAGAAGAACCAACCGACTAGATGACGATCTAGTCGGTCGGCAATTCCTCTTGAACCGACTAGAATGCCTTGCTCTTTTCAGCTCATTCCCTGTTGATCAATTAGTCGGTCAAAGAAGATTCACCGACCGACTAGATGACGATCTAGTCGGTTAGGAATCCTTCTCAGACCGACTAGTTATCATTGCCTGATTTCAGCCAGAGTTACTGTTTACAGTTAGTCGGTCCAAGAACACTCATCGACCGACTAGTTGTGAAACTAGTCGGTTGGAATTTGTTCTTAGACCGACTAGTGTAACTTGTATTCAGCTACTTGATTTCATCTCTTAGTCGGTCAAAGAACACTCACCGACCGACTAGTTGGCAAACTAGTCGGTTGGCAAGTCTTCTTAGACCGACTAGTTCATATTGCCTGGAATTCACTCTTTTGGCTGTCGAGCTGTTAGTCGGTTCACGTTGAATCACCGACCGACTAGTTGATGAACTAGTCGGTCAGTGATCCTTCTTTGACCGACTAGTCTGGTTCAGAATAGAGTCGTTGGAGCTTTAATTGAAACGTTTTTCTCTCTCTCTTTCCTCTATCCTATATATACTTGGAGGGGTTCTTTCCTAGTATTCAAGGCTGCCATTTTAGAGGTTTAGAGAAATCAAAGAGAAGCTATTCAACTCCATTCTAAAAGCTTTCTCTTCCTCACAAGAATCTCTCCCTCAACTCTTTGAGCCATATTCCTCAAGAGAGATTCTCTCCATTGTGAGCCTTCCAAGCCAAGAGCTTGATCCAAAGTCACCATCCTCCATCCTTGCCTTCGATCGCTGATCTTATTGGTGGAGCTTCGGTTTGGTGACGTTCTCTCCTCAAAATCCATCTTGCCCTAATTTGGTAAGTTATACTCAAGGCATAGGATTTTGTGGTAAGTATTTCATATTTCATTTCAATTGATATTGCAAGTGATTGTCTCTCGGTTGTGAGAGAGTGTGTGATCCCGGGTTGTGGGAGTCACATTTAAATTGTGTATGATTTGGTCTTGTGAAGGTTTTTCACAAGAATTTCATAGTGCTAAATCTTGAGTTAGGGTTTCTAACTCAAGTATCCGGAGGGGATCCGGGTGGTTGGGATGTAGGATCACCGGGAACAAGTCGGGGAGACTTGGGTGGATCCGAACCCGTTACATGCTTTGTTTGCGTTTGTCTATTATTGTTGTTTGTAGTCTATTCCGCATTGTTGTTTGTATGTTTGCACAATAATTAGGAATAACACTCTTGATTATTTTAAAGTATTATTCACCCCCCTCTAGTATGTGTGCAGTAGCTACCACAGGGCACAACAATTGGTATCAGAGCCAAGGTTAAAGCTACAAGGTCAAAGCTATGACAAACAATGACTACAACGTCTTCAAGGATCGTCACGGATCTTCTTCAGTTATGGAAGGACAATCCTCAGTCAGGCCTCCTCACTTCAACGGTACCAACTATGGGTACTGGAAATGTCGGATGGAAACCTTCCTCCGGAACGCTTCACTTTGGAGAGCCATATTGACGGAGTATGTCGAGCCCACCGAAGAAGATTTCGCGAAGTGGACTACCGCGGAGGTCGCCGCGGAGGTAAGCAATGCCAAGGCGATGAATGCCTTGCAATGTGCGTTGGAGCCCGAAGACTTCAACAAGATATGCACATGTAAGAGTGCATATCAAGTATGGAACCAACTCCTCATCCTGCACGAAGGAACGAGTACGGTAAAAGATTCTAAACTCGTTGTCGCTAAAAAAGAATTTGAGTTGTTTCACATGGAACAGGGTGAAACCATGAAGGACTACTATGCTCGCTTCGTGGACATATCCAACGAATTGGAAGCTCTTGGAAAAATCTACACCCAAAAGAAGAAAGTCGCAAAAATTATTGACGGACTTCCTTCTTGTTGGGAAAATCGTACCTTCGCCATCGAGGAAGGTAACGATATGAACAAGTACACTGTTGTACAATTAATGGGTACCTTGTTGTCTTACGAGGTACGCAAGGAGAGTAAGATAAAGATGAAGGAGAAGATGAAGGCATACTTGAAGCAAGACGAGCCAAAGAAAAAGGTGATTGCGTACAAGGCCGCCCCATCTACCGATGATGAAGAATCAGAAGAAGAGTTGGACATGGAAGCGTTGGCCGATATGGCAAAGAAGTTCAACCGATTCTTCCGACAAGGTAAGTTGAAGAGTAAATCAAAATTTATTTCGACTAATGCTTCTACTCCCGTGTGTTATAAATGCAACAAGCCAGGACATATCAAGCCGGATTGTCCTCTCTACAAACACAAGGAGAAGTGGAAGGCATCCAAGAAAGGACTTGTCGGTACGTTCACCGACTCTGAAGAGGACTCCTCAAGTGGAGAGTCGGATGATGAACGAGTGGAGAACACGAGCTTCATGGGAAAAGAGGAACGTGTTCAAGAGACCTCCTCCGATGAAAGCGAGGATGGAAGCGAGGATGAAGGCGAAGAGGTAACTATTGATGAACTTAGAATAACTAATGAACAACTTTGGAATAAGTTTTCTAATTTGGCTACTAGATTTATTAAGACTAAAAATGAGCTAGATAGTCTTAAAACCTCGCCTAAGTCTATCATCGTCAACAACGACACCGTTGTTGAAGGGTTGAGAAATGAGATTGAAAATCTCAAATCTCAACTTGAGCATGTTCATATCGAAGATTTGGATGAACATGTGATAGCGGATTTGACGTCTCAAAACTCAACTTTGAGTATTGAGAATAAAAATCTCAAATCACGTGTTTGCGCACTCACATCGCGAGTATCCACCTTGGATGCTTCGATGCTTTCTCTCACCGAGAAGTATGAGTGCACATTAGGCCGAATTCATGAATTCAATAAAGGTAAGGGCCATTTGGATAATATCCTAAATGACTTACTTCCGGCCAATCATCACATTGGCTTGGGGTATAAGTTGGGAGATTCATCCAAATCGTCCGCCACCTTTGTTAGGCCAACTTTCGAAGCTTCTACTAGTGGGAGTAAACACTTCATGTGTAGTTCTTCTACCAATGGTGCTTCCGCTAGGAACACACCCCCATTTGGAAAGAAACCCACTTTGGGTGGACCTCCAAAGAAGGGCCATGCTTTCATGTATACCATGCCACGTAGGAACACACATTCTACTCCACATGTTAGCACATATGATGATTTTTATGCTCCGCATCCACGAGCACGTGCACACCATGTGAGACACACTCATGCACGTGTTCTACCACATGCATATGTACATTCACATTCTCATATGAATAATTATCATCATGCATCATTGCATCATATGCCATATGCCTATCCATGACATGCATCACATAGAAATCAACAACGTATGCATGTTCCCAATAGGAATAGGGCTCCCAAAATCTTCACTATTTTGAGCCTGAAGGACACAAATATGCATGAAAAACAAGCATACATGAATTCCTATTTTATGAATGTCGTGCATAATGATGATTATCTTGGGAAGTCTAAGTCCAATTGGACTTGGCTTCCAAAAGTCTAATTTCTTAGGACCCAATGTCCTTGGGTACCATGGAATGATATTTTATCTTTAGGTACTCAAGGATAAGAGAAGGAGCATCAAATCAAATTTTAGCTCCATATTAAGTTTTTCTAGGTTCAATCCACCGTGGGATACCAACCCTACCAACTCCGTGATTTGCAAGGATTTTCACTCAAATGGAGTTGATGGTGCTTAAGTGATGCACCAAAGTAGGGGGAGCTTAATGTTGTAAGTATATTCATACTTTTGATTTACATTGGTATCCATGTGTGTTGAATGCATCCATTGGTAGATTATATTACGATTGGTATCATTTTGTTTCAATTTGAATCCTAGTGTGCTAGATTAGTGTTTACCATAAGTTCTATGATGTTCTATCTATTTTTGGCATAACACTTTTGCATGTTACTTTTGGTATCAATTTGCTACATTTGGTATTCACATCGGATTTTTGTCTCTGATGTTGATTTCGTCGTTCGACGATTTTATGAATTAAATAGATTTGCTTTTATGAAAACATAGAGTTGTTTTCCATGCACTATTTAACTAAGAATGTTGATATTGGAGAGTATGTTTCAAAACTCAATAAGTGAAATTGATTTGAATTTTGATGATTTCGTATTTCGATTTTCGCCTATGGTTTGATGATTTCGTTTTTCGATTTTCGCCTATGGCTTGGTGATTTCGTTTTTCGTTTTTCGACTTTGGTCTCATTGGCACGCTTTGCTTTTATTCGGTATTTTACATTTGATATTTTACATTGGTGACATTTGGACCGAGGTCGTATTCTTAGACTCTCATGCTTTTATTACATAAATATTGTAATCTTGTCGTTGATCTCCTCCCGCTCTTTTTGCTAATGCCAAAGGGGGAGAGATATAATAATGACAATGTGCTAATGATAATTCAAAGCAATTCACCATGAATCTAATTTGATATGTTAGATTCAGGGGGAGTTAAAGTATAAAATGGATTCAGAAATCCTAAATTGTCAATAATTGGTTCATGTTTCATATCTTCCTCACCTGCTTGATGCGTATGATTAATATTTAATACGAGACTAACGTGTCATCAATGCAGGGGGAGTAAGTAAATTTCTCTTGAATCATTATTATTGATTATTATTTATGTTGGTTTGTCATCACCAAAAAGGGGGAGAATGTTGAGTATTGGACTCCCCGGATTTGGTTTTGGATGATGAACAAACATAAATATATCGTGAACTAACTGTTTGCGAGCGCAGTTATGGAAATCGTCGCCAAAAGAATACGTACATCAAAAGCGACGTCTCAAGACTTCTCAATACGCGTGACCGTGTGCCTGAAGCTTCGTTGAAGCTCAAGGACCATTATTGAAGTCAAGAATGAAGATTGAAGCTTTGAAGACGGTTCGTCATGTTTTATCTTTTGTCTTCTAGCTTCATAGAATAGAATGTTAAGCCTTGAGTAGGACTTACATTATAATCTTCATTTCGCTCATATCTTAGAGCTAGGATTATCATAGAAGCCATTAGAAACTTTCCCGAAGCATATCGCTTCTTCCCTCAGCTTCTAGTGCATGTTAGTTGGTTCAAGTAGAAGAACCAACCGACTAGATGACGATCTAGTCGGTCGGCAATTCCTCTTGAACCGACTAGAATGCCTTGCTCTTTTCAGCTCATTCCCTGTTGATCAATTAGTCGGTCAAATAAGGTTCACCGACCGACTAGATGACGATCTAGTCGGTTAGGAATCCTTCTCAGACCGACTAGTTATCATTGCCTGATGTTAGCCTGAGTTACTGTTTACAGTTAGTCGGTCCAAGAACATTCATCGACCGACTAGTTGTGAAACTAGTCGGTTGGAATTGGTTCTTAGAACGACTAGTGTAACTTGTATTCAGCTACTTGATTTCATCTCTTAGTCAGTCAAAGAACACTCACCGACCGACTAGTTGGCAAACTAGTCGGTTGGCAAGTCTTCTTAGACCGACTAGTTCATATTGCCTGGAAATCACTCTTTTGGCTGTCGAGCTGTTAGTCAGTTCACGTTGAATCACCGACCGACTAGTTGATGAACTAGTCGGTCAGTGATCCTTCTTTGACCGACTAGTCTGGTTCAGAATAGAGCCGTTGGAGCTTTAATTGAAACGTTTTTCTCTCTCTCTTTCCTCTATCCTATATATACTTGGAGGGGTTCTTTCCTAGTATTCAAGGCTGCCATTTTAGAGGTTTAGAGAAATCAAAGAGAAGCTAGTCAACTCCATTCTAAAAGCTTTCTCTTCCTCACAAGAATCTCTCCCTCAACTCTTTGAGCCATATTCCTCAAGAGAGATTCTCTCCATTGTGAGCCTTCCAAGCCAAGAGCTTGATCCAAAGTCACCATCATGCATCTTTGCCTTTGATCGCTGATCTTATTGGTGGAGCTTCGGTTTGGTGACATTCTCTCCTCAAAATCCATCTTGCCCTAATTTGGTAAGTTATACTCAAGGCAGAGAATTTTGTGGTAAGTATTTCATATTTCATTTCAATTGATATTGCAAGTGATTGTCTCTCGGTTGTGAGAGAGAGTGTGATCCCGGGTTGTGGGAGTCACATTTAAATTGTGTATGATTTGGTCTTGTGAAGGTTTTTCACAAGAATTTTATAGTGCTAAATCTTGAGTTAGGGTTTCTAACTCAAGTATCCGGAGGGGATCTGGGTGGTTGGGATGTAGGATCACCGGGAACAAGTCGGGGAGACTTGGGTGGATCCGAACCCGTTACATGCTTTGTTTGCGTTTGTCTATTATTGTTGTTTGTAGTCTATTCCGCATTGTTGTTTGTATGTTTGCACAATAATTAGGAATAACACTTTTGATTATTTTAAAGTACTATTCACCCCCCTAGTATGTGTGCAGTAGCTACCACAGGGCACAACAGATATGTGATGGAGCAACTGCTTATGTCCACCATGATTTATTGATAACTGAGGGCTTATGTATCACATAAACACAAACAACAACATTGAGCCTTGCCCCAAAAACTGAACCTATGAGACATGCACATATGTTTCAGCCTGATGATGATGAACATATATATACTAATCAATTTGTCCCTTGGTTATGAAGAAAAAATTGGTATTTGGCGAGAAGGTTCATTCATAATGAGCAACCGCCTAATACATAACTTATGGCTAAAAACCATGTTTACCTAAGGGCTTTAATTTAGTAAAATTTTAATTGTCTCTTCTTTATTCTTTCTTTACCTTTGTTTCGTTTGGGTTTTTGTGTTGTCTATGTTACGAGATTTTCTTTTATCTTTTACTTCTGATTGAAGCCAGATGACGTCATCTTTTGCGGGTGTTGTAACTGTTCGTAAGTATGCTTCTTCCCCCATTTTTCATCTAATTATTATCTCTCTTTAAATCATTATTCATTCTAGTATTTTTTTTATTTCATGCTAGGTTCAAATGAGCACAGGGTCCAGCTCTTCTATTCAATCCAGACCCAAATTTGCTGCAGGTGGTGAGTTGGCTTCTGATGATGATGACTGTAAGTTTTGCTACTGTGGGCTGAGGGTTGCCAGGCAGACATCATGGACCTGAAAAAATCCCGACATGCTCTTTTGGAGCTGTCCATCCCGCGTGAATAGATGCAACTTCTACGAATGGAAGGATCCACCACACTCAGACTGGTTCACCTATGTGATGTTGCAGTTGCTGGATGAGATTGAAAGAGGCCCCACCAATGCTGCCTCTTCCACATCGTGCTCTGATCGACGGCTTTTAGAGATACAGGGGCGGTTGACCACGCTCGTGGGGCGATTTGAGCGGACCACTACGAAAATGGACACCATGAAGTTTCTTTTGTTTACGCTCCTAGGTTTGATGTTAATTTTGTTATTGTTGATTATACACAAGAGTGTTTGATGGTAGTCTGAATACAATGTAACACTTTATCACTGTTTGTTTGTTATGCATAATGAGATTGTATTATGGATACTATAAGTATTTTGTATATGCTGGATATGTGTTATGTTAAATGGGAATGTGATGTCGGTTGCACGCGTTCTATGCCTTTCATTTATTATTTTAATAATTTATGAATGTTGGAAATGCAATGGTCTAACTTGTTCCGTTGCTTGTGTTGCCTTGGCTTGACTTTGTTTATATTTAATAACCCAATAATGCAATTAATTAATTCTATTTTATTATTGAATTCGGTATTTTAATATTTATTTTTGAGTGGTGAGATTTAATTATACGTATTATATAGATATTTATTTAATAGTTAATGTTGTGAATGGGTATTTACTGGGTTGATGAGTTATTGGGCCAACCCAAGTGGTTGGGCCCATACCCACTTGTATTCTCCCCTTTGGCTATAAATATAGACTTGAGGGCTCTCCCCTCAGTAGTTGATTCAAAACACGTTATCAGCACGAGTCTCTAAAATTTTTTTCCAAAATTTTTTTCCACAAATTTTTTTCCGTTCGTTGCGAAGATGAAGGCGAAGGCGAGACGGGAGATCCACGAGCGCGGTGCAAGGCTTCCTCCATCAAGGGTCGTCATCCGCGTAGGGCTTCGAGCAACCGTCGCTATATCCGGGGGACGGATATAGAGGTAAAAACACTAAAAACGATATTTTTAATCATACGTATGATTACCCCTCCCCTAGATCTCACAAGATCGTCGTGGGGATTCATCGTCGCCTTGAAAACGACGGATTTTTCATCCCAAAAACCCAATTTTTAGGGTAAAC
Source organism: Scilla litardierei (assembly GCA_030789695.1). Lineage (NCBI taxonomy): Eukaryota > Viridiplantae > Streptophyta > Magnoliopsida > Asparagales > Asparagaceae > Scilla > Scilla litardierei. Next base: position 58,117,866 of record CM061137.1, read on the forward strand.
ACTCAATTTTTAGGGTAAAAACCCTATTTTTGAACCCTCCGACGGCTACCCGTCACCGGACCCCCCCCCCCAAACCCCCCCCCCCCCCCTCGCCGGAAAAAACCCCCCACCCCCCGGCCGCCTGCAGGGGGGGCGGCCCCCGCCGCCCCCCTGCAGGGGGGGCGGCCCCCGCCGCCGCCCCTGCAGGGGGCGGCGGCCCCCGTGGCCGCCTCCCCCTGCAGGGGGGGCGGCCCCCGCCGCCGCCCCTGCAGGGGGCGACGGCCCCCGTGGCCGCCTCCCCCTGCAGGGGGGGCGGCCCCGGCCGCTCCCCCCTGCAGGGGGCGGCGGCCTCCGCGGCCGCGCCCCCCTGCAGGGGGGGCGGCCCCCGCCGCACCCCTTGCAGGGGGCGGCGGCGGCGCCGGCCGCGCCCCCCCTGCAGGGGGCGGCGGCGGTGCCGGCCCCCCCCCAACCCTAAACCCTAACATTCAAAAAAAAGTGATAAAGCCTGTGGGCCTGAAGCCCACAGGCCGGCTGTGGGCTTCAGGCCCACAGTCCAATTATTTCTTTAAAAAAAACAGAGTCTGTGGGCCTGAAGCCGACAGACCTGTTGTGGGCTTCAGGCCCACAGATTTCACAAAAAAAAGCCTATGGGCCTGAAGCCCATAGGCCGACTGCGGGCTTCAGACCCGCAGTCCGTTTTATCTGAAAAAAAAAATGGGGGTGGCAAAGGCTATTAACAAGCCTTAAAAGGCAACTTATTAGCCTAAAAATTAATTTAAAAAGGGGATTTAAGGGCAAAATATTCGTGAAAAATCACGGTAAATTACGTGACAAATATCGGGCAGGCGAGGACTTTTTGGGGATTCTTGGGGGGCTTTTGGGATGATGAGGGAAACTTTTTCCTCTGATAAAGAAAATGTTTATTTTGGGCTCTTTATCAATTTAATTGATTAAACACCATTCAAATTTCAACTTGTGCATTGTAATGATGTTTTCTGCAAATATCATATTTACATGCTTTGCATCTGTGGTATATTCTGTTGGATATTATATGCGTGGTTGGGCATTGTATTTAAAACTTAATAATTAGGAAGATCCTGCGACCGATCTGCCATTAGTAACCTAACGGTGTATGACGTTGCCCAGTGGTCCAATAATTATTAAGTGTTTAAATTATTTATCCATCTCTGCGAATATTAAATGCCTGTGATGCCTGTGATGAAAATGTCTGATGAAAATGTTGATGAGCACAATATTTCTGCATGAATTGCTAAATGTGGTTTTTGGATCGGCCGTTTAGTCCCACAGTTTATTTCCCGCACTTTTCTTTTATTTTTGAGAGAAATTGTAGTGAGGAATTTATGTAAATGTCAAAGAAAGAAGACCAACTTCCATGGAGACGGAGGCCACGCTTGAAGATGGAGATATCATATGGGACCCACGTGGTTTCCAAAGTTGTATTTTCATTTTCTTTAAGCTGCAAATTTGTATAATTTGGACTGTGGACTTTTTTTGGACTCTTTCTTGTGGGACTGGCCGATCCACACATTTAGTTTTTCGTTAAATATTGCCTCCGCATGAAAATGTTTTCTCTGAATTAATTATTAATTCATGCATGTTTGTGCTCTGCTAGATAAATGGCTAATATTGCAAGCATTAATTTCGAAGTACTGGAAGCATCAGGTAGAAACTATCTAAGCTGGCAGCTAGATGTAAAGTTTCACCTGCGGGCAAAAGACCCTCATCGCTGCTGTGAATGAAAAAGAAAATGTTAGCGATATAGAGAAGGCGCAAGCCATCATCTATATTCGCCGCCATGTGGACAAGACCTTAAAGGCTGAATACCTTACGGTCGAAGATCCACTTGAGCTATGGACTGCCCTTGAGGACAGGTATAAACATCAGAAAGATGTTATACTCCCAAGGGCACGACATGAGTGGGAGAACCTGAGACTGCAGGACTTAAAGTCCATCGCTGAGTACAACTCAGCACTTTTTAGCATCACCGCACGCCTGAAGTTGTGTGGTGAAAAAGTCTCAGAAAATCGCACGCTGGAAAAGACGTATACGTCCTTCCATGAAAAAGATGCGATACTCATGCAGCAATACCGTGAACGCAAGTTCACCAAGTATTCCGAGCTGCCGTCATGTTTACTCATGGCCGAGTAAAACAGAGAGCTTCTTCTCTCCACTCACAATATACGCTCCCCGGCACTGCCCCCCACCAGAAGCTCACTATTCCTCTTCCTTCAAAAAGAAGAGAGATAATAAAAGAAAAGAAAGACCACAGAAGGGGGGTCAACAGAAAAATGCCAAGGGCCATGTACAGCAGCAGTGAAATAATGAAAGTAAGCGGAAGTTCACGAGGCACAGAAATAACAAAAATAGAAACGATATACCCCCACCAAAGAGGGAATAGGAAGACCAGTGCCAAAATTGTGGCATGAAAGGCCACTGGTCCAGAGTGTGCCAAACTCCGCATCATCTCCAGGATTTGTATAAAGAGAACAAGAAAAATAAAGCTGAAACAAACCTGATGACATCTGATGCTCCAGTTAAGTTTTTCAGCTGACGACTTCGAAAATAATGACATGCTTGACTAGCCTTTACTTTTATCTTAGCAAATTGTTTAGAACATCTCACGTTATGAGAGCTTTTGTATTACGCAATATGTTTTGATTGAAAAATTTTAGTAGACAATAAATGAATATGTCTATCTGAATATGCATGTGCCTTTATGTTTCATCTTTTGAAACTGCTCTCATAAATAATTAGTAGACAATAAACACGTACTATCTCTTTCAATACAAAGCCCAATATCAGGGCTATATTGAAGATCCCGGGAATGCAACACAGTTGCCCCCAAACGACACAAAAATGGAAGCACTAAACCCTCCGAATTCCAAAAAGAAACTTTTTAAGTTTCAAGGACATCCGTTTCAACGGATCCCACTTGGAAACAGCAAATGTAAATGAAAAATTATCGTATGCAACGTCTCAAGAAAAAGGAGTAAAATCCACACTTGAACGTTTTGAGAGCCTTATAGGCCTCTACCATACGAAGATTCGGAGAAAGGAAGCAGAATTAAACGGAGCACCTGAAGTGCCCTACATCAGCCGAGTTTTTACTCTGGCATGATGGACTTGGCCACCCTGGATTTGCGATGATGCATTGCATCTTATCCTATGGGTATGACTTGAAGAACCAGAAGATTCTTCAGAAGGGAAAACATCCCTCGCACCCCTTACTACAAGGGAAAACTAATTGCAAGGCCATCTCCACAATAAGTTGAAAAAGAATCTCCACGCTTCCTCAAAAAGAATACAAGGAGATAGATGTGGATAAAATCCACCACCCCTAGTGGGCTATTTCAGTACTTCACTGTACTGATAAATGCATCCTCAGAATATTCGTACGTGTGTCTACTACAAACCCGCAACTTAGCTTTTCCAAAGCTATTGGCACAAAAATAAAAATGTTGCGGGCACATTTCCCAGACAATAAAATATTGTAAATAAGCCTGGTTAATGTTGGGAAATATACCTCCCAGTCCTTTCAAGAGTACTGCCAATCAACGGGAATTGAAGATGAACATATAAGTGCCGCATGTTCATACCCAAAATGGGTCGGCAGAGTCAATGAAAAGTAGACTCCAATGGACTGAACGTCCATTAAATCCCGATTACCTATGGATGCATGGGGACATGCAAACTCTGCATACTGCATCGTAAATGAAAATAAGACCCTCTGGAGGTCAGAGTCTCCAATGCAATTCGCATATGGAATGCCACCGAACATTTCTCATCTGAGAACCTTCGGTCGCGCAGTCTTAAATCCCCATTGCACCACCAAAGAGGACCAAAAACGGTACTCAACGTCGCCTAGGTATCCATGCAGGGTTTGACTCACCCTCACTTATACGATACCTAGAACCCCAAACGGGGGACGTAATTAAGGCATACCTTGAAGACTGTGATCTCGATGAGACGAGTTTCCCAAAAATAGGCCCAGATACTGGAAAATCTGGCGTGAAGAAAATTATAACGTGGGATACAAACAGCTTGACCCACTGTGATCCGGTAACAATACAGTGTGTATATGAGATCCAGAAGATCTCCCACATACAGAACACTGTTCACTAATTACCGGAATCATTTATTGACAACCAGAAGATTGTCAGATCACACATCTCTGTTGCAAAAACTCCAGCTAGGATTGACATCCCCGAGAATGGATGCAATCCACCAGCAGCAGAAGTGGCTGATCCTCAACGGAAAAGAGGCAGACCACCAGGCTCCAAGGACAGAAACTCCTGGAGACCTTAAGACAATACTACCACAGGACAATGAGCTCATGTCCACACCATCACCCTTCCCGAAATCCACTGCAGAGGAATTGCCGGGAAAAAGTGAAATTAAGTAAATGTTGTACGTACTGGGGAGTTGTTGGACAGATAGAACATAAATTGTCGACAATATATTCACGTATTATATTGACATACACATCGCAATGGCGATGATGTTTGTAAATTATCGTTCCACACTCCGTTGCTAGAAGGCAAACGTAGAGATTGGCCAAAATGTGGAACGTGGCAATAGAAGATGAGCTGGACTCACTTATGAAACGTGAAATGTTCGGACCTGAAGTCCAGACACCAAAAGGTGTCAAACCTGTGGATAAAACAAAGTATTGCAAACATAAGAAAAATAAATACAAAATCGTATGCTATACGGTACAACCTATAGCCCAAGGAAAATTTCGCTGAAACTAGGGATCGAACAAATTCAAATGAGCATGTCTCATAAATGATGCATCAGTCTCCCTAAGCTATCAAAAGCGAATACCTTACGATTTGGCGAAGGGAAATTATGGATATGCCGTTATTGGATGTTGTGACGACATACCTTCGTGGATATCTTGTAAAGATAATTTCCACATCTCCTTAAAATGCCTGAATAGACTTCGGGACGTCTATTCAAGAAAAACAATAAGTATAAATAAATGTACAACCAAGAGAATCACTTGACAAGTCAATGATTCCTTCTGAAGGTTGTCTTTGCATCTGTGCAAAGAACAGGATTGGAGATCTTAGTTGTAGACAACTAACATCTCATCGGATCTCCTGAAGAGAAAACCGAAATAAATATACAAGCCTGACTTTTTAAACAAGAAATAAAAAGACCTAGGCAAATATAAAGTCATGGCTCATAGAATCCTGTTACAAACGCCCAAAAGTGCGTTGGAGAAATTAACAGGACCATAGTCATCCAAAGTACACCTACGGTGGTACACTTACTGGATGTATAAAAAGAACCCTTTCCGATCGCTGGAAGAGGGGGAGGATATAACTGGTCCTAAAGTCCCTTATCTAAGTGCAATCATGCACTCCTGGCTAAACTGCACGCGTCCCGATATAGCAGTTGCAGTTATCTCATTAGCCAGAGATAGTTGGCACCTAAAAAGGGCCATTAGACCTGAGTTAAGCCTTCTGCGCTTCCTCCAAGGGTTTAAGTATTTGGACTTACAAAATGTAGTAGCATCCTCCAATGTTTATGCGAATGCAGGTTACAGGTCCGGTCCCTATACTGAGAAATCACAGAACAGGTACCAACAGTGGGATGACCACCTACTGCAAATATGCAAAGCAACTTATGAAGGCAACATCATCCTATAATTCCGAGATCCTCACCATTCCAGAATCACACCAATAGTGTATTTAAGGGCGCCTGGTGGTACATCACATCCCAGTGACGACTGGGATAGAGGCTGGTTCTGTGAAGCTGACCATATAGTCTGAAGACCACATCAGAGGCGACGAAACTTGGCACACCTCTTCAGAGTTTCTGGATTCAGCAGCTGCTTGATGGTGACAAAATTTGTAATCTGTGTATATTTTCGGAATATTGTAAATAGGAGTGATGAGATAAGCCTAAGAGATCTGAAAGCCTAAGAGCTTTTACAGATCAGGGGGAGTTGAGGGAATTTGTACTCTTTTCCCTTAGCTATGGTTTTTCCCACTGGGTTTTCCATAGCCAAAGGTTTTAACGAGGCAAATCAAATCAACTCTGGATCCCGAAGTATCCACCCCTCTGTGACGCTCAGAATCCAGAAGTATTCATGAGCAGAGTCACTTGTACAAATCAGGGGGAGTTAAAGAGCGTTTGCACTCTTTTTCCTTAACTATGGTTTTTCCCACTGGATTTTCCATAGCCAAAGGTTTTAACGAGGCAAATCTCACCAACTCAGGATCCTGAAGTATCCACCCCATGTGAGACCCATATAGGCTCAGAATCCTGAAGTATTCATGAGCGGGGTCCACAACCATGGCTGGATAAGGGGGAGTGTTGTGAATGTGTATTTACTGGGTTGATGAGTTATTGGGCCAACCCAAGTGGTTGGGCCCATACCCACTTGTATTCTCCCCTTTGGCTATAAATATAGACTTGAGGGCTCTCCCCTCAGTAGTTGATTCATAACAGTTAATAGTTAGTTAACTAATAGTTATTAGTTTGGTTAATTAAATGATTTTTCTTTCTCATATGTGAATAGGGAGGGAGGTATTCTCGCCTCATAACACCATAACCAACTACCAACAATCCACATCCAACAATCCCAAACTCACTTTAACCCAAAGAAACACAAAACTTTGGTGTGGGACCCACAAACAAATCTCAAACCAACTTTCCAACCCACTTTCCTCCAAAAGAAACACAAAAATCTACTTCTCTCTCCTCAAGAATCCAACATGGATTTTCAAGAACCAACATGGATTTACTATTCACAACAGTAAATCCCAACCCAGAGTCACCAAAAGAAACATGCCCTTATAGGAAAGTATAAGTGAAAAAGTTAAGAATGTGTGAAATCTGAGGAGAGAGAAATTGTTGTGTAATGTGTTCTTTTGGTGTAAAGTGAGGTTGGATTGTAGAGTTTGAAAGTTGAGGTGGGTCCCTCTCTGTATAGTGTGTTCTTTTGGTTGAAGAAAGTTGGAGTTGAAAAGTTAGAATGTGGTGTGTGGTGAATCTAGGTAAGGTTACCCCCTAAATAAAATGAGATCATTTTGGGATATTTTTGACATTTGCAGTTCCAATGCAAAAACCCAATCCAAGCTCGGAACAGCACACACCTACTGCAAGCTGCCTTGGGACCTCTCGCCGATCTGTCAGACTTGGATCGCTTCGGCCACCCAAACAAGGCTAAAGCTTGCAGAAGAAGGGACATCGCTCTCAAGTTTTTAGGGTTTTCACACAAGGGAGCAGCGCTAGGGAAAAGGATGAAAAGGTCGCCTCGGGGCAGCAGCAGAGGTGACCACACAACGAGAGGGCCCCACAGCGAGTGAGAATCTCGCGTAATTGGAGTTCTTGAAGGCGATTCCAAAAGAGAGGGATGGAATCTCACCTGCCACCTCCACGTCGGCAAAAAAAGCCAATTCCCAAAGTTGCAAACGAACACACTTTGAGAAAGTGTGGAAGGATTCCACATAAAATTGGATGAATAGTGCAACCAACAGAATTTTTCCCTTACTTTCGAACAAAAGAACACGCCCTAAACCTTATTTGATGTTACATTCCCTATGTTGGAAAAATAAAATAAATAGAATCGTACCAATCATGATATTGTGGGCTGGGTTTTACGAGGCCACCATCATTGGATGTGAGTCACCAAAAAAAATAGGTCATAACATGACATTGGATTAGGGATGACAATGCTATGCACCCGGTGCAACAATGGACCCGGTCCGACCCAACCTCTTTTAACCGGGTATGGATAGAAGGCTAATCGGATGGGGTTGCATTCAGGTTGACTCGACCGGCACGGATAAAACTCGGGTCGGATGCGAGTTTGACCCGTCAACCCGGATTAACCTGGATTGGCACAGATCCTAAAGCGTAAAAGAAATACAGTAATTAAACACATTAAAATGTGATTCTATAACTCAATTGGTTGTTACGTTATGCATGCAAATGGTAGATCCACGGAGCAAGGCTTACTATATGCAATTTATTTCAAATATATACTTTTTTAAATTTATAAATTCATCCGAACCCGACCTAAACCCGAGCTGACAGGACCTGACAAAAAGCCTGGGTGGGGTTCATGTGACCCGTATTATACCTGGGTCGAGTATTCATTTCCTAAACCTGACCCCAATTCAATCTGGGTCATTCATATGTACCCCTATATGAGCCGGGTCAAACCTATCGCAGCCCAAACCGACCCATTTGCCGCACTATGTCCAAGACTCCAAGTCCATGTGGGCCTTAACAACACACATTTTGTATTTGAGTTCTTTTTTTTTTGAACTAAAAATATTTATCACATTTTTCGAACTGAGAACAACCAATTTATACAGATAATTCAAAATAATATAAAAAACAATGAATGAAATTGAATTGGTTAAAATCGGGAAGAAATATTTTCTGACCAAGTATAAATGTAAAGTAAAAACCTAATGAATAAGACCTTTATAAATTATTGGGTCTAATTAAAATGGATTTGTAGTTTAAAGAAAAAAGATTTAAAACACGTCTCCAAAAGGCTCGAGTAAGCTCGACCTGTCATCCTAAAATGAAACCGGTCTAACCTTCAGCGTCAAACCATGCACACTAGTCGATATGGCCAATATCGAGCTTTTATCTGATCGATGCCAGCCAGAGGCGCCGACCCATTATCTTCCCTGTAACTAGATATAAAAATGGAATTCAAGTCACTTTATTTAAAATTTATTAAAAGAAGGCAATTTCAGTACACATCGTTTAAGTTGTTATAACAGTAAACATACAACTTCTGATTTTAAGTTTGCACATTCAAACACTAAATATCGTCGGCCAAACTAAAATTAAAAACTTTTAGATTCAATGAAGTAGAGAGATAGTGTACAATTTCATCGCAATTTCATCGCAACTTCATGAGAAGTGATCGAATCCCCCCGGCACCTAAATCTACCGCCTAATATTTGAAAGATAATTAATTAATCTGTTTGACAATTTCTAAAAAATAAACAATACAAAAACAAGAGGATCTCAGTGGATTCGAACCACCAACCTCCCAAGGCGTGCACAAACCTTTGAGCGCTCTTCCCATTTTGAGCTTAAAGATCCACTCTCAGTTCGACATAATCTAATCAATTACCGGATCTACAACGTTAATCTTATTTTATCAGAGTTGTCTTACATCCGAGGCGTCTAAGACAAGCTTGACAGAAAAACTAATGATACCGAAAATAAGGAATATTTTTTAAAACAATTGTCGATCCAAACGAAACAACCAATAAAGAAGGAAAATTTTCAAAACATTAAAACCCAACCATTAAAAGCAACAGAACACGATTTTCTTACGAGGTTAAAAACCTACCCATATAATTATACTTAAACGCAACCACGAAAAGTTAGATGATTTTTTAAAATAATTGGGAAATAGAGATTACATTTCCATCCAAACAATAATATGGGTAATCATGATTAAATTAGTGATGAAAACTATGTGAAACGACAGAATGCTGTTTTAAAGGGGGAAAATAATTTCTTGAATTACAAGGTTTAGACTGTTTTACTGAAAAACGCTAAATATGATTTCATATAGTGATCGACAATGTAGATTAAGCGTTGAAAGCTTGCTAAATTAATTTGCAGCATAACGATGAGCCATAACGGTTATGCTAGTACCCAGATTAATTTTCTAACCAGCAGCATACAACTGCAGCAACAACCATGCGCAACGCTAAATATCCATAATGACATCTGCCAGTATACATTGTTCAAACTAACACTAGAAGGTTAGTATTTTATCACATATATGGATATAATGATTACAATCGACAAAATTCAACCTATTTCAAAAGAGGCCAAAAATCTAATTGACATAAACCAATATTTACCGGACTTTCTGTAAAACGACCTAATAATAAGACGATTTGTCAAAACATACCATGGCTAAATTGATCAAATAATGCTGCGTAAAAAACTCCATGCTTCAACTGTGCAAAAGGGGAAAACCTTCCGGATTGTTGAAACATTCAAGAGTATACTGGCAAATTCAAACCAAAAATCCCCCGCCGTCCATCCGATCAGAACTCCGCCTTCCATTCAGAACTCTGCCTTCCATTCGAGCAACGGCATCCCCTGCCAGATTAATGTCAGCTCTAGAATCAACAGCTCCAGAAGTAGGATCATAGAAGAGCAGAGAACCGCAAGTTCCTCGAACAATGGCAACATACCACTCCATGCTCGAGCTTCCTTATGATTCTAACAGCTTCTATACGTACATAGCAAAATAGATATTTCTAAGACCCCCAAGGAGTTCAAACTAAAATGTTACAAAACTTTGAATACAACATGATCCCCCCCCTCCTCCCTCAACAAAACATAAACGCCATACAAGGCTAAAATAATTTTCCAAGCTACATAATGACCATTGCATAACTGAGTGAGTTGCTTTGCACGCTCCTACCGTTTGACTCACCCGCACGCACAACAGTTTATTCATAAGTTGAAAATTTACACCGAGTTCAAACTAACCTCTTTTTCCTCTTTTACGAGTTTTTAGGGTTTGAGATGGTCGGTGGTAAAAACAGAGAGTTTTGATGAGTTTTTAGGGTTTCAGATGGTTGGTGGGAAAAACAGAGAGTGATCGGTGCCGGTGTAGAGGGTCGGTAGAGGTGTGGGGCCGGAGGAGCGGGACCGCAAAGGGTGGGGCTAGGTGGTTGGAGGGAGGGATGGAGGGGCTGGGAAGGTTGAAGAAGGGAGCGAAGGGGCTGTGGAGATTGGGGTGGGCTGGGGGAGAAGGGTAGGGAATATAACGAGGGTGGGCAAGGCTGGGGATGTTGAAGGAGGGGGCATTGGAAGGGGCCTGGGTTAGCGAGGTCGGCGGATGTTTGGCATTTTTTGAAAGGTTGTGCTAAAAAGGTTGTTTTGAGTAGTAAATTGCATTGGAGGGGGCCTGGGCTAGCGAGGTCGGCGGATGTTTGGCATTTTTTGAAAGGTTGTGCACGGTAATTTTGAGTGGTAAATTAGTAAATAAATGGTATGGTGGCTGCGCACGCGAGTAAAATGATTGGTAAGATTAGCAACTCGCTTAAACAGAAAGCATATTTTATACAAGTGAATATATATCAAACAAGATAAAAGTTGGAATGCAGTTTCAAAACTACTATCACCAACATGAACTAGATTTAATGATATTCATTAAAAATTTAGAGACACGACAACAACCACATGTGAAATTATTTAAAGTTAGTCCTGAAGTTATCCAGATGTTATAGGAATAGTCAAGAAAGTTATCGACAAGCTGAGACTGAATGAGATTGGAAGCAAGGAAGAACATTAATCAAAGCTATGTATGATGCGCGAAGTACCTCTCTGTTGTGGCAGCAGGAAGATGATCCCCAAGGTCTGTGAATCTGTCATCGTGGTTAACTACTAACAATGAAGTCAGGAACGCAAAAGGCAGGAGGAAGAAGACACCGGCAATTGGGGGAGAACCCGGGGTCAAAAATAATAATAAATCCCCGTGCGATCCCCCCCAACAAACACCCCCAAAAAACAAATCTTTTTATTAAGGAACAGTGACCTGCCATGCGAGCGCACCCGACATGGAAAGGTCTGAGCTACAAAAAGTACATACCGAGCATACCATGATCTCCCTTTACCTCTCGCGCAGTTCCTCGTGTCGATACCCCCGAAAACAACATCTCATCAATCAATCATTCCATGCTTCTCCCTCTCTCTCTCTCTACAAAATTCTTCACAAAGATTTTCAGCCGATCATCGTAGTACAATAGAAACGTCTCATAATCTGAAGACCTCCCCATCTGACGTCGCAACATCTCCACAAACAAAGCTTTCTTCCGCCTCTACCAAATCAACAAAATCCTCCTGGTCCAGTCGTCAGTCATTTCCATCAACGAATCCGAGTTTTCTCCAGATGTAACCGAATCAATATAAATTTGAAGAACAATACGGATTTCTTCGTCTGCAAATGGATTCCGTACAATTACGAATAAATAAGATGGTACAAATTTAGATATTGAGGGCAGATTTATAAAATTTACAGCTCGATCATAAGAAATAAAGATTCCTCAGATCGAACAAATAGATCTGACAATCCTAAAAACCCCCTCAAAAGATCGAGCAATCAAGAAATAGAATTCAATATGAAAAAACTAGATAGGATCCAACCGATCTAACCAAAAAAATTTAAAAGAGATACAACAGAAATTTGACTCTACATATCTAACAACCAAATTAATGAAAAACTAATTTAAAGAAGATTTCAAAGAGGAAAAACACTAATTTTAATAATAATAATAACAAGAAATAATTAAGAAGGGGCTCACACCAAAGGCCTGCAGAAAAGCCTAGAGGATGGACGGAAATGAAAAAAGGCGAGAGGGCTTATTTATTGACAGGCGGAATAAGATCGACGGACGAAATTAGGCGGTTATATGTCGTGTGTGGTTTTGATGCTTCCACGTCTTGATAGATGATTGGCTGTACGAAGGCATCCGGTCCGCTAAAAATAGTAACCTTCATGTACCCACCTTCGTTCCCTCAAATTCTCAGCCTCTCTTCTCTCGAGGGCCCACAAAGAAACCCTTGATTGGGGCACGTACTTTTCGGTACATTTTGTGGTGGGAATCAGCGGCCATGAAATTGGTTGGCATTGTGATTTACGTCACTGCTTACGTCAGAATTACCGGCTTCTTCCAGGGACGGCCGGCCGTTTGTATTATTGGAGTAGAATGATAGTATATTTCGGTACATATGATAATGGTATTGTTACGACTAATATCAACGAGCCCGAATTACAACGGCACATAGCCCGATCTCAAAGGAGAAGTCCACTAGAGAAGACGGGCCCGCCCGAAGGGGGCCCACGGACGGGGCTGAAGGCCCAGCCACTTCGCCCTCGGGGGCACCCGACTAGCCCCCATTCGGCCGGATTAACCGCCCCCCTGAATCCGCGATCCCATGATGGCCATTAACGGACCCGTTAATGGGCCACCCCTCCACTACGCGCGAGTGGGAGGAGGCGGAGGCGGATCGTGAGGACGTGAGAGGAGGCAGGACGTGGGGCAATCACAGAAGACCCTATAAGGGGAAGGCCAGGACGACGGAGAGGAGAATCGAGACTCAGGTAATCAACAGAGAGGTACTCCATCAACGACCTAGGCTTTCGCCACTCCATTTCCTCCCTCCCCCTTTACTCGCGCCGCCTGGGTTGACGTTCCGGCTTCCTTGCAAGCCGGATCTCCCCCGTCGAGTATCCTTTCAGACCCTGATCTGACTTAGGCATCGGAGGGGATTTGGCCGGAACCTAGGTCCGGCCTTGCTGACGAGTTTCCTCATCTGTCCAGGAAGAAGATATCCGAGGCGCTGAGGCTACCCGTCAGCGTCGGTCGGCTACCCCCATCGCAGTCGTCAGGTGGACGGCTGCTCAGGCATCATCCCACTTGCAAGGCGCCGAGGCTACCCCTCGACGCGGATCCGACCGAGGCCGAGCGCGACCCAGCCGAGGCCGAGCGCGATTCACCGAGCCGAGGCTTCCCCTCAGCTCTCATACGCCGAGACCAAGCGGGCTCGGCGATCCCAAGGGACCCCCAAGTCGGCCCCTTGACCACGTTGACCACACAGCCGACGGTCAACGATCTGTGGTGAGAAAACACCCGTAAACATCTGGCGCCGTCTGTGGGAACCGAACGACACCCACGTAAAACAACCACACCGACAATGACACGGCTCCGCCCCCCCGCGGCGGAGAAGAGGCGTGGCCCCGGTGGTGGGCACTGACCAGCGCCACGGTAAGCGGAACGAGGGCGTGCCTCCCGGGCACGCGAACCGGGCGGCGAGCTTGGATCGTGCGGAAGGCAGTGCTGAGGAGACCGGCGACCGACCATTGGCTTCCCTGGGCAGTAGGATCGAGAGAATTCGGGAAAAGCCGGGATCAGGCGAAGCGCTGGTGGTATCCCTGATCGTGGACACCTCCGTGGTGCGGCGACTGCTAGTCGACACCGGCAGCTCATGCGACATCCTCTTCACATCAACTTTGGAGAGGATGGGGCTGCGTGGCGAAGACTTGGAGCCATGCACGGGGTCCGTGGTGGGTTTCACGGGACACTCCGCACCTATCATCAGGGCGATCCTGTTGGATCTGGATCGTAGCCTAGAGGGGGGGTGAATAGGCTAATAAAAATATTCGTGCAACCCACGAACAATCCCACGCAGTTATAGGCACAGACATGGCAATAAAATAGCAATCACAAAATACGCACAGATATACCCTGGTTCGGTCGTCCCCACGACCTACTCCAGCCCCCGAAAGCAACTACTAGATAGATATGTAATCAAGTACAGCTACAATGAGTCAAGATCCCAAATCTACTCTCACCTAGCTCGTACGCACACCACGTGCTCTACACTATCAATCTAGTCAGATGCTCTCCCTCCGTGACGACTCCCAAGTCGTCAGGTCCCCAAAAGTAACACAAAAGGTAAATTTTCCCCTAACAGAGATCGCTACACCAATACAAAGATAAATAAATAGAGTTTTAGAAATGCTCAGTAATGGTGTGTCGTCTCTGTCGTTCAGTGCGGTGTCAGATCAATCTGACAAGTAGTAGTCTCTGATGTCCCCTCAATAGTTCTGCTCCACTCTCGATGAAACTTACGTCTTCCACCAAAGTTTGAAACGTGCGGCGGCGCCTCACCAAGGATTGCAACTTGTAGCGCCTCACCACGGATTGCGATGACGTGAGCTCTTTGGTGAAGAGAATGTTGCGGCTCCCCCTTGGTGGATTTCGGCTTCAAACAAAAAATCTGAGGATTCAAAAAATAATAAAATTGAGGCTTGTATAATAAGCAAGGAATTAGGCAGACTTTGTATTTGCAAGGAGAAACAAAAAAGAGAGAATCCCTGTGCGTTGGGATTTTCCAAAGGGAGATGTGCCTGTTGCTTTTAAAATTGCAAGAGAAAAGATATTGGCTTGTGGAAACGTGCAACTCTCAAAAATGCACAACAAAACAATCGGCCCCTTCTCTCTTTCTTGATTTTTGGTGCGGCTTCTCCCCTCTTTAAAAAAATCGGCTGTATTAATTTTGTGTGGCCCTTCAACAAAATTCGGCAGCTCTCTTCCCAAACAAAATACTGCGGCTGCTCTTAATAATTGTTCCCCTGCAAAAAGAACACAAGCTGCCGTTAATACTATATTTAAAAAAAACTCACCTTGAATCAACAAGTATCCTTTTGGGCGGCTCTGCTCTCTCAATGATTTGTGCGGCTTGATTTGATTGGAAGGGGATTATCTTTGCGCCGCTCGGAAGTTTGCAGAGGGTTACGTTTTTGTAGCGCGGTTGCTAATCCTCTCTTCTCTCTAATACCCAAGAGACGGCCGACTTCAATATTTGGTACCTGGGGTTTTTTTTAAGCCTCTTGCCGCATGACATTATATAGGATGCTCATTGGATGACCTAGTCTTTGGAATGATTAATTTACGGAAACGCCATTCATTTGAATCCCTTTTGAAATAACTCACACAAAGCAACCTAAAAGAGCACATGGCCCTTTACGTGTGTGCCTGCAAAAAAAACAAACCAAGTTAGTGGGTTATCTAGCATTAAAAAAAATTAATAAGGCTCCTCTAGACTTTTGGTCAAGAAATCAACTGAGGGCAATAAACATCAAAAATTTCAGCTCTTCCTTTATGAAATCATGTTGGCTTCTTAGGTTGTCTTTTTATTTTCTCAATGGTGCATCTGCTCTTGGGTTTTTGGAGATATTTAATCAAAGTTGTGGCTGTGTAATTTTTTTTTTGGGCTTTGAATGGAATCCGCAGGCTCTGTATCAAAGAGCAAGAGTGTATTTCTTTTTGGGCTTTGGCACAATGAGTCTTTTCAAAAAGGTTATGGCATGAGATCCAAATGCTATGAGTCAATTCAAGCTAGGTTCGATCCCTTTCTTCTTTGCACATTGACTAAGTCCTTCCGTGAATTAATCGCACGTTCGCCGTTCCTGAAACACTTAACACACTCGTTAAAAACGTTCATACACGTTTGTTATCATCAAACACGAAGTTCACAGACGTTGCTACCAACAATCTCCCCCTTTTGATGATAACAAACTGAATATAAGATTTGAGCAATAAGCTTTTCAAATAGTGTGTGTGAAAGTGTGACGATAGTGGGTGACATGCAATAAGATATAATGATGTGCAACCACCGATATGCAAAGTTAGCAATATGCATGCTCCCCCTATTTTTGTGCTTCCCTAATATTCATTAATGCTCCCCCTTAATCAAACAATCATATTTTCACGAGCATTAATATCAAATCTTTCCCAAATTTTTCTCCCCCTTTGTTATCATCAAAAGTCATACCACGAAGTCAAAATCATATACTATGCAAAAACAGAGCATTATAAGCCAATACCAACAATTGCATGTATACAATCATAGAATAATCAAGTCAAAATCCAATGAAATTAAACAACCAAGACTTCAACACCAACGTGTACGTGTGATGATTAAAATTGAAGCACATAGGGAGTATCATTAAGAAAGTCATCTAAAACCAATCCACATTTTCCAAATAACATTCTATCACATAGGATTGATTTTTCCCACCTCATTAAAATGAGTTCAAGGTATCACACCCCAAAACATAGCCTATAAGGACTCTTAGATGTGGGGGTGGCATTGCTTGACGAGTAAATACACCAACGCTAAAGTTTACCCATAAAGCTTATGTTGGATACTCGTGGGTAATACCGTTGCCAAGGATTGTATCCATTTTCCATACAGAGCAATTATCTTTTGTTTTCACATTTTTTTTAAAGTACTTATACCAACAATTTCTTTTGCTCAATTTTTTTATCCATGGCAAGGTATATCATATCCCTTAGATATTCAGTTAACTTTTCCTCCTACATTCACATTCCATACTTCATAAACAATATCTCCAAATGTGCAACAATAGTAATTCATGTGGAAGTGAAGTAGGTGGTGTAGAAATCAAGCTATTCTCAGTCATTGGACATGCCATGAATATTTAGAAAGATAAACATACGCATGTAGCAAAAGTAATAATACACCAATTTCTACATAGATATGAAAGTCATCCGTGCATACTTCAATAATGAATCAAAGAGAAAAGATACACATTTAAGCACCATTTTTTTTATTTTCAGTTTTTCAGTTTTTTTAAAATTATGCATGAAGTACTAAAGCAAACATGAGATGCATTCACACAAACAAAAAGAATCATGCACACATAGCAATGCAACTACTAGCACACAAACAAAGAAAAGTCACGCACACACAAAACAAACTATGAAGATATTCATTAAGTTCAAAGAATGAGATATACCTTCGTGTCGCCGTTTGACTAAGGAGCTAAAAAGTAATGAGACATTCAATTTAGCGCTCCTCGTCAAATTTCCATCCACCTACAAAAGAGGTGTCGTGTGTGACCTTGGAATCCAACAAGGTCCACTCACGTTAGTCATCAAAGATTTAGGAACCCATATTTGTTTGAACTTAATATTTTTGTTCCTATATTTGCAATGATATGAAGTGTGACCAACGCATCCACACGTAAAGCACTTAGCATGAAAATTTCCAACCTTTGTTGATTCAATGTGAACTTTTCTATATTTTGATTTTTCAACATTTTTAAGACCATATCCTAGTCCTCGCCTATTATTGCCATAAATTTGATTTCCAAGTATAATGTCCAAATTTTGTTTACCAATGGAAAATCTCTTTAATGACAATTCTAAACTAGCAACTTTGGATTTCAAATGATCATTTTCGTTCACAAGCAAAGTGCATTTACTAATGAAAGCTTGCTTGTTTTCCTCTTCTTTCTTTTCAAAATCCCTCATTTTTTCTTCTAGTTCAAGATTTAGCATGTTAATCTTTTCAGATAGCAATTCATTTTCAACTTCAAGCTTTGTCTTATCTAATTTATACATGCTAATATCCTTTAATAAAGAGGGACATGAAAGACAATCAGTTCTTTCAGACAAGCTAGCTTTCTCTTTTTCTAACATAGTAATGGTAGATTTGCATGCAACAAGCTCTTGTTTAATATTTTTTATTTCTATAGACATGTCATACTCAGTTTGTTGCATATCAAAATTATCATTCCTATAACATTCCACATCAGCTTCTAGCTCATCAATTCTATGTTGCATTCCTTTACAAATTTCTAAGAATTCAGCTTTAGTGGGAGATTCTACCTCATTGTGTTTGGCCATCAATGCCATGCAGGAGTGGGCTTCATGCTCCTCATCCTCCTCCTCAGCTTCGCTATCCATGTCCCACGTCAGCACTTTCGTTTTTCCTTTTGCAACTTGAGCTGTGTGTTGTTGTGGGCAATCTTTTATGTGGTGCCCTTTCTTCCTGCATTTAAAACATTCACTTCTATTAATAGCTTTCTGATCATAGGAATTTCTACCAAAATTAGAATTATTAGAACGAATGAACCTTTTTCCCATCTCAGCTCTTCCTTGATCAGTCTGAATGTATCTCCTGAAGTTTCTGACCATTAGGGCTTGCTCTTCATCAAGATCGTCGTCGTTGGCTAGAAGAGCTAATGGTGTGGAAGTTTTGGTCTTCTCTTCAGGTTTCTCTCTGGCTTCTATACTCTGCAACTAAAGCTCGTGTGACATTAGGTTGCCTATTAAGTCCTCCACTTTCATTGTTGACAAGTCCTTAGCTTCTTGAATAGCGGTGACTTTAGGCCTGAATGAGCTTGGTAGCGCCCTTAAGATCTTTCGTACCTGTTCATGGCTAGAGTATGGCTTACCGAGGGAACTGGATTTGTAGACAATGTCCGTGAACCTCGCAAACATGTCTTTAACTGATTCTGTTGGTAGCATGCGGAAGCTCTCATATTCTGTGCTCAGCAACGCAAGTCTGGATTCCTTTACTTGCGATGTTCCCTCGTGTGTCACCTCCAGAGTATGCCAGATTTCCTGCACAGTTAAACAATGTGAGATACGATTAAACTCGGATTTATCAAGAGAGCATATAAGCGCATTCATAGCTTTACCATTAAGAGTATAAAGTTTTTTATCAGCTAAATCCCACTTGTCTTTAGGCTTATTCATAACAGTGTCTTCAATTTTAATGGTGGGTAGACTATAACCATTTTCAACAATATCCCACACATCATAATCAACAGACACTAGATAGATTTTCATCCTAGCCTTCCAATATGCAAAATCTACACCGTTAAACTTAGGTGGACGGGCTATAGACTGACCCTCAGCAAAAGCACAATCAGATATATTCATGGTCATCTAAAAATCTAGACTAGATCCTCTAAACTGGCTCTGATACCACTTGTTGGATCTGGATCGTAGCCTAGAGGGGGGGTGAATAGGCTAATAAAAATATTCGTGCAACCCACGAACAATCCCACGCAGTTATAGGCACAGACAGGGCAATAAAATAGCAATCACAGAATACGCACAGATATACCCTGGTTCGGTCGTCCCCACGACCTACTCCAGCCTCCGAAAGCAACTACTAGATAGATATGTAATCAAGTACAGCTACAATGAGTCAAGATCCCAAATCTACTCTCACCTAGCTCGTACGCACACCACGTGCTCTACACTATCAATCTAGTCAGATGCTCTCCCTCCGTGACGACTCCCAAGTCGTCAGGTCCCCAAAAGTAACACAAAAGGTAAATTTTCCCCTAACAGAGATCGCTACACCAATACAAAGATAAATAAATAGAGTTTTAGAAATGCTCAGTAATGGTGTGTCGTCTCTGTCGTTCAGCGCGGCGTCAGATCAATCTGACAAGTAGTAGTCTCTGATGTCCCCTCAATAGTTCTGCTCCACTCTCGATGAAACTTACGTCTTCCACCAAAGTTTGAAACGTGCGGCGGCGCCTCACCAAGGATTGCAACTTGTAGCGCCTCACCACGGATTGCGATGACGTGAGCTCTTTGGTGAAGAGAATGTTGCGGCTCCCCCTTGGTGGATTTCGGCTTCAAACAAAAAATCTGAGGATTAAAAAAATAATAAAATTGAGGCTTGTATAATAAGCAATGAATTAGGCAGACTTTGTATTTGCAAGGAGAAACAAAAAAGAGAGAATCCCTGTGCGTTGGGATTTTCCAAAGGGAGATGTGCCTGTTGCTTTTGAAATTGCAAGAGAAAAGATATTGGCTTGTGGAAACGTGCAACTCTCAAAAATGCACAACAAAACAATCGGCCCCTTCTCTCTTTCTTGATTTTTGGTGCGGCTTCTCCCCTCTTTAAAAAAATCGGCTGTATTAATTTTGTGTGGCCCTTCAACAAAATTCGGCAGCTCTCTTCCCAAACAAAATACTGCGGCTGCTCTTAATAATTGTTCCCCTGCAAAAAGAACACAAGCTGCCGTTAATACTATATTTAAAAAAAAAACTCACCTTGAATCAACAAGTATCCTTTTGTGCGGCTCTGCTCTCTCAATGATTTGTGCGGCTTGTTTTGATTGGAAGGGGATTATCTTTGCACCGCTCGGAAGTTTGCAGAGGGTTACGTTTTTGTAGCGCGGTTGCTAATCCTCTCTTCTCTCTAATACCCAAGAGACGGCCGACTTCAATATTTGGTACCCGGGGTTTTTTTAAGCCTCTTGCCGCATGACATTATATAGGATGCTCATTGGATGACCTAGTCTTTGGAATGATTAATTTACGGAAACGCCATTCATTTGAATCCCTTTTGAAATAACTCACACAAAGCAACCTAAAAGAGCACATGGCCCTTTACGTGTGTGCCTGCAAAAAAAACAAACCAAGTTAGTGGGTTATCTAGCATTAAAAAAAATTAATAAGGCTCCTCTAGACTTTTGGTCAACGAAATCAACTGAGGGCAATAAACATCAAAAATTCGGCTCTTCCTTTATGAAATCATGTTGGCTTCTTAGGTTGTCTTTTTATTTTCTCAATGGTGCATCTGCTCTTGGGTTTTTGGAGATATTTAATCAAAGTTGTGGCTGTGTAATTTTTTTTTTGGGCTTTGAATGGAATCCGCAGGCTCTGTATCAAAGAGCAAGAGTGTATTTCTTTTTGGGCTTTGGCACAATGAGTCTTTTCAAAAAGGTTATGGCATGAGATCCAAATGCTATGAGTCAATTCAAGCTAGGTTCGATCCCTTTCTTCTTTGCACATTGACTAAGTCCTTCCGTGAATTAATCGCACGTTCGCCGTTCCTGAAACACTTAACACACTCGTTAAAAACGTTCATACACGTTTGTTATCATCAAACACGGGGCGATCCACCTCCCGGTCACGCTTGGGAGAGCACCCGATTCGATGATGCTGACGGTGGAATTCATTGTGCTGAAGGTCGGCTCGGCGTACAATGGCATCATCGGCCGCCCCCTCCTCAACGCTATCGATGCGATGGTCTCGACGCTCCACCGGACAATCAGGTTTCAGACCCCAAAGGGGGTCGGGCAAATCAACGGCGACACGAAGGGAGAGAAAATCTGCTACCACCTGACAGACGAGAAGGTCGTCGGAGGGCCAGGCGATCCAATGGCCTCTCTCGACCTGAGGCATGGACCGAGACCCACCCCTGCGGAAGAACAAGAGCAGATCCACGTCACGAACGTCGAGGGGAGGTTCGTCTCCATTGGGTCAGGGCTGGATCCTGACTCGAAGCGCAAGCTGATCGAATGCCTGGAGGCTAACCTGGACGTCTTCGCGTGGTCGGCCGAGGACATACCTGGCATTGATCCCCGGGTGATCGTTCACCGATTGAACGCCGACCCCAACTTCAGGCCCGTCCGGCAGAAGAAGCGGAACCTAGGTGGCGAAAAGATGAAGGCTGCCTCTGATGAAGTAGAACGACTCCTCGACGCCAGTTTCATCCGAGAAGTCTGGTACCCCAAATGGCTGTCCAACGTGGTAATGGTCAAAAAACCCAACGGGAAGGCGAATGTGTGTGGATTTTAGCGACCTCAACAAAGCCTGTCCCAAGGACAGCTATCCACTGCCACGGATCGACCACCTCGTAGACAGCGCCTTGGGATACGAGATGCTCAGCTTCATGGACGCTTACTCGGGGTACAACCAGGTCCAGATGGATCCTGATGATGAAGAGATGGCGGCTTTCACGACGGACCGAGGGACCTTCTGCTACAAGAAAATGCCCTTTGGATTGAAGAACGCGGGGGCAACCTACCAAAGAATGGTCAACAAGGTGTTCGACTCCCAGATAGGAAGAAACCTGGAGGTCTACGTTGACGACATGCTGGTGAAATCAAAGGATCCTACTGACAATATCGCCGACCTAAGGGAAACCTTCGAACGGCTACGAAGATACAACATTCGGCTCAATCCCATGAAATGCACGTTCGGGGTGAGATCTGGCAAGTTCCTGGGATTCATGATCATCAATCGCGGGATCGAGGCCAACCCCGACAAAATTGAGGCACTGATTAACATGCGGGAGCCGACAACCATCAAGTAGCTGCAGAAGTTGAATGGCCGCATCGCCGCCCTCGGTCGATTTCTGTCCAGGTCGGCGGAAAGATCTCTCCCGTTCTTCAAAACTCTAAGGAAGGCCATCGCCGCGCCAGCCGACGAGAGGAAGACAATAACATGGGATGAGGACTGCTCCCGAGCATTCGCTGATCTCAAAGAGTACCTCCGCAGCCCACCACTCCTCTCCAAGCCACGAGAAGGGGAGTCGTTGAGCCTCTACTTGGCCTGCACTATGGAAGCGGTGAGCTCGGTGCTGATCCGAGAGGACGACGGGGTGCAGAGGCCGGTGTACTACACCAGTCGTGTCTTGAAAGATGCTGAGGGGCGGTACACACCAATGGAGAAGTTGGCGTACGCCCTCGTCCTCTCAGCCAGACGACTCCAACCCTACTTCCAGGCTCACACGATACTGGTCCTAACCGATTCCCAGTTGGAACAGAACCTCAACAGGTTTGACCGCATGGGAAGGATGTTGAACTGGGGGGTCGAGTTGAGCGAATTCGACCTGCGATTCAAGCCACGCACGGCCATCAAAGGACAGGCCCTAGCTGATTTCATCGCCGAGTGTACTATAGAAGAAAGGACTCTCTCACCGGAGGACGTCTCGGTAACGGTAACAAACCAACCTTTGTACTTACTTATGACTGACATCAATTCGGCTGGCCACTCAGGCGACCAGGACACGTGGATTATTCACGTAGACGGCTCGGCGACCCGGGCGGGGAGCGGGGCCGGGATCACGATTCGATCCCCTGAGGGGAACGTCATCGAATACGCGCTTCGGTTCGAGTTCCCGGCCACCAACAACGTGGCCGAGTATGAGGCCGCGATAAACGGCTTGAGGCTGGCCCGAGAACTCGGAGCTCAGTACGTACGGCTCCTTAGCGACTCGAAGCTTATCATCAACCAGCTGCAAGGGAGCTACGAGGCGCACGAAGAGACGATGCAGGACTACCTGGCCATGGCCAAGACTGAGATGTCCAAATTCAAAAGGGCCGAGACCCTCCACCTCCCGCGGTCGGAGAATGCCCGGGCGGATGCTCTATCCAAGCTTGCTTCCTCCTTGCCCAGGGAGTTGGGTCGCACCGTCTATGTAGAAAACCTCAGGAGCCCCAGCACGGAAGAGAAGGAGGTGATGGAGATTGACAGAGACCCCACCTGGATGGACCCAATCATCCGATACCTCGCCCATGGGGAAACACCAACCGATGTGGAAGAACGTCAAACCCTGGAGAGGAAGGCGCTCCGGTACGTAATGCATGAAGGAGTCCTCTACAGAAGACGGTGGACAAAGACGGACGTCCTCCCCTACCTTAAGTGCCTCGGCCCCCAGGAAGCTGACTACGTCCTCAGGGAAGTGCACGAGGGGACCTGCGGGAATCACCATGGAGGTACAACAATCGCCCAGAAGATCTTGAGGTAAGGATACTACTGGCCGACCCTGATACGCGACGCGACAGAGTATGTCCAGAGGTGCCAGGAATGCCAAAGGTTCGCCAGCACCGGGACCATTCCCCCTTCAGAGCTCGTCCCAATCATCAGCCCAATACCGTTTGCGAAGTGGGGGCTCGATATCCTGGGACCGTTCACAACGGGCCGAGTGCAAAGGAAATACCTGATCGTGGCTGTGGACTACTTCACCAAATGGGTCGAAGCTGAACCTTTAGCCTCAATCACCTGGAAGAAGGCAAAGAGCTTCGTATGGAACTCCATCATCTCCAGATTCGGAATCCCCCGCGCCATCGTCACCGACAACGGAAAGCAATTCGACTCAGCTGGGTTTATAGACTTCTGTGCCGAATGGAAGATCAAGTTACTCTTCGCCTCGGTGGTGCACCCCCAGACCAACGGGATGGCCGAGGCCGCCAATAAATGCATCATAGAACCCCTCCACAAGAAAGTAGAAGGCGCCGAAGGGAAGTGGCCTGAAGAGCTCCCCGGGATACTCTGGTCTTACCGTACGACCCACAAACAAGCCACGGGTGAGACCCCATTCATGCTCACCTATGGCGCCGAAGCAGTAGTCCCAGTCGAAGTGGGTGAGGAGTCCCTCTGCATCCGACACTTCGACGAAGAAAGAAACACCGAAGGTTTGGAGCTCGGCCTGGAGCTCCTGGGTGAACGACGAGAACAGGCCTTGGCCACCATCATCCGCCAGAAGCAAAAGGTGGCGCGTTACTATAATTCCCGCGTCAGGGAGCGGAGTTTTTGCCAAGGGGATTTGGTCCTTAGAAAGGCAGTCTTCTGTCCAGAGGTCGCGCGCAAGGGGAAGCTGGAAGCCAAGTGGGAAGGTCCCTACCAGGTGATCGAAGTTCTAGGACCCGCCACCTATCGGCTGGCAAACTCGGAGGGAAAGACCCTCACCCATTCCTGGAATGCCGAGCATTTGCGCAAGTATTACCAGTAAAGCCTACGAAATCGCCCGTGAATGTAACTCTTTTCTTCCCCCTTTCTCAATAAATTGGTTTGATCCTGCTTTCCTCTTATAGCATGGCTGTAAAAAACCTCATGAAGAGGGGGGACCCTGCCAAGGGAGTGTCCGGGTGGCACCACGCAAAGACAAGGGGCGATCCCCAAACAGGCTGGTCCCCACTCCACGATTCGCCCGGACGGGAGACTCCCCGGGGCCTAACCTCGGAGTGGGCCGACCACTAGGCAAGGATAGCCTCCCAGCGAGCGAGTCGACTCGAAGCGGCCGTAAGGCTGGGGGTGACTCCCCCAGTGGACCGGCGAACCGACCGACCGTGAGGCCAGGGGCAGCTCCCCGGGCGGGACGGTCGAAGGGACGACCTCAGAGGTCGACCTCATTGGCTAGTCATAAGACATGGGGTCGCGCCCCAGGCTGACTAGCCAACTGAGCCGGGGCAACTCCCCCGATATGGCTGCATGATTAAACGAGCCGAGGGAAACTCCCTCGGCCCGTCGGCACGCCAACTGAGCCGGGGCAACTCCCCCGATACGGCTGCACGATTAACCGAGCCGAGGGCAACTCCCTCGGCCCGTCGGCACGTCGACCGACCTGGGGGACAACACCCCCGGCAGAAGCACCGACTCTTCTCCGTCAGAACTCAAAAGGGGGGCTCCACCCCTAGGAAGGAGGTGAGCAATTACAAGCAAGAAAAAGATACTTTACTTTCGGGAGATACAAGGGGCTACACCCAAAACCCTGGTCCTGAAAAATTTAAGGACCAGGCTATAGGTCTAAACATTCCCTCACTCGTCTCCTTGGGGAACCTCTTCAAGACCGTCGACGGGAGGAGCGCCAGACTGCTCCGGGATCTCTTCCTCCTCATCAGAGTACGCTTGAAGCTCCTCAAAGTTGATCTCCGCAAGCGGGAATCTCTTTCGAACCTCGGCTTGGCAGCGGGCGAAACCCTTCTCGAACGCCGAGGACAGGGCCTTGGAGGTGAAGGAAAGGGAGTATTCCTTCACGGCATCCTGGGCGACCTTAGCAAGGTCCACGTCCTCTAGCTCACGGATCTGACCCTCAAGAGTGGCCACCTGTTGTTGGTGGTTAGATCGGATCATTTCGATCTCTTTCGATCTCGCGTTAAGCTGGGATAGGTAGGCCCTCTCCCGCTCTTCCGTCGCCTCCAGCAGGGCATTGAGTTCCTGAGCATCGGCCGTGATGAAAGGGGCCGGATCGGCACCTACCTCAACTGATGTGCCAGAGGCCGCGGTGAGCGTGGCAATTCGCTCCTCGGCCTTGGACTTCCCGACCAGAGCCAAGGCTTTTTCCTGGTCCGACTTCTCCAGGGCAGAGGAAAGCTCGGCCACGCGAGACTTCAAGGACTTCACGAGCACCTTGGGAATGATATCGGCCTCCTCCTCGCCTTCCTGGGCCCCGGGAACTGGCGCCGCGTCCGCCTTAGCCTTGGAGAGAGCCACAAATTGGCGCCTCATCGAAAGCCCCACGGAGGACAGCTACACAAGAGAGGCGGGAGTAAGTTGAAGATAGCAGCAAAAGACTGGGTTAGGGGAGAAACCCCACCTGTTGGCCGGCTTGTACCACGAAAGCGGCCAGACGGTCGCCACAGACCTCGTCCAAGGCAGCTCGGTCCGCGGAGAGACTGCAGTTCTCAGCCACCCGTGCCGCCACGTCGTAGCCGGAAAAGACCGACTTACCCGCTCTTACGGGGAAGCGAGGACGGAGAAAATCATCCTCCCCCAGAGGTAAGTCAGTAGGGGCGGAGCGGAACGCACCTAGATACCACTCGTATATATCAGGAAGAGGGCCTGGCTGCGGAGACGAGGGGCCAGCCCATGGCCACACCGCCTCGGCCGGAGGTGACGGATCCCGGCACTGGGGCAAGGAAGCACTAACCCCCCCGACGAGGGTGCGGACCTTCTTAGAGGCGTCATGCTGAGAAGAAGAGGGGACCTTCCTCTTCGACTTCTCGGCACCAGCCGACGGGCGGTCAACGCGTTGTTTTTTCCGGACCGCCAGCATATGATCCCCTCTTCGAGAGGCGGGGTCCGGAATCTCGATTTGAGATGGAAGAGCCGAAGAACTGGAGGGAAACCCACCTGTGCAGGGGAAAGTCATCATCAACCAACCCTGTCAGCCACAGAACAGTGGCCACGGAGCACTATCTACGGAACAATGAAGGACAGCAAAACTCACCAGCGGGCCACGTGGTCTTCCGCAGGTTGAGGTCAGAAAAGAGAACGGATACTTTCCGATCGCCTGGTGGGATCGCCAACAGGGCCTCCACGGTCTCGAGTTCAGCCGCAGTCAGGTCACCCAGCTCCGGTGCCAGCATCACGTCGGCGCTCCAGTAAGTTGGAAAATCCATATCCGACGGGCCGACAACGAAGAGATACTCCCCCTTCCAGAGCTTGACGGAGCTCGGCAGCCCCAGTATCAGGCTCTTCGAGGGCCGAGCGCTAATGTAGATCCAGGCCCCCGACTGATGGCGGCTCAGACGATAAAATTGGGAGAAGAGTCGGGGGGAGGGGACCACCCCCTTCTGAAGGCAAAGCACGTCAAACCCGATGACGAGCCCGATCGCGTTGGGGCAGAACTGGCATAGGGCCACGCGATGAGCATGCAGAAACTCAACAATGAAAGGATGAAGGGGGAACCGAAGCCCGAATCGAAAGCACACCTCGTATACCCCGATCGCCTTCGGACTCGAAAAGCAGATCCGCTCGTTAGGCTCAGGGGCCCGAATGGAGTATGGGGGTAGAAGGTAGCGGTCGTGCACATCTCCGGCGGAGGTGGCACAGAAGGAAGAAGGACATCCCAGAACCTCCGGAGGCACCACCGAGGGGTCACCCTCCTGACTGCCCACCACCGAGCCGGGGCTATCAGACGAGTTAAGGCGGACCGTATCCTCTGGACGACCCGAACCGAGGGCAGGAGAAGACGACATGACGAGGAGCTAGAGCAGTATTAGAAAAAGGAGACGCTAAAGGAAAATCTGGCCACGCTCGACCAACTCATGTCGGCGCTCCTTTCCTGATGCCCTTTGAATGACCCTGCACACGGTGGAGATGAATGCAAGGGGCACGTGGCGACATCAAGGCGACGGCGATGCTTCGAAAACTGCACCAATGGAAGTTTAAACGGAGCGGTAATAATGACATTCATTTAATAGCGAAACCTCGACTGACGCACCCGTCGGATCATGAAAGAGTCACATCACCCGAACCGAACCGACGGAAGCCGAACGGTCCGGGCGATGGGGGCAATTGTTACGACTAATATCAACGAGCCCGAATTACAACGGCCCACGGCCCGACCTCAAAGGAGAAGCCCACTAGAGAAGACGGGCCCGCCCGAAGGGGGCCCACGGACGGGGCTGAAGGCCCAGCCACTTCGCCCTCGGGGGCACCCGACTAGCCCCCATTCGACCGGATTAACCGCCCCCCTGAATCCGTGATCCCATGATGGCCATTAACGGACCCGTTAATGGGCCACCCCTCCACTACGCGCGAGTGGGAGGAGGCGGAGGCGGATCGTGAGGACGTGAGAGGAGGCAGGACGTGGGGCAATCACAGAAGACACTATAAGGGGAAGGCCAGGACGACGGAGAGGAGGATCGAGACTCAGGTAATCAACAGAGAGGTATTCCATCAACGACCTAGGCTTTTGCCACTCCATTTCCTCCCTCCCACTTTACTCGCGCCGCCTGGGTTGACGTTCCGGCTTCCTTGCAAGCCGGATCTCCCCCGCCGAGTATCCTTTCAGACCCTGATCTGACTTAGGCATCGGAGGGGATTTGGCCGGAACCTAGGTCCGGCCTCCCTGACGAGTTTCCTCATCTGTCCAGGAAGAAGATATCCGAGGCACTGAGGCTACCCCTCAGCGTCGGTCAGCTACCCCCATCGCATTCGTCAGGTGGACGGCTGCTCATGCATCATCCCACTTGCAAGGCGCCGAGGCTACCCCTCGACGCGGATCCGACCGAGGCCGAGCGCGACCCAGCCGAGGCCGAGCGCGATTCACCGAGCCGAGGCTTCCCCTCAGCTCTCCTACGCCGAGACCAAGCGGGCTCGGCGATCCCAAGGGACCCCCAAGTCGGCCCCTTGACCACGTTGACCACACAGCCGACGGTCAACGAGCTGTGGTGAGAAAACACCCGTAAACAGGTATGCATACGTGAAAGATTACAGCTAGATAGAAAACATGTTTGCTCTTCGGGTGATGTACTAGATTTGTAGTAAGATGTAGTAGTGATGACTGATGAACATAATATGGGCTAGGCTTCAAGCGGCCATAAATGTTGTTGGATCTCGCTTGTAAATGGGGGCCTTGTTTCAAGGACAACTTCTCGTTGTCAAGTGTCGAACTAGACTGTTACAATGTGGGCTGGACTTGTCCAAATGGTGATCAACTTGGAACAAAAGCTATTGGAACATGGTTATGTTCCAAAGGGTCTCTTTGTGCATTAAAGTCTAAATTTTTTAAAGTCCGTTATTAATTTTGTCATATATCATAATTTTTTGTCAAAAAGAAGCTTCATATCCTTGAAAAATATTGGGGTTTTAAGAAATACATCCTCCAAAAGATGGTTTATTCGAAAAGAGTCATCCAAATCATAGCATTTGCTATTAGGTCCCCCGAATCATTTGAATCACGCAAAAATAGTCCTTTTGGACGAAATCTGTTAAAAATCTTAAATCAGGTGTAGTTTAAGGGTGGTTATACCCGAGTTTACCAGAGTTTACCCGAGTTTAATTTGTTAAAAAGCATTTGCCGCCAACGCCACCATTCCTCGCGCTGCCACAGCCTCCTCCACCCCCATTCTCCCCTCCAACGTGGAGTCCGTCCTCAAGCTCTCCTACTCCCACCACGTTGCTTCATCCGCCTCCGCCCTCTCCCTCCTCCTCTACAGCGTTCCCTCCACCCTTCTCCCTAAGCTCGACGTCTTCAGATCCCTCCTCCCCTCCAGCTCCCATCCGGCCGACATCGCCTCCCTCGTCATCTCCTGCGTCGCCTCTTTCGGCTACTACCCCTCCCGCCTTCTCCCCACCCTCTCCATCCTCCAGGACCTCCTCCTCAACGACCAACACAAGGTTGTTTCCACCATCCACTGATACCCCCGCCTCCTCACCAACCACCCTGACAATTTCATCGCCGGTAACCCCGACCTCCTCCAGCATCCGCGGCCTCAATGACCCCGTAAAGCTAGCCCATTTCATCGACAAGTCACCCCTCATGCTCATCTTTAGCCCATGCTGCCTCGAGCTGGCCTTTTCCATCGTCGAACGAGAGTTTGGAATCACCATCGCGGAGGATGGTGACGACAATTATATCAATGCGGTGGTTCTGGCAGCCACGCTCACCATGGAAGGCACGAGAGGTATAGTTGGCTCAACTCCCACAGCTACCACGACATCGCCATCCAGCTCCCAGACCTCAAGCAACTCCTCGTCGCCCTCAAATCTTCTAGAAGGAAAACAAGATCCGACGGCGACGTTTGCCTCGCCGGCATTGGCACCGACGACCCGGAACTGATGACACTCAAGGTGGTGAGGGCCATAGAGCGGGCCGATTTGATCCTCTACGATCGATTCCTTGATTTGGTGAGACATTGGGAAGATAGGAGAGTGTGGAAGACGAGGGTATAAAGGGTATTTCATCTTTTCTGTTAGTCTTGACAGACCTTTCAGAGTTAACACTTCTTTACCAAGGGACTCTTTTCGAGTGATTCAAATGATTTGGGGACCTAAAAGAAAATGGTATGATTTGTGTGATTCTTTTTGAATAAGCCATCTTTGGGGGGATGTATTTCTAAAAAACTCAAGAATATTTTGGACTAAAAAAGAAAGGGTTTTTTTAGAAATAGGCCCTCCAAATCATGTCATATTTGAAAAGAGTCCCCTAAATCATAGCATTTGCGGTTTAGTCCCCAAAATCATATAAATCACTAGAAAAGAGTCCCTTTTGGAGACCGATTTCTAAAAAATAATATTGCAATTAGGTCCCCAAAAGGGACTCTTTCGAGTGATTTATATGATTTGAATGACTAAATCGCAAATGACTCTTTTTGAATAAGACGTGATTTGAGGGGCCTATTTATAAAAATAACCCAAAAAGCAAACAAAAAAGTGATCAAGAATTTTGTTAGGAATGTATTATGTAGGCCAATGTAAAGGCATGTGTAGAGCTTATCCTATGAAGCGCAGATTAGGAGTTTGTATCCTATATGAATATTGTATCCTATCATTGTATGAACTATTCCATATTCCCCTATAAATAAAGGCATGTGATCTCCCTCAGAAAGTACTTCGTAACACGTTATCAGCACACTCTTTCCTGAGAGAGAGAGACCGGACGTTGCGAGAGCCTAGTGGACAACGGAGGATTGTTTTCACGCACGTACGACCAATAAAAATCAGACGTCCGTCATCATTGATCTTGAGGTATACACAAAAACCCAATTTATTTTATCATGATCATGATATTTATTAATTTGCAATACCAAAGATCGAACAAATCGGAAAAAAATTGGGAAAGGGGGTGGCGACCATTGGCCGTCGACCCAACCTATAGGGGGTGGGTGGTGGCCAACTGGCCGTCGACCCACGTCGGCTTGCCGACCCCCCCTCCCCGCTGGCACAACTCCCCCTTTCTCCCCACTTCCCCACTTCAGCCCTAACACCAGTAGTACGCCATTGATGGCAGCGGTGGCGACAGAAAAAAAATCATAACCGAGGGTTTTCACACAAAATTTTTTTCATCGACCGATGGCCCCAAGCCGTCGGACTAACTGTCCCTGCCACTGACAGCGATGATCCCCTTCCTATCCGAACACCGCCCTAGCGACAGAGCACCATCGCCCCGACGGCAGCCCCCTGGCCGCAGCTAAGGTTTCTCAACCATTACAATTTTTTGTTTTGAGAAAGTTGTGGGCCCATGCCCACAACGAAATAAACAAAATAAAAGATTGTGGACTGCGGGTCGATGCCCGCAGCAACAGCCCGTGGGATTCGGCCCGCGGGCCAATACAAAAAAAGGAAATGTGATGGGCGCTGGCTTGGTGAGCCGAACCCAAAGAGCTTAAAAAATGAAAATAGGAGGGAAAACAAGAAAGGGGGGAAAGAGAAAATAGAAAGAGAAAGGTTGGGGGAAAAGGAGAAAAAGAAAAAGAAAAATCGGGGGAGGGAATAGAAAATTTTCTAAAATAAATAATATATGGACGTTGCTTAGTTTTTAATTTTTTTCTGAACTAAACCATATGATCAAAATTTATTTCTTTAGCATATTATTCATCTGTGATGACTGTTAGGATCATATTAATATGTTAAATATCACGTACTTTTTGACATGTATTCTGGGATAATTTTCTGCTTACTTTCATATGTATTTGCTTAATAATTATGAGTATCATGTGACCGCTGTGCGGCTAGTTACCTAATCTAACAGTGTATGACGTTGCCCCGTGGTCCAATTAACTATCAATCATAAAATATTTCAATTTACACATCAGGAAAATCTGTGATATTTATGATACGTGATAAAATGTGATGAAAAATGTCTTGAGCACAACTTTGCATGAATAGCTATATTGTAATTTTGGATCGGGCCTTTTAAGTCCCACTTTTATTTTCCCACACTTTTTCTTTTTTTAAGAGAAAATGTAGTGTGGAATATTATGTAATGCACGAGACTGATGGCCATTTCCATGGAGGCATAGGTCACACCCGAAGAAGAAGAATTTTATAGGACCTACATGGTTTTCAAAATTGTATGTTTTTCTTTTTCATTTATGTTAAAAGGGATTGTATAATTTAGACTTTGGACATTATTCTTTTGTGATGACTGGCCGATCCACACAATTAGCCTATTCATTTTAAATTGCCTCTGAATGATATAATTTTCAGTATTATTAATTCATGCAAATTGTCTTTTTCTAGATAAATGGCAAAACTCGCAAGTGTTGATTTTGAAATTCTGGAAGCCTCTGAGAAGAACTACCTCAGTTGGCAGTTAAATGTCAAATTCCATATACGAGCCCAATCCCTAAGTGCCACGATTACAAAAGATAGCTCTGCGACTGACATAGAAAAAGCAAAGGCAATAATATATATTCGTTGCCACGTGGACAAGACATTAAATGCTGAATACCTTACGGTCGCAAATCCACTTGAGCTATGGACTACCCTTGAAGAAAGGTATAAAGAAAGATGTTATACTCCCAAGGGCTTGTTATGCGTGTGAGAATCTGAGGCTACAGGACTTTAAGTACATAGTTGAGTACCACTGAGCTATGTTCAGCATCACCTCACGCTTAAAGTTGTGTGGTGAAAAAGTCTTAGAAGAACACATGCTAGAAAATACTTACTCATCTTTTCATAATAAATATGCAATTTTAATGCATCAATACCTTGAACGAATGTTCACTAAGTATTCTGAGATACTGGCATGCTTATTAATGGCTGAACAGAATAGAGAACTTCTCCTCGCCACTCATAACATGTGCCCTCTTGGCACGACCCCTTTCCCAGAAGCTCATAATATATATTCTTCCAAATAGAAGAACAAAAGAAAAGGGAAATTTCAGAAGGGGGATTAAATAAGAAGAAAACCAGAGGACAAAGCCACCAGAACAACAAAAATGTAGGGAACATGAAGTTCACATGACGGAGAAATGAAAATAATAAAAAAATGAAGCACCCCCACCAAAGAAGGATTGGGAAGACCAGTGACATCGTTGTGTCTTGACATGCCACTAGTTCAAAGTATGCAGAACTCCGCGGTACCTACAAG
The DNA here is from genome assembly GCA_030789695.1 of Scilla litardierei. Lineage (NCBI taxonomy): Eukaryota > Viridiplantae > Streptophyta > Magnoliopsida > Asparagales > Asparagaceae > Scilla > Scilla litardierei. Next base: position 58,151,550 of record CM061137.1, read on the forward strand.
ATTTGTATGAAGAAAGCTTGAAGAAGAAAGCTGAGTCAAATCTGGTGGCCAATTACTCCTCCCAAGCTCCAGCATAGTTTGCATTTGCAGATTTTGAAAATGATGACTTGTTTGATTAAACGCATTTATCTTGGTTAAATAAACATTGTCATGGAAAAGCATTTTTTTCATAACTATGCTTGATTTTTATTTCCACTGAATGAATTAGTTATGTTTTGCAACGCTCTTATGCTCTTAAATCCTAGATGGATTGCTCTCATGACTAGTTACCAAATTATAATTGTCAGGATTACTTTTCACTACATGTTGTAGATTGCAATTAAATAATTATACTTCTATGCACTGAAATAAATCGTATGAAAAGTTTTCCATACATGCCATAATTTGAGATAAAATGGTTATGTTTTGCATTGAAGTATTTGTTGCCATGGTTATGCTTGCTATAAGTTTGATTTATTTCACTCAGTGAACTTGTCAAATAAATTGTGGAAAATTTTACTATCCGTATGATCAATCATGACGACTACTATCAAAAGAATATCACACTAGTGATAGTCCCAAAGTACTATTTTGGGATGTCTGACTTGAGGATCAAGCATCACAAGCATGTAAACTCCTGACCAAAATATGACGATGCCCATTACTCTCAGAAAATATGGAAAAAGAAAGTCACCAAGTTTCAAGGAAATTCGTCGAGACAAACTCCATATTAAAACTAACAAAATAAATACCGAATATTTGTATATAACGACTCAAAGAAAATTAATGGCATGAAGACCATACTTGGGCGTTTGTATGCACCTTCAAAAAGGTCCACACCATACAAAATTCAAAGAATGTAGTAAAATTAACGGAGCATGCAAATGTAACCGGACTCGTATAAGTTTTTACTTTGATACGAGTGGTTCAGACACTCAGGATCGGTCATAATGTAATCCATCATATCCCAATCCCATGAAAATAATCGGAAAAACACGAAGATTCTTCAGAAAGGTGATTCTCTATTATTATTGATTAAAAACAAAGTATGAAAATATCTCCATTAAAATAAAATAAAGATACTTGTTCCTTGAGAGTACTTGAGAGATAATTATGGATTTATTCACTTCCCGTGAAGATCCGATAAATTATCTTACCGTACTTATTAATATACTCGAAAATGGTCATGAGTAGGCCTGTTATGTTGAAACCGGCAATTTAGGATCTCTAGTTTGATGATGAAAAATGTGTATGAACTATTTAACGTGTGTGCTAAGTGTGTTTCAGGAATGACAAAGTCGTTATTCTAAGCGTTGGAGGAATTTCTATTCGCATAGTGAATGGGCTTGGTCAAAGTGATATACACCTAGCAGTATGACTTAGTCAAAAGGAGATTGGAGCAGTTCAAATCAATTACCAAGATTTGCTACTCTCCAATCCTATTTGAATTAGATGAAGATCTATTCAAATCCTATATCATCCCTGTTCAAACCTCAAATCCCTTATGTTGTGGAATTCTATTTTGAGCCAAATTCAATCTCCCCAATCCCTATATAATCACTCATCTCAACCCTAAGACTTGGGGTGTGCGGCAAACAAATCAAAAAGAGCAGCCAATAACCAGGAAAAAAACCCTAGTCAATATACTATCCCCGGCCGCAATCTTTGACTGCTATCACCCTTTTCTCCACAAAGTTGAGAGGTGCATCAAAGTGTGTAAATGCAATGGGTAAACAATTCGGCAGGCTTGGGGAAAGCTGTAAATTAAAGTGAGTCTTTTTATTAGTTATTCAAAGCTGCAAATCAAATTTTTGTTGCAGGGACCAAGAATCAATCATCCGCATCATCAAGGGGCCACATAAGTTTGTGGGAGGACAGGACGCAAGTGGGAGACGAATTGCAAAACCTAGTTGAGGATGCAAGCTTCATCTACTCTTACTTCATAGTTAGCAAGCCAAGCTTCTCTACATCCGACCCAAGCTTATTACATTGCCAACCGAGCCCAACTTCCACATCAACCTTGATCGTTGCCGCAACTCAGCCAATGCCGACCGAAGGGAAGTCCATGCTGCCATGACCACGAGCTTGCTCCTGCCATTTTCCATTGCATAGCCAAGCTTGCCGCTACCGAGCTCAACCAAGCTGTCGACGTTGGGAAGGGGTGATCCGCATACAATCAGTTTGAGGAGCTTTCAGCTGCTGTGACTCAAACACCATGCTTGTCGCAACAACTAGAAGAGAACATGGCTCTTGTGATTAAAATTTGAGTTTGTTTTTATTATTATTCTAAAGAGAGTTGTTTGGTTTCATGCAGGAGCAAATCAAAGAGGCAACCAATATTTTGATTGGATAACAACTTGGCAGGCCATCCAGAACTCGCAGCTTCCCACAAGATATCTCAGTCAAGTGCCAGTGCGAGTCATCTAGTTGACGTGAAGAACTTCAAGCTGCCCATTGCCATTAACTTCAAGCTGCAGTTGATATCACCTTGCCAGCACCGTCCAGTGCAGCTGCGGAGTCTATTTGCCACCGTCGAGTTCATAAGTGCGTAGACCCTGCTACCGTCGACCCTCACCTTCCAGCGAGCACCCCACATGCCGAAACTCTACCTGCTGTCAAGACATTGATAGATGTCGAGCTTCCTGCAGTGAACAAGAGAAGTGGGCTTGCTGATGTGGGAACAGTTGCATGCAAAGCTTAATTGCAAAGTTACTTAGCACACACCAATTTAGATTTGACATGAACTGGGATTACTTTACGCACAGACCAGTGTGCTATTTGAGACAGATTGAGATCCAGGAGTCGGATCGAGACACCGTTTGCGTCAGATTGGAGCTGACGACATGCTGATTGATAGAGACGACTACACAGACACGAACTGAGCATTTCTAAACCCTTTACTCTTTATATTCGTGTATTAGTGTAACGTTCTCTGTAGGAGAAACTTTACCAATATTTGTGACTATTTTGAACTTGTCTGGTTGGGCTAGACAAGAGGGTCTTGACGTGTTGTTGCAGTCAAGATATGCATTTACTAGGTTGATAGGGTTCTGCACATCGTTGAGTGTGGTACAGTCTAGGTGGGGAGTTGAAGCCATGACCCCATTGTAGGTGTACAGAAGGAACATATTAATGCTAGTATTTGCTTGGGGCTGGACGTAGGTCGTTGATGTGACCGAACCAGGGTAAATCTGTACGTACTTTGTGATTGTCTCTTATTTACTCTGGTTGTGCTTTTAACTGCATGGGATTTCTCGTGGGTTGCGCGAGAATTTTTTATTAGCCTATTCACCCCCTCTAGGCTAGGATCTAGATCCAACAAGTGGTATCAGAGCAGGTTAGAGGATCTAGTCTAGTCTAGCTATCTTGAAAACCCCAAAGTTAGTCTTTTCCCATGGCATGTCTATTGATCGTCCTCCTCTTTTTAGTTGCCATGATTATATATACTGGAAGGCTAGGATGAAAACTTATTTACTATCCGTTAATGTTGATACTTGGTACATTATTGATAACGGATATTCTATGCCTGAAAGTAATCTGAATTTAAATGATAAAAATGTGTGTGCTATAAATGCTAGAGCAATGAATATCTTATTGTGTGGGTTGAGTAGAATAATATTTGATCGTATCTCACATTGCTCTTCTCCGCAGGATATATGGAGGACCTTGAAAACTGCATATGGAAGTGAGAACTCCCTCAGCCGCAATGAAAAGAATCTAAAGGGAAGAAACGCCCCTTTAAATAATTTTGATGCTCCTCTTTGTGACAATACTAAGCAAAATGTTATTTATTTTAAATGCATAAAGCAGGGACACTTCGCTAAACATTGCACACAAGAAACAGCTGGTGTTGTAGAGAAGAAAGGAAAAGATGTAGTGCGAACGTGGGACATGGATAGTGGAGATGACCTCGAGGAGAATGAAGCACACTCCTCCCTCTGCTTGATGGCAAAACATAACGAGGTAAAATCTGGTAGTAAAGCTGAACTTCTAATTATTTGTAACGCCATGCAAAAGGAAATTGATGAGCTAGAACTCACGTTAAATGATTATAGGAATGCCAGCTTTAAATTACAAAAAGAAAACTGTGATATTTCTGAAGAAGTTGATATTATTAAAGAAAAACTTGATGAACGTGATTCTACCATTGCTATTATGAAAAAGGAAAAATCATGATTTATTGAAAAGGTACTTGTCTTACTTGTCCTTCCTTGTTGAATGATATTAGCATGCTTAAGCTAGATTTGATTAAGCTCGAAACTGAAAAAGACTATGTGATTAGAGAGCTTAATGATAAATTCTGCATGCTAGATAATGATTTGAAAAAGAAAACAATTGAATTTGTAAAGAAGGATGAGGAAAACAAGAAAGTATTTATAAGTAAATGCACATTGCTTGTGGATGAAAATAAACAATTAAAAACCAAAGTTTCTAATCTAGAATTGACTTTAAGAAAATTTTCAATTGGTAAACATTCGTTGGATACCATAATTGAAAATCAATTATATGGCAATAATAGAAGAGGACTTGGTTTTGGATTAAGAAATGTTGAAAAGCCAAAATTCAAGAAATTCCATAATATACCATCTATTGCTAAAAACATACATGCAAAGTGTTTACTTGTGATAGTGTAGGCCACACATTATACTATTGTAAATTTAGGAACACAAATATCAAGTTTAAATAAGTGTGAGTTCCTAAAACAATAATGGCTAATACTAGTGGACCTTGTTAGATTCCAAGGTCACACTTAACACCTTTCATGTAGGTACGGTGGAGATTTGATGAGGAGCGATGAATTGAAAGTCTCATTCTTTTAGCTCCTTAGTCAAATAGCAACGCGAAGGTATATTTCTTTCCCTCTTTGCATTCATTGCATACCTTCATAGCTTGTGCGTGTGCTTGACTTTTTTTGTTTGTGTGCTTGTTTATTTGCTTTTTATGTTTGTTTTTTAGTTCTTTATAAAAGAAAAACAACAAAAACAAATTGAAAGACCAAAAATAAAAAAAAATTTGTGCTTAATGACTACCTCTTAAGAATCATTATAAGTGGTACTATTTTATATTTATTCATATCCTTCTAGAAATCATTGTATTATTGTTATAGCTACATGCGCATGTTAGAAACTATTTGGTAGCCATGACATGCTTCATGAAATGATTAATTTGATTTCTTCACCTACATACGCACTTCCACGAATACTAAACTTCTAGTACTTTTGGAGATTCTCTGGATGAATGTTGGAAATTGAATGTAGGATGATTAAAAATTGAATATTCTAAGGGATATGATGTGTATTGCCATGAATAAAAAATTGAGCACAAAAAGAAATGAATAGAAAAAAATTACATGAAAATTGCTCCGTATGTAAAATGGATACACTTCATGGCAAATACACTACCCACGAGTATCCAACATATGCTTTATGGGTAATCTTTAGCGTTGGTGTATATTACTCGTCAAGCAATGCCAACCCCACATCTAAGAGTCCTTATAGGCTATGTTTCGGGGGTTTGGTAACTTGAACTCATTTTTATGAGGTGGGAAAAATCAATCCTAGTGAAATTCATGTTAATTGGAAAATGTGGATTGATTTAGCTGATGTTCAAAATTGAATCTCCCTTTGTACTTCAATGTAAAATATTATCACACTTACACATTAGGGGTGAAGTCTAAATTATGATTTTCTATGAACTTTGAATGTCTACTTTATGGAAAATGACATGCAAGTGTTAGCTATACTCAATAATACTTTATTTTTGCATGTGTTATTTGATGTATTCATTAGTCAACTTTTGATGATAACAAGGGGGAGAAAGGAAAAGATTTTAAAGATTTGGGTATTGTTAATGGTAATGGTATTATTTGTTGAAGGGGGAGTATTGAAATACATGTTCAAGAGGGAGCTTGGAATTAGGAGGAGCATGTTTCACTTTGGTAAATCATGCGCGCGAGTAATGCTTGATCATCTCATTTGTATAAGTCATATGCATTACGCCCTGCATCACACTTTACACACACACACACCTATTATTGCTCAAATCTTTGATGGGTTTTCATCATCAAAAGGGGGAGATTGTTGAAAGCGGCAATATAGGATCTCTAGTTTGACGATGACAAACGTGTGCAAACTATTTAATGCGTGTGCTAAGTATGTTTCAGGAATGGCAACGTCGTTATTCTAAGCGTTGGAGGAATTGTTATTCACATAGTGAATGGGCTTAGTCAAAGTGCTATACACCTAGCAGTATGACTTGGTCAAAAGGAGATTGGATCAATTCAAATCAATTAGCAAGATTTGCTACTCTCCAATCCTATTTGAATTAGATGAAGATCTATTCAAATCCTATATCATCCCTATTCAAACCTCAAATCCCTTATGTTGTGAGATTCTATTTTGAGCCAAATTCAATCTCCCCAATCCCTATATAATCATTCATCTCAACCCTAAGACTTGGGGTGTGCGGCAAACAAATCAAAAAGAGCTGCCAATAACCAGAAAAAACCCTAGCCCATATACTATCCCCAACCGCAATCTTTGACTGCTATCACCCTTTTCTCCACAAAGTTGAGAGGTGCATCAAAGTGTGTAAATGCAATGGGTAAACAATTCGGTAGGCTTGGGGAAAGCTGCAAATTAAAGTGAGTCTTTTTATTAGTTATTCAAAGCGGCAAATCAAATTTTTGTTATAGGGACCAAGAATCAATCATCCGCATCATCGAGGGGCCACAAAAGTTTGTGGGAGGACATGACGCAAGTGGGAGACGAATTGCAAAACCTAGTTGAGGACGCAAGCTCATCTACTCTTGCTTCAGAGTTAGCAAGCCAAGCTTCTCTATGTCCAACCCAAGCTCATTGCATTGCCAACCGGGCCCAACTTCCACATCAACCTTGATCGTTGCCGCAACTCAGCCAATGCCGACCGAAGGGAAGTCCATGCTGCCATGACCACGAGCTTGCTCCTGCCATTTTCCATTGCATAGCCAAGCTTGCCGCTACCGAGCTTAACCAAGCTGTCGACGTTGGGAAGGGGTGATCCGCATACAATCAGTTTGAGGAGCTCTTAGCTGCTGAGACTCAAACACCATGCTTGCTGCAACAACTAGAAGAGAACATGGCTCTTGTGATTAAAATTTGAGTTTGTTTTTATTATTATTCTAAAGAGAGTTGTTTGGTTTCATGCAGGAGCAAATCAAAGAGGCAACCAATATTTTGATTGGATAACAACTTGGCTGGCCATCCAGAACTCGTAGCTTCCCGCAAGATATCTCATTCAAGTGCCAGTGTGAGTCATCAAGTTGATGTGAAGAACTTCAAGCTGCCCATTGCCATCAACTTCAAGCTGCAGTTGATATCACCTTACCATCGCCGTCCAGTGCAGCTGCGGAGTCTATTTGCCGATGTCGAGGTCATAAGTGCGTAGACCCTGCTACCATCGACCCTCACCTTCCAGCGAGCACCCCACATGCCGAAACTATACCTGCTGTCAAGACATTGATAGATGTTGAGCTTGCTATCGTGAACAAGAGAAGTGGGCGTGCTGATGTGGGAACAGTTGCATGCAAAGCTTAATTGAAAAGTTACTTAGCGCACACACCAATTTAGATTTGACTTGAACTGGGATTACTTTACGCACAGACCAGTGTGCTATTTGAGACAGATTGAGATATAGGAGTCGGATCGAGACACCGTTTACGTCAGATTGGAGCTGAAGACGTGCTGATTGCCAGAGACGACCACACAGACATGAACTGAGCATTTCTAAACCCTTTACTCTTTATATTAGTGTATTAGTGTAACATTCTCTGTAGGGGAAAATTTACCTATATTTGTGACTATTTTGGACTTGTCTGGTTGGGCTAGACAAGAGGGTCTTGACGTGTTGTTGCAGTCAAAATACACATTTACTAGGTTGATAGGGTTTTGCACTTCGTTGAGTGTGGTACAGTCTAGTTGGGGAGTTGAAGCTAAGACCCAATTGTAGGTGTACATAAGGAACATATTAATGCTAGTATTTGCTTGGGGCTAGACGTAGGTCGTTGATGCGACCGAACCAGGGTGAATCTGTGCGTACTCCGTGATTGTCTCTTATTTACTCTGGTTGTGCTTTTAACTGCGTGTGATTTCTCGTGAGTTGCGCGAGAATATTTTATTAGCCTATTCACCCACTCTAGGCTAGGATCCAGATCCAACATGTTATCCAACCGCAGTCCAGCCTTTCTAAAGCTATTAGTACCATTTATTAAAATTGTAGGCACAATGGATAATACTGGGATATAAATAATAATTTACAACTGGAATAAAAGTTGAACACCTTGAAGTATATGTTCACACCTAAAATGGGTTGGATGAGTCGATTATTAAAACGACTCAATGGATTACATATCCATTAACTCCAGTTGTTGGTGACTGCATTGGGACATGAATCTTGAATGCTGCTTCATTAATTAGACTCAGACTCTAAGTAAATCAGAGTTATTCTCTGATGCAACTAGCATATGGAACACCACTAAATATCTCTCATTTGAGGATTTTTGATTGCGCAGTTTACATCCCCATAACATCACCACAGAGAATAAAATTAGGACATTAATGCCATCTTGGAATTGTCGGATCCTGTCAAAATAACAACGTTAGGATCGAATAATAACATAGACTTACGTTAGCATATGCTACGCCGTAGTCTCTGAACTTCACCCTCGGATTCGCCACAACGGTCGGTACTTCGTCACGGAGGATCGAAGCAGCGTTTCACCGTCTAAATCTCTATTTAGAAGAGGAATTTAATGGAAGGGAGAAGAAGAACACAAGTTGCCTTATGCAAACTTATGGCATGGTAAGATTAGTGTAAATGCCTTACCCTTGGGTCCTATTTGTAGGCTTTAGGGGTAGTTATTGTAGGAAATAACTAAATATAAGCTTATTAGCCTATATTAGCACATTCACTTATCCTCTTCTTCATTCACTTATCAAGTGCCTTTTTGCACTTATAAAGTGACTTTTTCCACTTATCGAGTGGTCCTTTTCACACGAGAAAAGGTTCCCTTTGCGCACGCTTTCGTGCACGTGACATCTGAGGTCCATAGGCCCTCATACATCCCCTCATGGGTGTATATATGTCATCCATATCCAACATCTCCCACTCACACTTGAGGGGATTGTAAGGAAACATCTTTTCCTTTAGTTCTTCTGTTTATCATACCGAGAAATAGACCGTGTGACCGTCATGCACATAAAGTCCGCTGTTGTGCACTTGTTAGAGATACACAACACTCCTCGAGGTGCAAAGTTGAGTAGATTAACGCATGCTTTACCCTAGATTATTTCTTCACATTTCTTATACTTTATATTCAACAATTGAATCCCATCTGGATTATAATCGGCTGGCCAACTTTGAATCTTTAAAGTCCAAATGTGAATATGAAATTAATCTTCCTCTTCTTACGATCCTTTCGATCTTGACTTGACTTGATTTTCTAACATGCCCCGCCGGACTGAATTGACCATAGTCCATAAGCAACATGCTAAGATAGCAATCACCCAGTCAAATCTAAAGGAACCAATTAGAGTCCATAAGGGTAATGAGTTAAGACCCATGTGGTCCTTGGGTCTCACATAATAGTAAACACAATTACTATTCTAACCCAATGGTCAAATGCATACGTAGTATGAATATGTATTACAACATCACTCCTTTCCCAGGGAGCGTATGTCTTAATGATGTTGTAAGGATGATGATCAGACACCACAATGTCTGACTTTGAGTCCTTTTTACTACTCAGTAATCTTCTGGACCCACATCCCGCATAAGACAGATAAGATTAAAAAAATCTTCTTAGATCTTTTATAAGCATCCATATGATGCAGATCTTTCATACGACCATTTTGTTTAAGTCATGACTCTAAATCATCCGTCTGATGATTTTGACTTTAAACGGGTCTCATCTTTATTTTATCCGTCTGATAGAATAAAGGCGGTTGCTCATGTGAGAGAGCCAACCTCAATCTGTCCGACATACAAAAACCAGCTGAGATTAAAAGAAATGTACGTAAACATTTTCAAGAAACTCATATGCAATGTCAAAAAGAACTTATTCTTTTATTAAATTTGATCTTTCATAGACATGGGAATATATATTGATACAACTCAGCTCTTACGCAATCCTTGAGAAGATAAGTGTTTGTAAAACACATCTCTGGGGATCGCCTTCGTAAGCGGATCCGCTATCATCTCATGCGTAGATAAGTATCTAATGTCCACCTTCTTGTTCTTATCATAGTCTTTTGCAAATTTGTAGCGGATATCAATGTGTTTGGTCTTACAATGGAATTTTGGATCTTTGACATAGGCTATAGATGCTTGACTGTCATTGTATATTGGTACAACACCTGAGTCACTTGCATCAATTAGCCTGTCTAAGAACTTCCTAAGCCAAACAGCTTCTTGGACTGCCATGCTAAATGCTACAAACTCGGCTTCCATAGTTGAAAGTGCGATGCAGGATTGTTTCTTGCTACTCCAGGATATTGCACCAGATCTGAGTAGAAAAACATATCCTGAGGTCGATCGTCGCTCATCGAGATCACCCGTCCAATCAGCATCAGTGTAGCCTTCGAGCCTCAAGGCATCTCCTTGATAGCATAAAGCATAGTCTACAGTTCCTTTAAGGTACCGCATTATCCTCTTAACCGCTTTCCAGTGTACTTGCCCTGGATTGGATTGGTAATGACTTACCATTCCAACGGCAAAACAGATGTCTGGTCTTGTACACATCATAGCATACATAAGACTACCAACTGCACTGGAATATGGAACTTTTTCCATAATTTCCTTTTCCTTTTGGTTCTTTGGACACGATTTTAGACATAAATTATCACATTTCCTTATAGGAGTATCAATGGACTTGCAGTCCTGCATATTAAAACGTTCTAGAACCTTCTTTATATAAGTCTCTTGTGAAAGAGAAAGAAGTTTCTTCGAACGATTTCTTGAAATCTTAACTCCAAGGATATATGCGGCTTCTCCCATGTCTTTCATCTCAAAAACTGATGAAAGCCAAGCCTTGATATCCATCACAAAGCCCTTGTCATTTCCGGCTATTAAAATGTCATCTACATATAGAGACATAATAACATACTTGCTCTTAATCCTTTTGATATATACACAGTTATCTTCATCAAGCATGGAAAAACCATTTGATAAGACAACTTCTTGAAATCGTATATACCATTGCCTCGAGGATTGTTTAAGACCATATATGGACTTACGAAGTTTACAAACCTTATGTTCGTTTCCTTCTTTTACAAACCCTGTTGGTTGTTCCATATAGATCTCCTCGTCCAATTCTCCATTGAGAAAGGCAGTCTTTACATCCATTTGATGTAGTTCGAGGTCTAATCAAGCTACCATAGCCAGAAACAAGCGAATCGAGGTAAAACGCACAACAGGTGAGAAGGTCTCTTCGTAGTCTATCCCTTCCTGTTGCGTAAAACCTTTCGCGACAAGGCGAGCTTTATATCTGTCAATAGAGCCATCAGCCTTATGCTTGATCTTGAGAACCCATTTGTTCCCAATAGCTCTACGTCCTCTGGGTAAGTCAACCAAGTCCCAGACTTGGTTAACTTTCATGGATTCTAATTCCTCCTTCATCGCTTCCATCCATTTGTCTTTTGCAGGGCATGATACGGCCTGTTTGAAAGTAGCAGGCTCGTCATCTTCTTGTAGTAAAGTCATAAAGGTTTGCGGGAATTCATCCTCAAATCTTAGAGGAGCTAACCTTGTACGACTACTACGTCGTATTTGAGATTCTTCAAGTCCTTGTTGACTCGAATTTAGATCAATTTTAATATCACTCCCACTTGGAATGTCGTTAGAATTGCTCCCACTTGGATCATTATTCCCGTATGGAATATGATTAGCATCATTCGTATCATCCATTGGTGAAGGTTGAAACGTATTTTCGTCTTCACCAAGAATTCTCCCACTTGAATGAGGTAATCCTTCTTGATCATTAATCTCAAATAGAGATAAGTCCTGACTTATCTCGCCCTGTCTTGGAAACTCATTTTCCAAGAAAGTGACATCCCTCGAATCAAATTCAATTAGACCTCCATTGTCTTCCTGACCAATGAAAACATAACCTTTGGAGTTTTCTGCGTATCGTATAAAGATACATTTCCTCCCCCTTGGCCCAAGTTTGCCATACTTATGGGAGGAAATATATGCGTAGAATGCACATCCCCAAGGTTTTAAAATGTTTAAATCAGGAGACCTTTGGTTCCACAACTCATAAGGAGTGGAGCTAACTGATTTCGAGGGTACGCGGTTTAAAATGAAAGCGGCCGTCAATAATGCATCACCCCAAAAAGTGATTGGCAAGTTAGCTTGCGCCATCATTGAACGGACCATTTCCATTAAAGTCCTATTTCTCCTTTCTGCAACACCATTTTGTTGCGGAGTATAAGGCATAGTTACCTGATGAACTATGCCTTTTTCATCACAAAGTTCCTTAAAACTTGTTGATTGGTATTCACCGCCTCTATCGGTTCGCAAGACCTTAATCTTGCGATCTAATTGATTTTCCACCAAACTCATATAGTTTTGAAAGCAGGTTAATGCTTCATTTTTGTGGGATATCAAATAGATATGACCGAATCGGGTGAAGTCATCAATAAAAGTGATGAAATAGGAATTTCTGCGTCTTGTCTTGACATTCATCGGACCACATATGTCCGAATGGATGAGCTGTAATGGAACCTCGGCCCTTGTGCCAGTTCCAAATGGCTTGCGACAAGATTTCCCTACAAGGCAATGTTCGCAAGTCGACATTTCGACCTTTGAAACATTGGATAGAAGGCCACGTTTGGCAAGTCTATCCATTCGTGTTGGTCCAATGTGACCAAGCCTTGCATGCCAACAAATTACATCTGATTCATAATTTGATGAATTTGCAACAAGGAAATTTTCATTATTAAATGAGGAATCATACATTGTATTTAATACAATAAATCCTTTAAATACATACCCAGAACCAATTAGAGTATTATTACAAGACAAGTCCACTTTACAATTATGAAAGAACCAACTATAACCAAGACCCATTAAAACGACCACAGATATAATATTCCTTCGAATATCCGGAGCGAAGAGAACATCATGAAGTAGGATAGTGCGGCCGTTGTCCAAGACGAGCTTGCACATCCCAACGCCTTTCACTTCAACACGTGTGTTGTTTCCTACATAGATCCACTTCATTCCTTGGGATATCCGGTGATACTCCACGAAGGACCGTCTGTCCCTTGCTATGTGGTCGGTGGCACCTGAATCAATTATCCAAAATGGATTAGATTCTACAAGAAATATTGAACTAGAAACACATATGTAACTAGTATTATTACAAGTTACCTCGTCACCTCCACTCGTACATGAACGAGCATAGTGACCTAACTTGTTGCACTTGAAACACTTGATCTTCTTCAATTCCTTCTTCTTGTGCCATTTCTTGTGTCCACCTTTATGTTTGGGTTTCTTGGTAGACTCTGGTTGTTTATTACGTTCATTAGTAAACTTCGAACGATTTTTCCGTTTCTTTCCCCCGTGTGAGGAACCAGCAACCATGTGCACCTCTGCACTTGGCTTTACGGCCGCAAGCCGCTCTTCCTCTAACTCGAGGTGCTTAGAAACATCGCTGAAGTTCTTGATGCTCTCATTATGAGTGAGATGCATCTTCATTTGGTCCCACCCATTTGGTAGGGAACGTATGACTGCTTGGATTTGTTGCCCGTCAGTGAGCACATGACCTGCATCCTTTCACTCTGAGATGAGATTCACTATATGTCACAGATGTTTCCCCATGGAATGATCTGGACGTTTCTTGTATGAATCAAATCTTATAGTTAAAGAACGAAGTTTGGACACCGAGGTGCCACCAAACTTCTCCTCAAGCTTGGACCATATGTCCATGGCTAGGTCATGTTCTCGGAAGATACGCATTATGTCATCTGCCATACTGGACAACAACGTATTGCGTGCAATCTTGTTCTTCCGAGACCAAGCATCGAAAGCTTCCTTGTCTCTTCTGTGTTGGGCCGTAGTGCCCAACTCAGGTTCAATCATTATGTTCTTTAGAGTTTCGAGCACATCTTGCTCCTTTAGAACATATTGTATCTTTATGGACCATAGTTTGTAATTATCACCGTTGAGTTTTTCACCTTTGTTTAACTCAGCGAAGATATTCTTTGAAGCGGAAGACATTTTAACTTTAAAATGTTGCAAAAGACACAAAACCGAAGGTTCGATCAAAAATCATTGCATAAAATTCTTATACATAGATATCACTCCCACTTGGAATATCCCACTTGGAATGATATTTTTACATTTAATAAGTTACTTTCGAAAAATATTGAAGATGTTGCTCTAGAATCGGAAAGGTCTCTACGATTCCAATCACCATCTAGAACAACTTTCAATATTCCCCCTCACTTATCAAACGATAGTACTCTTATAGTACTTGCAGCGAAAAAAGCAATTTTGAAAACGTATTTCGAAAACGTGTTTTTCAAAAGTATTTTGCAAATGTATTTGGCAGGGCCAACACCCCATTACAGGGTGACATAACCGAAATATTTCGACAATTCCCTGACCATTGTCAGGGTCGTGTCGTGGCCGTGCCAAGGCCAGATTCTTCTCCCTTCCGAAGAGAGAGTTGCCATCGTAACTTGGCCAAGGCCGAACACCCCTTGAGGGGAGTTTTCTGCAAGCCACCGCCGCTGGCTCCCGTATGGATCCAGGCGCTTCCCCCCTACAGGAGAATTTTGTCGCAGACAACTGCCACCAGCTCCGTAGAGACCGGCCATGCAAGTCACCCCCTCCGGTCATGCAAGCCCCCCCTTTCCCCATGAAATATAGGGCCAACCAGGGGACTTGGCCCTGGCCTCTGCCAGGGCCGACAGTGACCGTGGCCCTGGCCTCTGCCAGGGCCGGCCGTGGCCCTGGGCCCTTGGCAGAGGCCAGGGCCGGCCGTGGCCCTGGCAGAGGCCAGGGCCGGCCTCGGCCTGGCCCTGGCCTCGGCCAGGGCCGGCCAGGCCTGGGCCTGAGGCGAGGGCTGGCCCTGGCCGTGGCCAGGGCCCCCTGGCCCTGGCCGAGGCCGGCCAGGGCTGGCCCTGGCCGGGGCCAGGGCCTTCTTGCCCTGGCCTGGCCTCGGTCAGGGTTGGCCCTGGCCACGGCCAGGGCCCCCTGGCCCTGGCCGAGGCCAGCCAGGGCCGAGACCATGGCCGGCCTGGGCCGAGACCATGGCCGGCCTGGGCCTCCTGGCCATGGCCAGCCTCCCCCTTGCATGGGGTTGGCCGCACACCCCCACCGGAGGGGGTGGCCTTGTTTGTTATTGGCCGTAGCCAACCCCCTCCGCATGGGGATGGGGGATGCATAGCCTCCATGGCCCATATGGCCATGGTGATCATGCACCAAAAAGGTCATCTTCTCCATTGAGAATAACTACCGTCTTCTCCGATGAAACACCCGTTCATCGAGAAAGTAGTTATGTTTCAATGGCCGTGTGCCAAAAAAAATAACATACCTTCACGACCGCAAACTTCACACTCCACATGAAGAGAGTTCACATTCCCTATTGAATGGAGACTCAACATCCATGAAGAGTACGAGTTTGGCGAGATGAATGGTCAGTTCTTCCCGTCACGGAGAATTCCTGCCATATCCGTAATGACAGAAGACCCTAACGTGAAAAGAACAACTGCTGCGATTCTCTCCGTCACGATGCGCTCCTACCATATCCATAATGGTAGGAAACTCATTCGTGAAAAAGACAACACCTCGTTCATCGGTGAGACTAGAGCGAACCCGTATGGCTCTGATACCAATGTAGGATCCTGTCAAAACAATGACATTAGGATCGAATAATAACATAGACTTACGTTAGCGTATGCTGCGTCGTAGTCTCTGAACTTCACCCTCGGATTCGCCACAACGGTCGGTACTTCGTCACGGAGGATCGAAGCAGCGTTGCACCGTCTAAATCTCTATTTAGAAGAGGAATTTAATGGAAGGGAGAAGAAGAACACAAGTTACCTTATGCAAAATTATGGCATGGTAAGATTAGTGTAAATGCCTTACCCTTGGGTCCTATTTGTAGTCTTTAGGGGTAGTTATTGTAGGAAATAATGAAATATAAGCTTATTAGCCTATATTAGCACATTCACTTATCCTCTTCTTCATTCACTTATCAAGTGCCTTTTTGCACTTATAAAGTGACTTTTTCCACTTATCGAGTGGTCCTTTTCACACGAGAAAAGGTTACCTTCGCGCACGCTTTCGTGCACGCGACATCTGAGGTCCATAGGCCCTCATACATCCCCTCATGGGTGTATATATGTCGTCCATATCCAACATGAATCTATATTAAGATCCCTTGCAGCATGTTGAGAATTTTAATTCTTATAAACAACAAGCGCACGACGACGTCGTAGCGCTATATGGGTTGTCTGCAGGGAGATTGATTGATCAAGTACTAGCTCGATCATGTGTTGTTGTTAGCTACGTAGATCGACGATACGAGGTATGAAACTACATGGAATTAATTAATGACTACGATATGAAAACATATATAACGAATGTTAAGACCTAGCGGGGCTACACAATAAACTAGAGGGGATTGAATAATGTAAAGGCAAGCAAAGTGCTTAATTAAAAGTTACTAAAATTAATGAACAATAAGCAGCGAAAATTAAAGATAATGCTCAACAACAACAATCGCAACCACAACGGGTTTTACCATGGTTCCCCAACTTGGGTATATCCAGCCATACCAATATTCACTATGATCCTACACAAGTTAGTGAATACAATCCCTACACAAGGGATACCCTACACAAGGGATTTGAACTATCACATAGAGAGAACCTAACTCTCACAAAGAGAGTACTCAACCAACCATACACAAGTGTTAAACTCTCACAAAGAGAGAAACTAACACCCACAAAGAAAGTTAGGGTTTCAAGAAACAAATGAAACAAAACAACACCTATCTATGCCTTGATATGATCTTAGCAATGTGAAGAAGAAGGCATGTAAGTGAAACCCAAGTGCTTGACCGTCTGACCATGCTTTGGACCATCTGACCGTCTGACCACACTTCCTGTTGGAGAGTAGGCGAGCTTCTTCCTGGCATGGCGAGCATATTGATCGGCAGGGTGAGCTTCTTCGATTGGCCAGGGGGCGAGCTTGTTGTACGGCGAGGCGAGCTTCCTTAGATAGAGGTGATCTTCCGTTTGGGCTAATAACCCTTACGGGTGGTCGGAGAGCTGTTCGCTCGGGCTTCCAGTGTATGTGGGCCTCATTACATGGGCCACCCTTAAGGCCGTAACAATTACCCCCGCCATTCGATCTCGAAGCGGCAAGCCTGGCTTCAGCTTGGATGACGTGTCGCACTTGCATCAATTGGGGAGCTGATCGGTGGCATTTAATTCGATCTGACCGTCGAATCCCAAAAGTCATGATGGCGATTCGGCGACGGGGAGAATTCGAGGCATCCTTCGCTGAAAAGGTGACGCGTGGCTGACGTGATTGGGGGGGGGGAATTCAAGGTGCCAGCCCAGACCCGCTCAGATCTCGATACGTGGCCCACGTCTGACGGCTGAGATCGACAGTCTCCCCCAATAAATAGAGACGAAGGGGCAGCGGGAGAGAGTCTTACTTGAATTTTCGAAACTTTGGCTGCCCCCCTTCATTGCAGAGAGCAGCTACCATCGACCACCGTATTTTGTTCGCAACCGTCGAAGCTCCAGCCATCTTTCCCATTTAAAGTACTCTTTCGAACCATCTGATGCCGTCATCTGCTTCTTCCGCCTCTTCTTCCTCTTCAAATCCTCACGTCAAACAACACTTCGGGGAGGTTGGTAGGGGTAGCACCACCGAGTCGGAACCGGTGGCATCGTAGACGCCGTCAATGTCTTGACCGAAACAACAGGAGGAAGATACGGCAGTTGAGCAGGCCGTTGCTTCATCGTCAGTGATCAAGAGGGACCCTAAGAAAGGAAAGACACCCAAGTCGACCGCCAAGGTCGCAAGCGGCAGTGGAGTCACAGCCGCGAGTCCCCACTGGAATCCTGGCCCAAATGTCTCAGCTGCTACTCTCCATGATCCTTGAGATCCGCTTCAAGTACATCCGGCCCCCTACACAGTCCGCCTCCCCGAACTCAGCGAGTGGGTTTGCTTCCCAGGGGACAAAGAGGTCGGTGTGTACTACCCGACCTTCGCCTTGGGGATCCGCTTCATGCTCCATCCCTTCCTTCTTCTTGTCCTCCATTTCCTCAAACTCCCACTCAGTTGATGCCGAACTCCATCAGCTCGATGGTCAGCTTTCTTGTCCTCTGCTCCGCTAGCGGGGTAAGTCCGACGTTGCCGCTCTTCTAGTACTTTTTTGAGGCAAAGAGGAAAGAGGAGTACTACTACGTCTACACGAGGAGGCGTCAACCTCTCGTCCTCGAGCTGCCATGCAAAGTGAGGGACTGGAAGGAGAGATTTGCCTTCGTCTCGACTCCGGCAAACTTGGCTCTGAGGTCGAACTGGGGGACTCTGAATCCCTCAGTGAATGCCGAAGTGGTCTTAGAGGGGAGCGACCATGAGAAAGACAAAATCCTAGAGGTGATTCCCAGGGAGAGCAAGGTCTTCAAAGACATGGTCACAGACGAGATGATCGCCCAGCACGTCTGGTTTGAAGGTACTCCGAGTTTCACGAACAACTTCTGAAATGCTCACCCTGATCTATTTTCTTTTTGCAGGCGCGACCATGAGTATGTCCATGGAGGAGGTGATGAAGATGGCAAGGGAGGCGTTGTCGAAGCAGCCGCCGACCAAGGACAAGGGCAAGCAGCCCGCGTTGAGGGGCTCGGTATAGGCCAGGCAAAAGCAGTGTCAAGAGGCGGTCGCCACCATTCGGGTTGAGAAGGAAGAGCGAAGCAAGAAACAGAGGAAGGAGCCCGCAGCGGCCGCCCATACTTCCCATACACACGAGGAGGCATCGGGGGTCTCATCAACCATGACCTGACCTAGCTCGAGGCCGCACTCACTGCGGTCGGGTCGTAGGGACCGCCGATTACCGTCGTCCTCGTTAGTGCAGCCGCTCCTCCACGTCCTCTGGTTTTGCCGACAACAAGTCGGGCTCCGGCTGTAAGCTGGCCCTACGGCTACATGCCGTCCAGTCTGGGAAGACCGGCCCCTCCTAGATGCGAAGCGGCGCTTGCGACCTTTAAGTCACGAAAGGAGGTGTTGGTAGCAACTATCTATGAACTTCGTGTTTGATGATAACAAACGTATGTGAACGTTTTTAACGTGTGTGTTAAGTGTTTCAGGAATGGCGAACTTGTGATTAATTTACGGAGAGACTTGGTCAATGTGCAAAGGAGAAAGAGAGAGAACCTAACTTGAGCTGACTCAGATCTATTGGAGACTTCCAAATGTTGCACTTGACTTGCTGCTCTTTAGGGTTAGCCGCAACAAAAAGAAGCCCAGGGAATTTTTTTTACAGAGGGCTCTTCATCAAAATAATTATAAGGCAGAGCCGCAATTCTCTTGTTCATAACCAATCCCAAAGCCCAGGCCGTTGTCTCTGTTTTGATTTTTCTTAAGAGAGCCGCATTCTATAAAACCCTCCAAGAGCCCGTTCCCTTTTTGGGCCTTTGACCAAAAACCCTAGATTCCAGGGGTGAGCCGCAGGTTTTAGGTTGTGAGAACTCTTTAAATCAAAAAAAAAAGAGAGCCACACTTAGGAGAGATCCCCTTGATGCCGCACCAAAAAATCACCTAGGAAAAAACCTAGAAGAGCCTAATCTTTCCTTTACTCCTTTGAATATCCAAAAGGGGGCAGCCGCAATCTCAAAAAAAAAGAGAGAACCAATCAAAAAAATTCTCTCTTGTTGATAGCCAATCCCAAGAGCCGCATTATTTTGCCAAATCACAAAATTCTCTTTGAAAACCCCATTAACCCAGCCGAAATTTTTGTTGTAGAGCTCTTCAACAAAACAAAAGGGCAGCCGCACATCCCCTCGAGAATTCTCCCCAGGCCTAATTGTTTTCTTCCCTTTGCAAGGAAAAAGATCCTAAAAAGAAGAGCAGATGCAAGTTCCTTATTAAAAACATAGCCGCAAGTTTTCTTTTGAAAAGATCCTCAGCCAAAAATTTATTCAGAGCCACAACCTTTGATTCAATGCCTCAAAGCCAAAGCTGTTGACCAAGGAAAAAGGGGAGAACTCCCTGCCGCAACCTGGAGCTAGTTTGATCTGCATGCCGCAAGCCACAACTTGGGATTAATGATACAAACCGCAACATCAAAGGGTTCATCAACATCAGAGGCCAACACTTTTAGATCATCATCCAAGGACTTGGGACTATAGACGAGGGACTACTACATGTCAGATTGATCTTACCACGTGCTGAACGACAGAGACATCGACACCGTCACAACTGAGCAATTCTAAACTTATACTTTATTATATTTGTGATTTGGTATTGTGATCTCTGTAAAACTATTTTAATATTTGTTTGGGGACTTGGCTAGTTGGGACTAGCCAAGAGAGAGCTTTACTAGTATTGTTATTGTTTGGGCACTTTGGTGAGTGCATGTACTGAGGGCCAGGTGAGTGTAGGGTTAGTGCTCTAGCTACAGGTTGTACCAGTTAACTTTAATAATCTAGTATTGCTTTTGGGGCTGGATGTAGGTCGTGGGTGCGACCGAACCAGGGTATATCGCCTGTGCATGCTGTGACTGCTTTTCTATGCTCTGCATCTGGTTGATTGTGCTATAACTGCGTGTGATTTCTCGTGGGTTGCACGAGAATTTTTTATAAGCCTATTCACCCCCCCTCTAGGCTTAGATCCAGATCCAACAAGTGGTATCAGAGCCAGTTTAGAGGATCTAGCCTAGTTGATCATGTCTATGAATATGTCTGACTCTGCTTTTGCTGAGGGTCAGTCTATTTCTCGTCCCCCTAAGTTTAACGGTGTTGATTTTGCATATTGGAAAACTAGGATGAGGATTTATTTAGCTGCTGTTGATTATGATGTATGGAGCATTGTAGAAAAAGGCTATAAACCTCCCACCATTAATGTTGCTAATAATGAAATGATAAAACCAGAAGATAAGTGGGATGACTTTGATAAGAAGCGTTTTTCATTGAATAATAAAGCTATGAATGCATTAATTTGTGCTTTAGATAAAGCTGAGTTTAACCGTATATCTCAATGTCAAACTGCACAGGAAATTTGGCATACTCTGGAGGTGACTCATGAGGGTACATCGCAGGTTAAGGAGTCCAGACTTGCGCTGCTCAGTACTGAATATGAAAGATTCCGCATGCTTCCATCAGTGTCTATCAAAGAGATGTTTGCGAGGTTCACAGACATCGTCTACAAATCCACTTCTCTTGGAAAGCAGTACTCAAGCCTAGAACCAATCAGAAAGATCTTGAGAGCGCTGCCTAGCTCCTTCCACCCTAAAATTACAGCTATTCAGGAAGCAAGGGATTTATCGCAGATGAAAGTGGAGGATCTGATAGGGAACCTGATGTCCCACGAGCTGGAGCTGCAGAGCATTGAACTGAGAGAGAAAGATGAAATGAAGACTTCAAAGGCAATAGCTCTTCAGGCTAAAGAGGATGAAGATGGAGATGAGGAGGAGGCTTTTTTGGGGAGAAGCTTCAAGAAATATATCAGAATTGGCAATGGGAGATTAGAGATGCTGAAAAGGTTTAATCGCTCTAAATTTAATTCTAATAATAAATCTTTTGAGCAGACTACTACTGATCCAGTTATATGCTTTAAATGCAAAAAGCAGGGACATTTTATGAAGCAATGCCCTCAAGAAAAGAACAACGCTGCGGAGCAAAAGGGGAAATCTTTGATGCTCACATGGGATATGGACAGTGAGGATGAATCTCAAGAGGAAGTTGCACACTCCTCTCTTTGCCTGATGGGACAACTAGACGAGGTAAAATCTTTAACTAAAGCTCAACTTGTGACCACTTTTAAAGAAATGCAAAATGAAATTGAAAGGTTGGAATCTACTGTTGAGTTACTAGAATCCCATGTAGAGAAGTTTAAAAATGCTAATTTTGAATTGCAACAAGACAATTATAATATGTCATTAGAAGCTGATGAAATTAAAGAGAAACTTGTTGCATGCAATTCTACTATTAGCTCTTTGGAAAAGGGAAAATCTTGTATGCCTACTGAAACTGAGTGTCTGAATTGCTCTACTTTGCTTAAAGACATTAGCATGTTTAAACTAAATATGGTTAAGCTAGAAGTTGAAAATGAATTACTAAATGAGAAGATTTGCATGCTAATAAATGAAAATAAAGAGCTAGAAAAGAAGATGGCTAATCTGAAAAAGAGTGAGGAAGAGAACAAAACGGCCTTCATTAGTAAATGTACCATGCTTGTTAATGAGAACATGTTTTTAAAGTCTAAAATATCTGATCTTGAATTGTATATAAAAAAATTTGGTGTTGGAAAACATTCATTAGACATTATTCTAGGTAATCAGATACAAGGAAATAACAGGCGTGGTTTGGGATATGGAAATAAAATTGAAGAGAGGCCTAGAATTAATAGAAAGACTCAAAAAGAAACTGGTGTAGGAAGAAGCATGTTTGCTAAATGTTATACATGTGGTGGTGTTGGTCATGCTTATTATAACTGCAAGTATAGGAATACCAACATCAAATTTAAGCAAATTTGGGTTCCAAAAAATAAAGTGACTAACACTAGTGGACCTATTTGGATTCCTAGGTCACACATATCATGCTCTTCTTATGTGTAGGTACATGGCACGGCTAAGGGACAAAAGTGTGAGTGGTACTTAGACTCTGGCTGCTCAAGACACATGACATGTAACGGCCGCTTTCCGACCGTTCGTTTTTTTTCCTGCGTGCACGTGCTTTATCGTGCACGTATTTTATTTGGTTGTTGCTGAGCTCCGGCATATGCGATGTGATATGCCATTGCGATCGTTTCGGGGTGTTGGATTTTATTGTAATTTTTGGGAACGTCATTGGACGGCTCGTTTTCTCGCAAAACGACTTTGAACGATAGGGGCGTTTTAGTCATTTGACTCAAAACAACGTTTCCAATTTTACGTAAATTCTTGGTAGGCGTTACACACGATCGGACAACGTAGCCCCGTACTTCTCATCTCCACGATCATCCCTGTATTTTCAGATTATTTTTCCGATGCCCGTAGTGGAAGATATCCCCTAATCAATTTTCAACCGTTGATTAGCCCCTAATCTATTTGAAATTCAAATTAAACCAAATCCCTTAATTGTCTCATACGTATCAATGGGATGATATCAGCCAATATGTGCACTCCTCCTTTTCCCTAAGTCCACTCCTCCTATCTCTATCTCTCTCTCCCAATTAACCAAAATCCCAAAGCCAAATATCAAAACCCTTCTCTCAAAATGAACCCATGGCCAAAACCCTCAACCTCACGCATGAACCCATTGGCCGCCGACTTCCTCCTTCATCCAGCCGCCGGCAACCACCACCAGCCTCCCAACTCCGGCCACCACCCTCTCTCTCCTCTCTCCCTCTTCTCCTTCCCCATTGAAACACCCAAGAACCTCCACCATGGCCAAACTTGGCATCACCCGGCTCCAACGGCCGGCCACCTCTCTCCGGCGATCTTCGGAAGCCGCCACCGCCTCCCTCGGATCCCCCTCGACCTCCCCTAACACTTGCAACCTCTCTCCTCTCATCTCCCTCCATTGAAACCCCTCAAAACTCCATTGAAACCCATCAAAAACACATCAAAACACAGTTTTTGGCCAGAACTGCGCCCCGCCGGAAAACACCGCCGGCCGGCCACCTCCGGCCACCCCCTCCGGCGACCACCACCCCCGATCAACTCCTCTCTGACCCCCCAAGCATCTCCACCTCCCCTTACTCTCTTCCCTCATCTCTATCTCCCTCAAAACGCTTTCAAACACAACCCAAACGACAGTTTTACAGATCTGCGCCACCGCCGGAAAAACTCACGCCCACCGGCCATCCGGCCACCTACGAAGACCACCCTACCGCCGTTGGATTCCTATCGAAACCACCTACCAACTGCAATTTTCCTCACGCTTATAGCCCGCCTGTAGCTCCCAAAATCCTCGGCGGAACACGTCACATCCGCTGTTTTTCTCAGATCTGGAAGCTGAACTTCGCCGCCCGCGCACGGCCATCTCCGACCACCCCCGGTGACAACTCCACTGCCGTTGGCTTCGTCTTGAAGTCCTTTACCCACTGCAATTTCCCGTTTCCACTGTTCATCTCTGGAATTTCACTGAGATGCGCAACAACGGATGTGGCACGAATCTGTCCTCCCCGGCTTCTCACGGCCGCCCACCGACGTGCGCTCACGCCGTCGGCCATCCACCAGGCTGAGCATCTTTCTTTGGTCCCACTTCATCTACCAACAGCCCCTTGGACTCTCGAAGTTCACGTGCATTGCCGCACGCACGTACTTTTAGCCGACGTCGCCGATATCGTGAAGAACCGTTGCGCTACTCGCAACGGGGAGGGAGATCGCTGATTAGCTCGCTGATTTCACGTCATCACCCCACTGTCCATAGGTACCTCGCTGCGCTACCCGCGTCCGAGGAGTTCCAGACGACACCGACGTTTCGCCGTTCAGACCCGACTTCCGCTTGTTGGACGACATTACGAGGTTAGTTTCCCTAACGAGTAGTAAAACCCACACCGTAGCAAAACTGAACCCTAAACTAAAACTGGACAACTACAATTAAATTTACTTTTTCGCATCAGTAAAATGTTGTCACTGTAGAAAATCGACCATCGGACAATTTTCTGTGCATATAGGGTAGTGGTCGATTTAGGCTGAACAAGAACACCAAATTGTGACTTTGACAAATAGGGTAGTCCCGATAACCTAGAAATGAACCTAAATAGGATTATTGAAAAACGCGACCTGACCCCGTCGCCATGACCTGTTTCAGACGGACTACCGCGGATGAGACGCCTGGACGAGACGCCCCGGACGGACGACACACTCGCCATCGCAGGCAAGTGTATCCACTTGCACTTTTGGCCGTGCTTAGGCCCTAGTTGGTTAGAATTGTTAACTGTGAACAAATAGAACCGGACGTGAAATGATAGCGTCCGTGACGACTCCTGATGGCTCAGACTTGACGACGAAGTCTGAGCCTGACAACAACAACTTTTGATATTGTAGGGCTATCATGTGTGTGCGTGCGTGTGGACACCCTAGAATAACAACTCCCTACACTTGTCATGTCGTGTCCTGTTACACAAAAAGCCTTCGGGCGTTTCGGATGCTCTCCATGCGAGAGTGATCCCCGTGAATGTTATACAAAAAGCCTTCGGGCGTTTCGGATGCTCTCCATGCGAGAGTGATCCCCGTGACTGTTATACAAAAATCCTTCGGGCGTTTCGGATGCTTTCCCCCGCGGAAGTGATCCCTGTTACACAAAAAGCCTTCGGGCGTTTCGGATGCTTTCCCCCACGGAAGTGATCCCTGTTACACAAAAAGCCTTCGGGCGTTTCAGATGCTTTCCCCCACAGAAGTGATCCCTGTTACACAAAAAGCCTTCGGGCGTTTCAGATGCTTTCCCCCGCGGAAGTGATCCCTGTTACACAAAAAGCCTTCGGGTGTTTCGTCTGCTTTCCCTAGCGGAAGTGATCCCTGTAAATCTTGTCCTGAGTTCCTGGGTTTGGGATTGGATTGAGCGTGCGCACGGTAAGAGGGTCTGATCCCCCTCGAACCGTAAGGCGTGAACCCTTTCGTGTCTCACTTGTCCTGTCTTGTCTTGTCCCGTCACGTCCCGTCTTGTCATGACACCTGTAGGTTAGTCCCGTAGTTCGTAGCACACGCTACGACTACTACTTGCTGCGTTTTACTTTCCTGCTACGTTACTTCCTGTCGAGTTTCTCTGTTATAACCACAGCATGCTAATCAACCAGTAAACTGTTGTGTAATAGAACCTCAGCATGCTAATCAACCAGTAAACCGTTGTTTAAAGTTTGGTGCACTTGCAGTAAAGTCTAACCCTTCTTGTAGACTTTACCTGACGTACAGTTCCTTCTTGTGGTGTTGTACATCAGGTGTTCAGCCAGAGATCGTGGACGAGGCAGTTTCGCTAGAGTACGTGGAGCCGAGGACGTCGACCAGAGTATGTGCCCGACGAGAACCAGACCTTGAGGTCTTTTAGTCGTCACTTTCTGAGCTTACTACTTTCAGTTGCTTTTAGATAGTTTGTTGCCACGCTTAGGCTTCTTTTTAGACTTTGTACTTGTTGGATATTATATCTCTATTTTAATGAATGCAACTTCCTTTCTGTACTTTCTGTTGTTTCGAACTATATTAATGCAAGAACCTGAAAATCTTTTTAAATGGTACCTCTACAGACGCTTATTGGGTCCGAGCTTCTCAGCTCTGGCCTAAGCGGGCCTTAGTCACGCTTCGCCTCCGTCCATTTTGGGAAGCGGGACGTGACATGACAGGTGAAAGAGAAAAGTTCCTTAGCCTTGCTAAGCATGAAGGAGGAAGTGTTACCTTAGGGGACAATGGAAAATGCAAGGTAATTGGAAAAGGTGTTGTAGGTAACGACACCTTTCAGCTTACAGATGTCTTATTGGTTGAAAAGTTGAAACATAACCTCATTTCTATCAGTCAGCTGTGCGACAAAGGTATGAAAGTTGATTTTGATGCAACACTTTGTAGAATCATTGATATCTCCACAGGTGACATTATTATTACTGCAAATAGAAAGAATAATGTTTATACTCTTATGATTGAAGAACTAACTGTTTCTAAATGCGTGCTTGTAGGTGAAGAAGAGGCCACACTATGGCATAGACGATTAGCACATGCAAGCATGGGATTGATAAAGAAGCTGGAAAACAAAAATTTGGTAAGAGGACTACCGCATCAAACATATGAGAATGGTAAGTTGTGCGTGGCATGCACCAAAGGTAAGCAAACTAGATCTACTTTCTCTAGCATTAATGAAGTTGCCACCACACGTATATTGGAATTAGTGCACATGGATTTTTTTGGTCCAACAGACATTGCTAGCCTATGAGGTAAAAAGTATTGTTTAGTATTGGTGGATGATTTCTATAGATATACATGGGTATACTTCCTAGCCAAAAAAATCAGACTCATTTGACCATTTTCAAAACTTTTGCATACAAGTTTCTAATGAGAAAAATTCTTCCATTGTAAAAATTAGAAGCGATCATGGAGGTGAGTTTGAAAATGCTATTTTTGAAAAATTTTGTTTTGAAAAAGGAATTTTACATGAATTCTCTTCTCCTAGAACACCTCAACAAAATGGGGTGGTCGAGAGAAAGAAGCGCACATTAAAAGAAATGGCTAGGAGTATGTTAAATGAATATAGCCTGCCTATGTCTTTTTGGTCCGAGGCCATTAATACAGCATGTCATGTATGCAATAGAGTTATGCTTAGACCTATACTAAAAAAAACTTCTTATGAACTATGGCATGGCAACACCCCGAAAGTCTCTTACTTTAGAGTTTTTGGATGCAGGTGCTTTATATTAAATACTGCAGATCAGCTTGGCACCTTTGAATCAAAATCAGATGAGGGAGTGTTCGTAGGATATTCAGCAAGGAGCAGAGCATACATGATTTATAATAAACGCACCCTTGCTATTGTTGAATCTATAAATGTAAATTTGATGAATCTGATATAAACTCTTTGGATTGCAGGCAGAACAATGAAGAGGAAAAAGTAGAGCAACAAAGCGTTCCAAAGGTTAATGAGGAGCAACCTGAAATACAAAAGGAAGCTGAAACAGACACGATAGAAATACAAGATGAAGCAGTTACCAGAGGAGAGCTGAGATTCAATCCAAATCACCCACCAGACTTAATTCTAGGTGAGCCTACGACAGGTATTCGCACACGTTCCTCTTTTAGAGATCTTTGTGTTCTATGTATTTATGGTGACTTTATTTCTGTAATAGAGCCTAAGACTATATATATTGCTTTAGAAGAGGAAAGTTGGGTTTTGGCCATGCAAGAGGAATTAAATCAATTTGTCAGGAATAATGTCTGGAAACTAGTACCTAGACCCACTGATTATCCTGTAGTTGGTACTAAATGGGTGTTTAAAAACAAGCATGATGAATCTGGTAATGTTATTAGAAACAAGGCTAGGTTGGTAGCTAAAGGGTATAATCAAATTGAAGGAATTGATGTGGATGAGACTTTTGCACCAGTTGCTAGGCTTGAGTCCATTAGAATCTTGCTAGCTTTTGCAAGTTATAAAGGGCTCAAGCTGAAACAAATGGATGTAAAAAGTGCTTTTCTTAATGGCTACCTAAAAGAAGATGTATTTGTTGAGCAACCCCCAGGCTTTGAAAGCTATAATTTTCCAAACCATGTTTATAAATTAGAAAAAGCTTTGTATGGCCTTAAGCAAGCTCCACGAGCTTGGTATGACCGTCTAAGCACATATTTGTTGGAAAATAATTTTAAAAAGGGTAGTGCTGACAATACACTATTTTTAATGCATGAATCTGAAGATTTTCTCATTGTGCAAATTTATGTTGATGACATTATTTATGGTGCTACTAACGATCTTCTATGTCAAAAGTTTTAGAAAGTCATGCAGGATCAGTTTGAGATGAGCCTTGTGGGAGAGCTAAAATATTTTCTGGGGTTCCAAGTAAAGCAAGAAAAGGAAGGCATCTTTTTATCTCAAACCAAATACATCAAGGAGCTTCTGAAAAAGTTTGGGATGAAGAAGTCTAAAGGAATTGGAACGCCGATGTGTCCCAACAAAAAAATGGACAGGGATGAACAAGGAGTTGCAGTGGACCAAAAGCTATATCGAGGTATGATTGGCTCCTTGTTGTACTTGACTGCTTCTAGGCCTAATATAATGTTTGCCGTATGCTTGTGTGCACGCTTTCAGTCAAACCCAAAAGAGTCTCATTTGAAAGCCATTAAAAGGATCTTTAGGTACCTAATTAGTACATCTACTTTAGGCCTTTGGTATCCTTCTAGTGGTAATTTTGATTTGGTGGGTTATTCTGATGCTGATTATGCGGGGAGTTTAACTGATAGAAAGAGCACTAGTGGCACTTTTTTTATGCTAGGACACTCTTTAGTTTCATGGTCTAGCCGTAAGCAAAATAGTGTTGCATTATCCACTACTGAAGCAGAGTATATTGCTCTCGGCAGCTACTGTGCTCAAGTATTGTGGATGATGCAAACATTATCTGATTATGGACTAGCTCTTAAAAGAGTTCCTCTTCGATGTGATAGCAAGAGTGCAATAGATCTTTCTAATAATCCCGTACACCACTCTCGTACTAAACATATTGACGTAAGACACCATTTTCTTAGAGATCGCCTCACTAACGAGGATGTGTCTGTGGAGTTCGTTCCTACGGAATCACAACTTGCAGACATATTCACCAAACCTTTGGTTGAGGCTCGCTTTTGTCGTCTTCGTCTTGAGCTTGGTATTATTGATAAAACTTAGTACGAAACTCCATGCTTTCTTGTGTGCTTGAACTTTTTTCTCGTTTGTGTGCTAGTAGTTGCATTGTTATGTGTGCATGATTTTTTTTGTTTGTGTGCTTTGATCACTCCATATTTTACACCTTTTTTCCGCATGTTTGCATGCCATTTAGATCGCTCAAATCATGTTTTTCACAATTTATCGATGATATTGCGATACTTTTCACGATTTGTTGTTTTTGTCGTATTTCAGGAGATTTGGAGCGATTTGGAGTGATTCCGAGATACACCTACTCCAGAGTGTCACCGATGACTTCCCCGAGGGGTATTTTGCTATTGGAGAGGAGCGGAAGAAGAAAGAACGTCGTAGGAGTGACGAGGAGGCAAAAACACTCAGAATGGGCATTTTCAGTGTCCCACTCGGCCGAGTGAAGGAGTCACTCGGCCAACCGACGAGACCCCGCTCGGCCGACCAGATCGGACACACTTTAGGTGTGCACTTGGCCGAGCATCAGAAGCCACATCGGCCGAGTGACGAAACCCTGTCCGCCCGAGTGGCACTCAGACGACACCCATCAAAAAGAGCCAACTTACTGTTTTTCGTCAGTCTGAGCATCAGAAGACCCACTCGGCCGAGTGGCAATTGCCGACCGCCCGAGTGAAGAGAAGCCCATCGGCCGAGTGACGACAACTCACTCGACCAAGCGACGCCCGAAGTGAAGACCCCGAAGACCCCAGACTTACTGGAAATTCTCAGGGTCTCTCACTCGGCCGAGCGACTTTTGTCACTCGGCCGAGTGAGCCGCGCTGCCTGTAGCGTAAATTGCGATTTTCAGGCTGCGCAGGGGCAATTTTGTCACAGTTTTTTGGGCGATTTTGGGGGGTATTTAACCCCAGTTTTTAACCTAGGTTAGAGAGCTTTTTCCTTACTTTTTGGCAGCCTTTTAGATTAAACTTTTTAGCTTTTGATTCTTGTGATTGGAGAGGAGAGAAAAGGTGAATTTTGTTGGATTCTTGGAGAACTCTATTGGTTTGTCTCCCTCTTCATTAAAAATCTTATTTTTATTGCTTATTTGAGTATTGCTATGAATTCTATTGCTATTTCAATTGATTATTTTTGCATTTGTGATATGATTTATGAGTAGTCCTAACGTCTTGGGGCGTGGGGATGAACCCTACGAGCCCAATTTCCGATTTGTGATGATTTGGTAGAACTATTGCTAGAATTGCTATTAGGGTTAGTTTGGGATCGATATATTACGGATAGCTAGGTGTTCATATCGATTGGGATTTGCAAGAGATTGGATCCCAATTCGATAGGAAACCCTAGAAATCCGAATTGGGTTGAAATTAAGTTTCCTTAGTATCGGTTTGCAAGAGATTGGACCGATACTAGGGTTCTCGGTTGCAATTCCATACCGATACCCGTTTGCAAGAGATTGGACGGGTAGGAACTATCCCAACCTAGGTCGCGACCCGAGTTTGCACGAGAGTGGGCTCGGGACGCGATTGAACGATGATGTTGATCCTAATGCTAGCTTGCCTAGGCTAGGGTTTGCAAGAGATTGGACCCAAACCTAGGTTAGCTATAGACCGGCAACAGCGCGAGAGTGTGAGCTTGGTTTTATATTCAGTTGCAACTAGTTCATCTGAAATTCTACCCTAGCAATTGTGATACCAATGAATCACATTGACGAGATACGGTGAGTAGCGGGGATTCCCTATTCCCTAGGTGTCTCTATTTGATTTTATATCTCCATACTTTGTCTGACGATTGAGACAGGATCGTTGAAAGGCAAATTCCCTCTTTTCTGTTCCTATAGCCAGGTTGTTTGGAGAAGGCACTGTCATACGTCCTCCCTGTGTTTGATACCCGCTCGCCGCTACACCGTGCGCTTGTGGTAAAACTACACGGTCGCTCTTTTGGGTGTACGCCCGGGGCCGATCAAGTTTTTGGCGCCGTTGCCGGGGAAGTGTTTCCCGTTGGGTGCCAATTTGTCACAATTAGGTTGATTAGATTACATTGAAAACAAAAACAAAAAAAAATCAAAAAAAAAACATTGAGAGAGATTTTTTCCCACCACCTGCTACTATTATTATCTTTATCTCTCTTTGTACCACTGACGTCTTTTCCAGGTTGTTTACTTTGCTTGATCAGGTACACTTGTTGCAGCGATGGTGCTTCCAAAGAAAATGCGAGCGGGCTCTATACAATACTACATATATCTCGTTGCATTCTATCAGGCTGATGGAGAATCCTTCGGGGAAGCCTTGTCTAGGTTTGAAGGAATGTTAGAAATGTTCCAGACGGAGTCAGACCATGAGTGGAATGACTCTACGCTATTTGATATCTTCACTAGAAGGCTAAAGGGACCCTCACGTGAGTTTTTGAAGAGGATGCAAGTGGGGAAGTTCAGTGATCTACAGTTGGCAGCAGCCTTGGAGCAAATGATAGATGATGCTCGATCTACCGGTTCACTAACCGTTACGGTAAGTAAACCATACGACCAAGTATTCATCGATTTTGTTATGGCTAATGTCTCTAGCGCAGGTACTATCATAGATGGAGTGTATGCTTCACTTGAAGGTGATCATATCCACCTTTACACCATCAACACTCCACAAATAGAGACATCTGAACTGTCAAAGGAGGACACATATATGGACCTATTGAGAAACATTATTGACGTAGTTTGAGATTCCGGTCCATTGACAATAACGGCAAGTGAACCTTTTGAGCTCGAATTTCAAAACTTTATTACTCATTGTATCTCTTCCACAGGCACAATTGATGATGGAGTCTATGCTCTAGTTGAGGGGCACAAGACCCACTTTTATACCGCGGTCAAGATACATGAGCCCATAGAGCCACCTGCACCTACTATTGAGGAGGCCAAGCAATGCAATCGGGTGCCTCGAGCTCCTGGACAGAAACAAAGAAGGAGGCATGAAAAGGAGATGATGACATTTACATTGCCTTCTATATCTGAGGAGCCTGAGGAGGATGTCCACGTTCAGCTTGGGGGAGAGTCAGCTTGTGCCATCGTCGCTCCCCTTTGCCACCCACAAGAGCCAGAGCTTGCTTTTGAGGAGGCCTTACATGCGGAGCCAGAGCTTGTCACCGAGGAGGCCGTGCATTAGGACGAGGACACATCCATTCATGAGGATCCCAAGCATTACCCTGCTCCTTTTGAGCTACCGCAGCCGCCTCTACTTTCTACAGAGGCTGAGCATCCCTCAGAGGACCACCCTTCCACTGACGCCGAGGACAATCCCACAGAGCTTATGGCTCCCCTTCAGGGAGATCTCTTTACTCCCTCGCCCTTTATATTTGATTCCCCTCCCGTGTATGATGTTTTTTATAATTCAGATTTTGACGACTCATCGTGCCTTTTGCAGGATTCATGTACATACGATCAAGAGGTACGATGGGACGTATACGAGGAGGAGAGCGAGGAGTTAGCACCCATGGATGCTATTGAATATGATCATGAGGTGCGATGGGATAAGTCTGACGATGATGAGGAGCTGCCTGATAAGACCTACGCTTATATGCCCAAGCTACCTGAACAACCTGAGGCGAACAATGAGGAGTTGATCGACGTGGTATACGAGAGTAGAGATTTATTTCCAGGGAAGTGTTGTCACCCGTCTTTAATTTTAAATACTTATGTTGATGACCCTCTTTGGAATACATTTATTTTGGGGAAGAATTATCCACATCAGATTGATGCGGCTTATCTCTTACAGGGTACAGGTGGAGTCCTTGGAGAGGTGCTGGGAGCCGCATTGCTGGAGTCTGATGGAGTCTGTGGACACACGCGTCTGGCGGAGCCACGGAAAGAGCAGTTGGAGCAGTTGCCTGTACCGGCAAAGATACTGGATCCGCCTTTTGCTATAGGTGATATCAATCCAGTAGTGTAGAAAATTTTACGCTTTCAATAAACACGAATCCTCTCGACAGTGAGAGGACCGTATAGATTTGATTGAATAAATATCACCTCTTATGACGGCAACAAAAATTTTTACACCCCAAACCCATTATATCTATTAATTGCCCACTTTATATTTTGATGTGTCACATCCTTTTTGCTCACCACCCACCGAGAATTTCTTTCAAGTGAAACCTTACTTTCTTATTTGTTTGACTTGATATCGCTTAGTGAAGCCGTGATATTTTTGATCGAGTCATTTGAATAAGATTGTTTGGTATAAGCTTGGGGGAAGGCGCTCTCATGCATCATTGTATGTGCATGTAGTTGCATTAGGATTTCATGTCATTCATTTCATCATTTTTCATTCACCTCCCTCATATTTATCGTTGTTCCTCATATTTTTCCTTTTATGATCACATTGAGGACAATGTGAAGTTTAAGCTTGGGGGAGTGCATTTCCATACCATTTAGATGCATTAGTTGCATTTTTACTTTATTTCAGGTTTTTTTTTTTAATTTTTTCAAAATTTTTTGCATCATCTTTTTGAATTTACCATTTTATTTTTCTTTTATGTGTGTTCATGCATCATATGTGTGCTTGTTTTTCTTTTATATTTCTTTTGTGTGTGTTCATGCATCATATTGTGTGCTTGTTTTTCTTTTCTTTCATCTCTTTTACTTTTATTTCTTTATTTTCCTTTCCTTTTCTTTCGCTAGATGAATTCCTTATGATGATATCTCTTATTGCTTTAGCAACCATCACGATGCTTATTATTCATTGCCATGCTACTTAGAGTATTTCAGTATCCTGCTATCCATGTGATTGCTTATATATTCTTTTGATGATTCCTCTATATATGAATGCATGATATTAGTTGAAGCTGAATGTATGGATTAGTGTTTAGTATGCTTTTGTTGGAAGTGCACCAAGATTCACGCATCAATTGTATAACGGAAGCATCTGCCTTATCATCTTATTCACCTTCTGTTGCATGCTTGATATGAAAGTACTCTTTACCGCTTGACTTCAGTTTTTATTGTGATGATTGAGAATATCCATGCTTACATATGAGTTTTAGTTGAAGTATTATTTTATTGAACCGTTCGTGCACATCTTAGAGTGAACCGAGTGTAACATTATTTCTTTCTCCACATATATCTTTTTATTCTCTACATGTCACTTGAGTTCACCTCCTAAAGCTACTTATATCGCATCTATTTCCCAAAAATCCCTACAAAAGAAAAGTTTGCTCCAAAAAGGAGCCAAAAACCAAAAATACAAATCAAATAGCTCCTACAAAAATCCAAAAAGAAAAGTGAGCAACAAAAAAGTTCAAAAAAAAAGAAGAAGAAAAAAAAAATGTTTCTCTATCTCATTATTGGAGCCACAAAATTCTTGGGAATACCAAGGTAAAAATCCCATTTTTCACTATCATATTCCTTTAGATGCGATGCCTCAAGCTAAGCTTGGGGGGTGAACTCATTTGACCATATGAGTGAGTACGACAATAGAGTGGAGAGGTGCACGAATGGGGAAGTTTGATAATGCTGAAACTTAGCAAAATACCTTAGCTATGGAGATTTCTTATGAATTAATATGAATATGTGAATGCCATGATTTATTCCATTCTCTAATGCATGCGTGCTGTGATTCTTATATGCTTCAGTTATAACTCTTGATTGAAAAGTGCATCACCATCATTTGTATATTAAATCCTATGAAATGCGTGACGTGGATATGAATTGATGGTATGAATTTAGAGAATCCCTTTTGTTGTTCTTAAAAGCTTGCAAGTACCATGTTTATGTAAGATATGAAATCCTTATAGCATGTGATTCGTTTTTTTCCAAGTTATCGTGATGTGTAGCTTATGGCTTGAGATCTGAGAGAATAATCTAGCGACCCCTTCCACCTCGTTCTCTTTCTTTTTCATTTCATTTTCTTTATTTTCATCTCCCGAGTTCGTCTCTCTACTTATCTTCCTCGAGGACGAGTAAGAGGTAAGCTTGGGGGATTTTGATCGGTCCATATTTTACACCTTTTTTCTGCATGTTTTCACGCCATTTCGATTGCTCATATTGCGATTTTCACGAGTATTCGACGATATTGCGTTACTTTTCACTATTTCTTGTTTTTGTCGGATTTCAGGAAATATGGAGCGATCGGGAGCAAAAATGAGCTTAAGGGACTTGCACCCACTACGGAGCGTCACCCAAGGCTCTTTTGAGGGCTATTCAGCGATGGGAGATGGGTGGAAGAAGAAGGAACTCTGTAGGAGCGACGAGGAGGAGAAACGGGAAGATTGGGCATTTACAGCATGCCACTCGGCCGAGTGGAGCACTCACTCGGTCGAGCAATAAGACCACTCGGCCGACCAGACCGGACACGCTCCAACTGAAGGAATTGGGCGTGCACTCGGCCGAGGGATGATATCCCACTCGGCCGAGTAAGAAGATCGCATCGCCTGAGTGGCATGAGAAATCCACCATCAAAAGAGGCCGACTTACTGGAAATGTACAGGCTTTTGACGGTTCCAACTCAGCCGAGTACCAAATGCCCCTCGGCCGAGTGAGTAAAGCCACTCGGCCGAGTCACCTCCAAAGACAGGCCCCCTAAGACCCCTGACTTACTGGAATTCTACAGGGTCTATCACTCGGCCGAGTAGAGAAGCCCACTCGACCGAGTAGAGAAGTCAACTCGGCCGAGTGATGCCGAGGACACGCAGCGCCCAGATTTTCAGACAACCTCCTACTCTTTTGAAATCTTCTATCATTCCAGCAATCAAAGTATTTTTCTCATATTTTTTATTGATAGTAGACTTCATGACGGTTCCAATGCCGCCAGGAACGTGCCAATCAGAGGTCGGATGAAATCTGGAGAATTTCTGTAAGTTGACGCTGCAGTGCTGGAATTTCCACTCGGCCGAGTCACATGTTCCACTCGGCCGAGTCGGCGGCGGGCCCAGATTTTAAGTTGCGGTTTGGGCTGTTTTTGGGCACGAATTTGAGGGGTTTTCTAGGGTTATTTGCTAGGGTTTTGGGGGACTATATAAGGGTTTTGTAGCCACCATTAGAGGGGTCCCCATTATGTTTTCTTAGGTTCCAAGATGTTTTCTTATTGATTATTTTAGAGGTTAGGCCATGCCCTAGGCCCCCTCTTAGATCTAAAAGCTTGTATTTGGATTGAAGATCTTCATCAAAGCTAAGTATTTTGTTCTTGTTATTTGAATCTTTGTTTTTCTATCTTTTTGTATGCAAGCAATGGTTTTTATTGATTTCTATATCGTTATTGCCATGCTTGAGTAGATTTGATGTTCTAGGGCATGGGGATGAACCCTATGGGTCTAATTTCATATTTGTGATGAATGAACCTCTAAATTGCTAGAATTGCTAGGAGATTAGGTTGTGATTGATTTATTACGAATAGCTAGGGATTTCCATCGATTGGGGTTTGCAAGAGATTGGATTCTAATCGATGGGAAGGCCTAGATATTTGATTTAGATTTACAATTGGATTTCTCTAGATTTGGTTTGCAAGAGATTCGACCAAAGATAAGATTTTTAATTGTAAATCTATACACATATTCGTTTGCAAGACATTGGACGAATACGAGCTATCACAACCTAGATCGTGACTCGAGTTTGCACGAGAGTGGGCTCGAAGAGCGATTGAACGATGATGTCAATCCTAATGCTAGTGGCTTAGGTTAGGGTTTGCAAGAGATTGGGCCCTATCCTAGGTTGCTATAGACTGGCAATAGCACGGGAGCGTGAGCTTGGTTCTCTATTCAGTTACGACTAGTTCACCTCAACACAAGTCTAGTAATATTGGGATTCACTATTTACAATGATGTATGACGATCCGTAGTGGGGATTTCCTAGCTCTAGACTCTTTTATTATCTTGTATTTAAATCGATACTTATCCAACATCTCTATATCCGACATCGACATTCACCACCACTGCCATTATATCATTCCATAGCCATCTCCACCAATAAAACCTTCATAGTCAAACCAACCTAGGATAGATTGGAGCCAACACCACCTCCCTGTGTTCGATACCCGCTCGCCACTTTGCCGTGCGCTTGCGGTAAAACTACAATCGTTCTCCGGGTGTATATCCTGGGGCCGATCATGCTTGCATCTCATGTTTGCTTTAGTACCTCATGTAAAAACAAAAAAAAACAAAAAAAAACAAAAAAAATGGTGCTTAAATGTGTATCTGTCTCTTTGACTCATTAAAAAGGTATTTTTGAATGATTTTCATATTTATGTAGAAATTGATGTATTATTTCCTCTGCTACATGCGCATGTTCATCCTTCTAAATATTCATGTCATATTCAATGTTAGAAAATAACTTGATTTCTACACCTCCTATTTCACTCCCACATGTATTATTATTGTTGCACATTTGGAGATATCTTTTATGAAATTGGAAATGTGAATGTAGGAGAAAAACTTAACTAAAAATCTAAGGGATATGATATACCTTGCCATGGATAAAAATTGAGCATTAAAAAAACATGTTACTACAAGTATAAAAATTTGAAAAGGAAAATACATGCTCTGTATGAAAAATGGATACAATCCTTGGCAACGGTATTACTCACGAGTATCCAACATAAGCTTTATGGGTAAACTTTAGCGTTGGTGTATTTACTCGTCAAGCAATGCCACCCCCACATCTAAGAGTCCTTATAGGCTATGTTTCGGGGTGTGGTACCTTGAACTCATTTTAAATGAGGTGGAAAAAATCAATCCTAGGTGATAGACTGTTATTCGGAAAATGTGGATTGGTTTTGGTTGACTTTCTTAAATAATTCTCCCTATGTGCTTCAATTTTAATCATTGCACGTACACGTTGGTGTTGAAGTCGGAGTTGTTTACTTTCATTGGATTTTGACTTGATTATTCTATGAGTGTATGCATGCAATTGTTGGTAATGGTGAAGAACACTCTCTTTTTGCACAATATATGATTTTGACTTCGTGGTCTGACTTTTGATGATAACAAAGGGGGAGAAAAATTTGGAAAGCTTTGGTATTTACTTGTTGTGCTTGGTATATTTACTTGTTGTGCTTGGTATTTGGCATTTGGTACTATCTTTGTAATGCTCGCAAATATATGATTGTTTGATTAAGGGGGAGCATTAATGAATATTGGGGAAGCACAAAAGTAGGGGGAGCATGCTTATTGATATACTTTATACATCATTGTTCGCTCATCATTTCATCTCACTGCATGTACACTATCACACACACTATTTGGACTTTCATTGCTCAAATCTTATACTTAGTTTGTCATCATCAAAAGGGGGAGATTGTTGGTAGCAACTATATATGAACTTCGTGTTTGATGATAACAAACGTATGTGAACGTTTTTAACGTGTGTGTTAAGTGTTTCAGGAATGGTGAACTTGTGATTAATTTACGGAGAGACTTAGTCAATGTGCAAAGGAGAAAGAGAGAGAACCTAACTTGAGCTGACTCAGATCTATTGGAGACTTCCAAATGTTGCACTTGACTTGCTGCTCTTTAGGGTTAGCCGCAACAAAAAGAAGCCCAGGGAATTTTTTTTACAGAGGGCTCTTCATCAAAATAATTATAAGGCAGAGCCGCAATTCTCTTGTTCATAACCAATCCCAAAGCCCAGGCCGTTGTATCTGTTTTGTTTTTTCTTAAGAGAGCCGCATTCTATAAAACCCTCCAAGAGCCCGTTCCCTTTTTGGGCCTTTGACCAAAAACCCTAGATTCCAGGGGTGAGCCGCATGTTTTAGGTTGTGAGAACTCTTTAAATCGAAAAAAAAGAGAGCCGCACTTAGGAGAGATCCCCTTGATGCCGCACCAAAAAATCACCTAGGAAAAAACCTAGAAGAGCCTCATCTTTCCTTTACTCCTTTGAATAACCAAAAGGGGGCAGCCACAATATCAAAAAAAAGAGAGAACCAATCAAAAAAATTCTCTCTTGTTGATAACCAATCCCAAGATCCGCATTATTTTGCCAAATCACAAAATTCTCTTTGAAAACCCCATTAACCCAGCCGAAATTTTTGTTGTAGAGCTCTTCAACAAAACAAAAGGGCAGCCGCACATCCCCTCGAGAATTCTCCCCAGGCCTAATTGTTTTCTTCCCTTTGCAAGGAAAAAGACCCTAAAAAGAAGAGCAGCTGCAAGTTCCTTATTAAAAACATAGCCGCAAGTTTTCTTTTGAAAAGATCCTCAGCCAAAAATTTATTCAGAGCCACAACCTTTGATTCAATGCCTCAAAGCCAAAGCTGTTGACCAAGGAAAAAGGGGAGAACTCCCTGCCGCAACCTGGAGCTAGTTTGATCTGCATGCCGCAAGCCACAACTTGGGATTAATGATACAAACCGCAACATCAAAGGGTTCATCAACATCAGAGGCCAACACTTTCAGATCATCATCCAAGGACTTGGGACTATAGACGAGGGACTACTACATGTCAGATTGATCTTACCACGTGCTGAACGACAGAGACATCGACACCGTCACAACTGTGCAATTCTAAACTTATACTTTATTATATTTGTGATTTGGTATTGTGATCTCTGTAAAACTATTTTAATATTTGTTTGGGGACTTGGCTAGTTGGGACTAGCCAAGAGAGAGCTTTACTAGTATTGTTATTGTTTGGGCACTTTGGTGAGTGCAGGTACTGAGGGCCGGGTAAGTGTAGGGTTGGTGCTCTAGCTACAGGTTGTACCAGTTAACTTTAATAATCTAGTATTGCTTTTGGGGCTGGATGTAGGTCATGGGTGCGACCGAACCAGGGTATATCACCTGTGCATGCTGTGACTGCTTTTCTATGCTCTACATCTGGTTGATTGTGCTATAACTGCGTGTGATTTCTCGTGGGTTGCACGAGAATTTTTTATAAGCCTATTCACCCCCTCTAGGCTTAGATCCAAATCCAACAGGAGGAGCCCCTCGCACTCTCTCCAAAGAAGCTCGTCATGCCACACTACCCGGTGGGTGCCCACGTGTCAGTCTTTGACGAGGCTGGGGCAGTGGCCCACCTGGCGGAGAACAGCACTCTATTGAGGGACCAAGAGTCCCTGCTTAATGTGGATGTCGAACGCCTCTGCGAAACGGCCATCTGGCATGGCATGCAGGTTCGTCGCCCCTTATATTTCCCTTACTGACATTCTTCTTTGTTATTTGTGCTCACCCTTTTGATTCCGTTTGCAGGCGATGGCCGCACTGGTGTCCCTCTAGCCATACACAATGGCAGCGGTCAAGGCCGAATCCGCCCTAGAGAGGAAGGTGATCGAGCTGATGGCGATCGAGGTGAAGTTGAAGGAGGTCTTGGAGATGCTGAAGAAAGTCATGGGTACTATCAAACCCAGAAGGATGAGGTCACCAAGCTGGACAAGGCCACCTTGGAGCTGCTGGAGAGGGTCTGCGATGAGGAGGCCCAGAGGGTCGCCACCTAGAAGCTTCTACGCTTGGAGAAGGAGGAGGAGGCGACGAAGATCGCTGAGCTAGATCAGTTAAATGCTGAGATGGCGATGGTCGACCTCATCAAGGTAAGGGCTCAGGTCGTCCTCTAGTATCAGACCGATGAGCTCGTCCCTGTCCTGATGGCCATGAGGGCCAAGGGCTATGATGACAGTCTAGAGGACGGCCTCGAGAGGGCCAAGGCAAGGTTGGGGAGGCTCTACCCTAACCTAGAGATCGACTTCGCTCGCCTGTCTGTGACCTCTGATGATGAAGCGAAGCTTCAAGGTTGTAGAGATTCCAGCCGTGGGCGACCAGGGAGGCGACCAGGCAGACTCCCATGTCCCAGAGGGCGACAGTCAGGGGAGTGGCGGTCAAGTCGAGGTGCCATAGGCTGGGGCGACAATGTATGGCCGGCCGTGAGGCCAAGCCTGGAGTCTTTTTTCTTTTTGTTT
The DNA here is from genome assembly GCA_030789695.1 of Scilla litardierei. Taxonomy (NCBI): domain Eukaryota; kingdom Viridiplantae; phylum Streptophyta; class Magnoliopsida; order Asparagales; family Asparagaceae; genus Scilla; species Scilla litardierei. Next base: position 58,192,912 of record CM061137.1, read on the forward strand.
TGATCTTGTAATGTAGAAAGTTAAACGAAATGAAATTGAAATTTTTTACTTACTATCGCTGTGGTTTGTTTGTCTTGTTTGTTCTGCGCCTTGTGTTCTTTGTGAGTGTATGCCCCTTATATTTAGCTTGTACGAGCTTAAGGTCGAGGGAAAGTGGAATATTGTAGGGTCGCATTTCCAATCCGGAGGTTGTAGAGGGGGGTGGGGGGTGCAAATCGGCCGAGGCCGACCCCTCAGCCTCTGCTGATGGGTGAGCTGCCCCGGAGCTCTTTAAGAGGGCAGATATTGGGCCATCACTGACCCTGCAACCTCTGTAATCGGGCAAGCATTGGGCCGTCACCGACCCTGCATGTCCACTTCGGATCTGGTGGTGAGCTGCCGAGAGGGGGGCGATTGGGCCGAAGCCGACCCCCGTGACCTCTATTGGTGGGCGAGCTGTCCCGGAGGTCTTTGAAAGGGCGGGTATTAGGCCTCATCGACCCTGTAATCTCTGTAATCGAGCGGGCATTGGGCCATCATCGACACCGCATGTTCTCTCCAGATCTGGTGAGAGTGGGGAGGGGAGGGTTGGGCCGAAGCCGACCCCGCGGCCTCTGTTGGTAGGCAAGCTACCCCGGAGGTCTTTGAGAGGGAAGGTATTGGGCCATCACCGACCCCGCAACCTCTGTAATCAGATGGGTATTGGGCCATTGCCGACCCTGCATGTTCGCTCTGAATCTGGTGGCGAGCTGCCAAGAGGGGGTGCAATTGGGCCGGAGCCGATCCCGCGGCCTCTGTTGGTGGGCGAGCTGTCCCAAAGATCTTTGAGAGGGCGGGTATTGGGCCGTCACCAACCCTACATGTTCTCTCCAGATCTGGTGGTAAGCTGTCGAGAGGGGGGTGATTGGGCTAGAGCCGACCCCGCGGCCTCTGTTGGTGGGCGAGCTGCCCCGGAGGTCTTTGAGAGGACAGGTATTGGACCGGATCCGACCCCAAAACCTCTGTAATCAGGCAGGTATTAGGCCATCGCTGACCCCGCATGTCTGCTTCGGATCTGGTGGCAAGCTACCGAGAGGGGAGGCGATTGGGCCGAAGCCGACCCTGCGGCCTCTGTTGGTGGGTGAGCTGCCCCGGAGGTCTTTGAAAGAGGGGGGGGGGTACAGATGGGCCGTAGACAACCCCGTGGCCTCTATTGGTTTGTCTTGTAAAGGCTTGGGCTCCCAAACGTACAGCCGACCTTCATTGTGGAGCTATTAATTCTTAGAAGAGGGCTGAAATGTAAATTCAGACGACTCACTGAGTGTACAAACACATCGATTTATTAAAAATATTCATTGAATGTACAAATGCGTTTATTGAAAGTATTTGAGAAAATGCTCGACATTCCAAGGATGGGCCAGCTTCTCGCCCTCCATGGTCGCCAAAATGTAAGTCGCCGGTCCCACGACGTCTGTTATGGTGTATGGGCCTTCCCATTTTACGGAGAGCTTCCCTTGGTGGCCGATCTCAGGTTTGAAAGTTACGTCCCTGAGGACGAGGTCACCGACTCTGAAGCTCTGCTTCCTGATGCGGGAATTGTAGTACCTCGCCATCCTTTGGCTGTGCTTGATTAGATTTGTTAGTGCACAGTCCCATACCTCATCGACGAGCTCAATGTTGATGTCGAGGCCTTCTTCATTTGCTTCTTCATCAAAGTACTGGAGCCTGAGGGACTCCTCATTGACCTCCACTGGGACAATGGCCTCTGCCCCGTAAGCTAGCATGAAGGGGCTCTCTTTAGTTGAAGCTTTGTATGTAGTTCGGTAGGACCAAAGGATGCCGGGTAGCTCATCGGGCCACTATCCAGGAGCGCTACCGACCTTCTTCTTTAAGGGCTCCAAGATGCACTTATTCGCTGCTTCGGCCAGGCATTACACGTTGGATGCACCACGGAGGCAAAGTGAATGTTGATGCCCTAGTCCAAGCAGAAGCTTTTGAAGTCTGCGGAGTCGAACTGCTTCCCGTTGTCTGTCACTATGGGGCGAGGTACCCCGAAGCATCATATAATTGACTTCCAGACGAAGTTCTTCATGTCCACCCTGGTGATGCGTGCCAGCGGCTCCGCCTCGATCCATTTGGTGAAGTAGTCGATGGCGACGACGAGAAACTTTCTTCCTCCTGCTGACATGGGGAACAGGCCGAGGATGTCAAGCCCCCACTTGGCGAACGGGACCGGGCTAAGGATTGGATCAGATCGGTGGGTGGGGCTATCGTATGTTTGAAGAATCTTTGGCACTCCCTGCATCGCTTGACGTAGTTGGTTGCATCCTTCACCATGGTCGGCCAGTAATAGCCTTGCCGGATTGCCTTGTGCACCAGGGTGCGGCCTCTGTAGTGATTCCCGCAGAGCCCATCATGGATCTCATGGACGACCTCCTATGCCCTCCTTGGCCCAAGTCACTTTAGATAGGGCAAGATGTCGTACCCCACGTGGCGCTTTCGGTAGAGCACGCCGTCGAAGATCATGAACATCAGCGCCCACCTCTCGATCTTTCATGCCTCCAGTCTGTCCTCTGGTAGGGCTCCGCTCTCCAGGTAGGCGACGATCGGGCTCATCCATGACTGTTCTTGGTCGACGCATAGTAGCTTGCCCTCCTCTAGGCTTAGTGTCAGCAGGTTATCAATGTAGATAACTTTCCCAATATCAGCCGGAGAAGAGGATGCCAGCTTTGGGAGGATGTCAGCGCGGAGGTTGTTTGACCTTGGGAGATGCTGGACCGCGACCTTCTTGAATAACCTGCTCGACACGGGCGCACTTCAGATACAGCTTCAGCAGATCCTCCTTCACTACAAGGAAGGAGAACAGTTTTGGCGGTTTAAAAATTCGTTTATGCCAGGTCGGAACCGCCAAAACATAGTTTCAAGCGGTTCTCTCAACCGCCGCTAAAAGGGGGTGAGAAACATCGTTTCTAGCGGTTTAAAACCGCTTACAATAAACCACATGAACTATTGGTTGGAGCGGTTCCGAACCGTAAAAAAAATATTTCTAACGGCAAACTTAATTACGCTAAAGGAATTTATGTCATTTCTAAACCGCCGAAAATTAAATGATCTGTGGCGGTTCGAAACCGCTAAAACAAGAATAAAGTATTTTTAAAATATTAACCCCCAATAGACGTTTATAGCGGTTCTAAACCGCAAGAAATGAAACTGTTTGTGGCGGTTCAAAACCGCCATAACCAGAATAAATTAATTTAAAAAAATTAATATCAAAACCCGTTAGTAGCAGATTTTAACCGCTACAAATATTTTGTAGCAGTTTATTATTGCAGCTGTAAACCGCCAAAAAGTACCATTTGTGGCGGTTTCGAACTGCCATACACTTTATGAGGTATTTAAAAGAAATTCCAATTCCTAAACGTGATTGTTTTATAGTGATGTTAACCGCTAATAAAGCAATTAATTAAAAATAATAATCATGTTTGTGACGGTTCGGAACCGCCACAAACAAATTAATTTTTAAAAAAAATAAAAAACTTAAAGCAGGAATTTATTTATGAAAAATGAAAGATAATAATATTTACAATAATAATTCATACAAAACGTAAGTCTTTAAAACACAATAAACCACATGATACTTTGTAATACAAAAAAAATCTTTCCTACAGCATCAAAATAAACTATGGACCGGATGTCAGAGGAAAGAGGTTCTGGTACTGTGGATCTTCATGTAACTTCTGCAGCTGTTATTGAGTATAGTGTTGTGTCAAGAAGAAGCTCAAAAGAGATGTACACTGAGTAAGCTGAGATTTACATTGATCAAGCCGAGACTTATACTGCTCAAGCTCATGTTTCTGACTATCGAACTCCTCCCGCGTCACTAGATTTGAATGACTAGATGAAGTGTCAAACGCGAAGGAAGGAGATGGGACAAATCTTCTATGTATCCCGAAGATCCGGGATTGAGAACCATTAGAACAAAAGCCTACCACCCGACCTGGGTGATCTTCGCCTAAAACATGACCCACATCGTCATTTCTTCCTTGGCTTTCCACACCCACCTGTTGTTCCTTTACTCGAATGCTCTCTTGTACCATAAAATAAAAAATGAGACATGAGATTATATATCATAGAATGTTGTGACTAAACAAACTGTACAATGAAATTGACTTCAAAGGAACCAAGAGAGATTAGTCTTCTATGCAAAAAAATTTTGAGAAGTGCAAATGCAAAAAATTCCTCAAACAACTGGGGTTTCTATGTTCATTTCAAGGTCAAGCTACCAGTTTTCAAACTTGATGCATATCAGATTGGGTTATATGTGCAGCTGATGGTAATACCTAATCATGTTCTTGTTCTGCGATCAGTGATAAGTCAATTTTTTTCAGCTGAGGATCAAATGCAACTGTAAGTTCATGAACTGAGGTTGACGCTTTTGTTGTAGCTGTTTATATACCAGTGTCAGCTCTAAGTCAATTATTAAATTATTTTAATTTATAGGCATCTTTTTGTGTTGGAATTGTTTTTAAGGAGTGAAGTTGGAATGAATGAGTCTGCCTGGCTCCCTAAATGCCAAATGAGAAGATTATCAAGAGTTGATGCACTTCCCAGTTGGGTATGATTCATTTCTCACATTAGAAAGTAACAATGAGCTCAAGTTAAAGCCAAGCAGTGTCTTATTCGGTAAACTGTCCTTAACCTCAGACTGCTTAAACCCATTCTATTTTTCAAGGCATGTAACAAGAAAAATGCGACAAGGGTTCGTGGAGTTATGCTACATATCCCAATTATTCTCAGCCATCTGGGGAGAATCAGCAGTGCAAGTGTTTCTTTATATCTCTAAAGATAACTGTTTAGTTTCTTTGCATGATACAAAAAGACACGGTATATCATTCATATAAATATTAGTTTTATCCTAAATGTTTAGAAGGCATATTAGTTGTTGTAGTCCAGTTTTGAGACTAAGCATGAAGCTATATCAAAATTTGTGATGGTTCAAATGTAAAAAGTACGCAATTAAACTTAAAAGATTTTGTAAGATAGTACACTGAAAACAAATTTAGAAAAAAAAGCTGATAATACTATTAAAACGAAGTAATACAGGAACGCGCATATATCATACATATCTATGAGCTTTCTACGACACTGCTTTCCACATGCTCATCCAAATGTATGTTGGAAGCAACGATCTAGGATCTTTAGTTTGATGATGACAAACGCGTGTTGCAATTTAATGTGTGTGCCAAGTGTGTCTCAGGAATGGAAGCCGTAAATCTTTGAAGAGATGACTAAGTCAATTTGATGGATGTTAATGGGTATTCATACTTCTATTTGGACTTAGTCAATTGTTGAAGAGATGAGAAGCAATCAATATGAATTGATTCATATCTATTAGTGATTGAAGTCAAATCTCCAATCTATCACTTTCAAATCTCTAATCCCCATAGCCTTGGGATTGCATGTCTACTTGCCATATTCAAACCCTTGCCGAATTCCAAAAACCCCAGGCTTTCCTCTATAAAGCCCTTCCTCCTGAGAGAAGGAAAATCGGGGCTAGAACCAAAAAGGAGAGGCCGGCCAACCCTAAGGAGAAAGCTGCCGCAAACTTCCTTCTCCACGCAAACAAATTCCAAGGCCGCTACATTAAACACCAAGTATACTAGGTTCTTTGTTGATCATTAATTGTGATTTGTTTTGCAGGTGAAAGAAACCGATTGGAGCAAAGTTGAAAGGCATCACGTGGGAACCAAGGGACAAAACGAAAGGTCCTTGTGCTAGCTTTGTGATCAAAGGACAATCTATTGAAGAGCAGGAGAAAGCCGCACCTTTGTCTATCCCCAAGTCATCGTTTTTGAATTTATTTAATACCCTTGATATTATCCTTTGCAGGCACTCACGCACTGGACAAGATTTTTAGTTTATTAAACTTTTCTTTTGGTTTTGTCTTGTGCCTTTTGGTTAAACGCATAGGACAAAGTTGTGCCACACAGAAATTTCCCAGTGCATGCAACTCTTGGTGACCGTGCTCCTTTGGTTGGCAAAAAAAAGTACAAGGGCAGAGGCCAAAGCTAGAAGAAGGGGAACGAATTGATACATGTTGCGGCAAACAATAAGGGGTGATTAATTAGTCCACACGTTCAAGCACAAAAGAGAAGCCCATGTGCTAATCCCCAATCCTTGAAGACACATCCGCATTTTATTTTTACAAGTCCCAAGGGAGAGAGGACGGGAGGACAAAAAGAGAGCTCAAGGTATAATTGATGTTTAGTTTTTTTAAAGTATTAAAGTTTTTTTTGTTGCAGCTCCTTTTACAAATGAGTACACAGAGATAAAGCAAGGCAACTAAGTTAGTGGAGGAAACATCAACAGGGAAGTTCGGGCTTTATTGTTTTAAACAAATCTTCAACTTTATATTATTCTGTCTTTGATTCTCCACTAATATCTAAAGAGCACTTATTTTTGCAGGCAATTATTGATTAACTAAGTGGAGGTGAAGCTGATGTTAATTAGGAAGGAGATGGTAAATTAATAAAGGGTTTTGGTGTCCACTGCCATTAAAAAACAGAGTGCTTCAAACCTCAAGCAGTGGGCTCATCAATAAAGGGCATGACTTCGTCACAAGCCTTACACCATCATTTGTTTCTAGTTGCTGACATCCAGTGCGAGAAGGGCAGATTCAAGCATTAAAGACAGACTCAATCACTTGCACAAAGCCGTAAGTTTGAAGGAGAGGACTTGCCGCAACATCAACTCGAATCCATTGGTGCAACATCTTGGGGGTGCTACGGGACGTGACGCGACATCTACATCTTACCAGACGAGAGCTGGCCCGTGTCGATTGACAGAGACGACTACGCCTACAGACTGAGATGTTTCTAAACACTTTTACTATTATTTGTGTGTAGTAGTAACGATCTTTGTAGGGGAAACTTTACCACTATTGTGAATATTTTGGGACTTGTCTGGTTGGGGCTAGATAAGAGGGTCTTGACGTGTTGGTGCAGTCAAGATACGCATTTACTAGGTTAATAGGGTTCTGCACTTTGTTAAGTGTGGCACAGTCTAGGTGGAGAGTTGTAGCTAGGACCCCATTGTAGGTGTACAGAAGGAACTTATTAATGCTAGTATTTGCTTGGGGCTAGACGTAGGTCGTTGATGCGACCGAACCAGGGTAAATCTGTGCGTACTCTGTGATTGTCTCTTATTTACTCTTCCTGTGCTTTTAACTGCGTGTGATTTCTCGTGGGGTGCGCGAGAATTTTTTATTAGCCTATTCACCCCCTAGGCTAGGATCCAGATCCAACAAGTGGTATCAGAATAGATTTTAGAATTTAGCCTAGGATTGACCATGGAACCTATTGATAGTGCTTTTGCTGAGGGTCAGTCCATATCACGTCCCCTAGATTTAATGGAGTAGATTATGCATATTGGAAAAATCGAATGAGAATCTACTTAATTTCTATTAATTATAAAGCTTGGCAAATTGTTGAAAAATGCTATAAACCACCTGTCATTAAAATTGAAAATATTGAGATGATTAAAACTGATGATAAATGGGATGACAATGATTGGAGACTTTATTCTCTTAATGCTAAAGCTATGAATGCTCTTATTTGTTCATTAGATAAATCTGAATTCAATCGTATCTCACATTGTCTAACTGCGCAGGAAATATGGCATCCATTGGAGGTGACGCACGAGAGAACGTCACAGGTGAAGGAGTCTAGACTTGCACTTCTGAGCATAGAGTACGAGAGATTTCGTATGCTACCATCAGAGACTATATCAGAGATGTTTACGAGGTTCACCAATATCGTCTACAAGTCTAGCTCGCTCGGCAAGCCATATTCTGGCCTTGAACATGTGAGGAAGATATTAAGAGCACTGCCAAGCTCTTTCAGGCCTAAAGTTACCGCCATCCAAGAAGCAAAAGATCTGTCACAGATGAGGGTGGAGGACTTGATAGGTAATATAATGTCCCACGATCTTGAATTGCAAAATATTGAAGAAACAGAGAAACCAGAGGAGAAGGAAAAAGCTTCAAAGCCACTTGCTCCGAAAGCTAGCAAAGAAGATGATGATGATGCGGAGATAGCACTAATGGTTAGAAATTTCAGAAAGTACATTAGAACTCCTCAATAAAAATCAGAAATGCGTAGAAGGTTCAGTGGCTCTAACACTTTTAATTACAATAAAAATTCTTCTAAACAAGATTCTGCTAATAGAGTTGAATGCTTCAAATGCATGAAAAAGGGACACTTTGCGAAGCAATGCAGACAAGAGACTGCTCAGGTTGTTAAAGATAAAGGAAAAGCCAAGATGCTAACTTGGGACATGGACAGCGAAGCTGAGAATGAGGATGAAGAGGTGGTAGCACACTCCGCTGTCGTCTGCTTAATGGCAAACAACGATGAGGTAAATTCCTTCACTACAGCTGAATTGTTAGATGTTTGTAAAGAAATGCAAAATGAGATTAATGAGCTAGAACTCACGTTGAACGACTATAGGGATGCTAGCTTTAAATTACAAAAGGAAAACTGTGACATTTCTGATGAAATGGATATTCTTAAAGAGAAACTTGTTGCATGTAACGCTAAAATTGTGTCACTAGAAAAAGAAAAGGCTAGCATGCCAGAAAAATCTACCTGTCTTTCTTGTCCTTCCTTATTGAATAATATTAGCATGCTTAAGCAAGATTTAATTAAGCTCGAAACTGAAAAGGATTATATGATTAGAGAGTTAATGATAAAATGTGCATGTTAAATAACGATCTTAAAAAGAAAATGTTTGAATTTTAAAAGAAGGTGGAGGAAAACAAGAGAGCTTTTATAAGTAAATGCACCTTGCATGTGGATGAAAATAAATTATTAAAATCCAAAGTTTCTAATCTAGAATTGTCCTTAAGAAAATTTTCAATTGGTAAACATTAGTTGGATACCATACTTGAAAATCAATTATATGGCAATAATAGAAGAGGACTTGGATTTGGTTTGAAAAACATCGAAAAGCCCAAATTTAAGAAATTCCACAATGTGCCTTCTATTGTGAAAAATATACATGCAAAGTGATTTAATTGTGATAGTGTTGGTCACACATCCTATTATTGTAAGTTTAGGAACACCAACATAAAGTTCAAACAAGTGTGAGTTCCTAAAACATTAATGGCTAACACTGGTGGACCTTGTTGGATTTCAAGGTCACACTTAACACCTTTCATGTAGGTGGGATGGAGATTTTGGTGAGGAGCATTGAATTTAAAGTCTCATTCTTTTAGCTCATTAGTCTAATTGCGACGCGAAGGTATATTTTCCCTCTCTTTGCGTTCATTGCATACCTTCATAGATTTTGTGTGTGCTTGACTTAATTTTTGTTTGTGTGCTTCTTCATTTGCTTTTTAGGCTTGTTTTAGTTCTTTATAAAAGAAGGAAAAAATGAAAAAAAAAGTGCTTAATGAATACCTCTTTATGATTCATTATAAGTGGTATCTGTTGAATGTTCATTCATATCCTCTGTAGAAATCATTGTATTACTGTTATAGCTACATGCGCATGTTAGAACCTATTTTGTAGCCATGACATGCTTCATGAAATGATTAATTTGATTTCTACACCTACATGCTCACTTCCACGAATATTAAGCTTGTTGTACATTTGGAGATTCTTTTTATGGATGAATAATAACTGAATAATCTAAGGGATTTGATGTGTATTGCCTTGAATAAAAATCGAGCACAAAAAGAAATGAATATAAAAAAATACATGAAAATTGCTCCGTAAGTAAAATGGATACAATTCATGGCAAATACACTACCCACGAGTATCCATCATATGCTTTATGGACAATCTTTAGCGTTGGTGTATATTACTCGTCAAGCAATGCCAACCCCTCATTTAAAAGTCCTTTTAGGCTATGCTTGGGGGTTTGGTACCTTGAACTCATTTTTAATGACGTAGGAAACATCAATCCTAGTGATATTCATGATAATTGAAAACTGTGTGTTGATTTGGTTGATGTTCTAAATTGAATCTCCCTTTGTACTTCAATGTTTATATCATCACACTTACACATTGGTGGTGAAGTCTAAATTATGATTTTCAATGAGCTTGATTTGTCTACCTTATAGAAAATACATGCAAGTGCAAGCTATACTCAATAATACTTTATTTTTGCATGTGATATTTGATGACTTCATTGATACGCTTTTGATGATAACAAAGGGGGAGAAAAGAAAGAAAGATTTGGTTGGTATTATTTGTTGAAGGGGGAGCTTACACTATGATATACAAGTCCAAGGGGGAGCTTGGAAAAAGGGGGATCATGCTTATTCCATTCATATATTGTACGCATGCCAGTAATGCTTACGTCTCATTGTATTACTAATGTGAATTACACTCTTCATCATACTTCACACCTACGCATTCATTTGCTCAAATCTTTTATGGGTATGTCATCATCAAAAGGGAAAGATTGTTGGAAGCAACGATCTAGGATCTTTAGTTTGATGATGACAAACGCGTGTTGCAATTTAATGTGTGTGCCAAGTGTGTCTCAGGAATGGAAGCCGTAAATCTTTGAAGAGATGACTAAGTCAATTTGATGGATGTTAATGGGTATTCATACTTCTATTTGGACTTAGTCAATTGTTGAAGAGATGAGAAGCAATCAATATGAATTGATTCATATCTATTAGTGATTGAAGTCAAATCTCCAATCTATCACTTTCAAATCTCTAATCCCCATAGCCTTGGGATTGCATGTCTACTTGCCATATTCAAACCCTTGCCGAATTCCAAAAACCCCAGGCTTTCCTCTATAAAGCCCTTCCTCCTGAGAGAAGGAAAATCGGGGCTAGAACCAAAAAGGAGAGGCCGGCCAACCCTAAGGAGAAAGCTGCCGCAAACTTCCTTCTCCACGCAAACAAATTCCAAGGCCGCTACATTAAACACCAAGTATATTAGGTTCTTTGTTGATCATTAATTGTGATTTGTTTTGCAGGTGAAAGAAACCGATTGGAGCAAAGTTGAAAGGCATCACGTGGGAACCAAGGGACAAAACGAAAGGTCCTTGTGCTAGCTTTGTGATCAAAGGACAATCTATTGAAGAGCAGGAGAAAGCCGCACCTTTGTCTATCCCCAAGTCATCGTTTTTGAATTTATTTAATACCCTTGATATTATCCTTTGCAGGCACTCACGCACTGGACAAGATTTTTAGTTTATTAAACTTTTCTTTTGGTTTTGTCTTGTGCCTTTTGGTTAAACGCATAGGACAAAGTTGTGCCACACAGAAATTTCCCAGTGCATGCAACTCTTGGTGACCGTGCTCCTTTGGTTGGCAAAAAAAAGTACAAGGGCAGAGGCCAAAGCTAGAAGAAGGGGAACGAATTGATACATGTTGCGGCAAACAATAAGGGGTGATTAATTAGTCCACACGTTCAAGCACAAAAGAGAAGCCCATGTGCTAATCCCCAATCCTTGAAGACACAGCCGCATTTTATTTTTACAAGTCCCAAGGGAGAGAGGACGGGAGGACAAAAAGAGAGCTCAAGGTATAATTGATGTTCAGTTTTTTTAAAGTATGAAAGTTTTTTTTGTTGCAGCTCCTTTTACAAATGAGTACACAGAGATAAAGAAAGGCAACTAAGTTAGTGGAGGAAACATCAACAGGGAAGTTCGGGCTTTATTGTTTTAAACAAATCTTCAACTTTATATTATTCTGTCTTTGATTCTCCATTAATATCTAAAGAGCACTTATTTTTGCAGGCAATTATTGATTAACTAAGTGGAGGTGAAGCCGATGTTAATTAGGAAGGAGATGGTAAATTAATAAAGGGTTTTGGTGTCCACTGCCATTAAAAAACAGTGCTTCAAACCTCAAGTCATCAATAAAGGGCATGACTTCGTCACAAGCCTTACACCATCATCTGTTTCTAGTTGCTGACATCCAGTGCGAGAAGGGCAGATTCAAGCATTAAAGACAGACTCAATCACTTGCACAAAGCCGTAAGTTTGAAGGAGAGGACTTGCCGCAACATCAACTCGAATCCATTGGTGCAACATCTTGGGGGTGCTATGGGACGTGACGCGACATCTACATCTTGCCAGACGAGAGCTGGCCCGTGCCGATTGACAGAGACGACTACGCCTACAGACTGAGATGTTTCTAAACACTTTTACTATTATTTGTGTGTAGTAGTAACGATCTTTGTAGGGGAAACTTTACCACTATTGTGAATATTTTGGGACTTGTCTGGTTGGGGCTAGACAAGAGGGTCTTGACGTGTTGGTGCAGTCAAGATACGCATTTACTAGGTTGATAGGGTTCTGCACTTTGTTAAGTGTGGCACAGTTTAGGTGGAGAGTTGTAGCTAGGACCCCATTGTAGGTGTACAGAAGGAACTTATTAATGCTAGTATTTGCTTGGGGCTAGACGTAGGTCGTTAATGCGACCGAATCAGGGTAAATCTGTGCGTACTCTGTGATTGTCTCTTATTTACTCTTCCTGTGCTTTTAACTGCGTGTGATTTCTCGTGGGGTGCGCGAGAATTTTTTATTAGCCTATTCACCCCCCTAGGCTAGGATCCAGATCCAACAAGTGGTATCAGAATAGATTTTAGAATTTAGCCTAGGATTGACCATGGAACCTATTGATAGTGCTTTTGCTGAGGGTCAGTCCATATCACGTCCCCTAGATTTAATGGAGTAGATTATGCATATTGGAAAAATCGAATGAGAATCTACTTAATTTCTATTAATTATAAAGCTTGGCAAATTGTTGAAAAATGCTATAAACCACCTGTCATTAAAATTGAAAATATTGAGATGATTAAAACTGATGATAAATGGGATGACAATGATTGGAGACTTTATTCTCTTAATGCTAAAGCTATGAATGCTCTTATTTGTTCATTAGATAAATCTGAATTCAATCGTATCGTTTTTGAATTTATTTAATACCCTTGATATTATCCTTTGCAGGCACTCACACACTGGACAAGCTTTTTTGTTTATTAAACTTTGCTGTTGGTTTTGTCTTGTGCCTTTTGGTTGAACGCACAGGACAAAGTTGTGCAACACAGAAATTTCCCAGTGCATGCAACTCTTGGTGACCGTACTCCTTTGGTTGGCAAAAAAAGTACAAGGGCAGAGGCCAAAGCTAGAAGAAGGGGAACGAATTGATACATGTTGCGGCAAACAATAAGGGGTGATTAATTAGTCCACACATTCAAGCACAAAAGAGAAGCCCATGTGCTAATCCCCAATCCTTGAAGACACAGCCGCATTTTATTTTTACAAGTCCCAAGGGAGAGAGGACGGGAGGACAAAAAGAGAGCTCAAGGTATAATTGATGTTCAGTTTTTTTTAAAGTATTAAAGTTTTTTTGTTGCAGCTCCTTTTACAAATGAGTACACAGAGATAAAGCAAGGCAACTAAGTTAGTGGAGGAAACATCAATAGGGAAGTTCGGGCTTTATTGTTTTAAACAAATCTTCAACTTTATATTATTCTGTCTTTGATTCTCCACTAATATCTAAAGAGCACTTATTTTTGCAGGCAATTATTGATTAACTAAATGGAGGTGAAGCTGATGTTAATTAGGAAGGAGATGGTAAATTAATAAAGGGTTTTGGTGTCCCCTGCCATTAAAAACAGAGACAAAGAATTTTATCTTTCTTCAAACCTCAAGCCATGGGCTCATCAATAAAGGGCACGACTTCGTCACAAGCCTTACACCATCATCTATTTCTAGTTGCTGACATCCAGTGCGAGAAGGGCTGATTCAAGCATTAAAGACAGACTCAATCACTTGCACAAAGCCGCAAGTTTGAAGGAGAGGACTTGCCGCAACATCAACTCGAATCCATTGGTGCAACATCTTGGGGGTGCTACGAGACGTGACGTGACATCTACATCTTGCCAGACGAGAGTTGCCCCGTGCCGATTGACAGAGACGACTAGGCCTACAGACTGAGATGTTTCTAAACACTTTTACTATTATTTGTGTGTAGTAGTAACGATCTCTATAGGGGAAACTTTACCACTATAGTGAATATTTTGGGACTTGTCTGGTTGGGGCTAGACAAGAGGGTCTTGACGTGTTGGTGCAGTCAAGATACGCATTTACTAGGTTGATATGGTTCTGCACTTTGTTAAGTGTGGCACAGTCTAGGTGGAGAGTTGTAGCTAGGACCCCATTGTAGGTGTACAGAAGGAACTTATTAATGCTAGTATTTGCTTGGGGCTAGACGTAGGTCGTTGATGCGACCGAACCAGGGTAAATTTGTGCGTACTCTGTGATTGTCTCTTATTTACTCTTCTTGTGCTTTTAACTGCGTGTGATTTCTCGTGGGGTGCGCGAGAATTTTTTATTAGCCTATTCACCCCCTAGGCTAGGATCCAGATCCAACAATGTAGTCTCATGATATATTCAATATGAATATGGGGTGAGAGTTGTTATTGAGCAATAAACATATATTTAAGATTATGGACAAAATATCATTCTTTCTTGTACTAACAGGACCATTTTATTATGCCTCAAAGCTCAGAATTGAAAGCTTCTGATTACAATATTACAAGCAGAAGAAACCCCGAAATATAAGCCCCAAATTGCAAAGGACACATAGAAGCAAATTGTAAAGGACACACAAAATAACAAAAGACATTATAGAGGACACACAACATAACAAAAAAAGGCATTTTAATAATCAACAGTTACGTGAGCTCGGCTGACTTGGACCTTGTCGTGGGTTCCATATGTCATCTACTTATATGATACCCTTCAACAACATATAGAGAATGAGACTGTACATAATAAGCTTTAAGCTAGAAAATTCACATAATCTAGCATTCAGTTTTATAGTTTTCTTGTCATTCATTTTCCAGCATGTATGTTCTGTACATTGATCATCATGGATTTTATCAAGTTCATATACATGTATATTCTAGTTTTTGAGGAGCATATGGGCAAAGTTGTAGAGGACACACAAAATAACAGATATTGAAGGTTTGCCATATTTTTATGATATTTAGCTCCCCTATTTTTTTGATAAAAATTGATCTCCTAACTTTGGCCAATTTAGCTCTGTTAAATCTCTAAATGCCCAAGCAGTGACGGTATAGTGGAAATTTGAACAAAAAATCGTTACATCCCTAATTTCAGCAGTGATGGTATACACAACAGAGTATATTGTTCCTGATTTAAGTGAAATAATATGATTAGTTTTAGTTATCTTCGTTTTTCTTTACTGTTGGTGTACTACATACTTTAGAATTTGAGATGAGTTAGCTAAATATGCAAGTGTTTTGGTTAAAGCTGCCATGATGGCAAGGTTCTTGAAATACATATCCATAGTAGCTTACTGCATCTGTCAAAAAGCACACATTGATTCAGCAAATAATTCACCCAGCCCTTCAATATTTGGTCTTTTTCATTGCCATCAAAATCAGAATCCTTCATTTCATGTTAAAGTATAAAAGTACAACTCTAAATGATCACCATAACTTCGGAAGTTTGATGTAGCTTAGTGGACTTATTATAAAACTGTAAACTAAATTGTGCGTATTGTGATACAAGTATTGTACTTTGTTTTGAAACTAGTAACGACATTGAAGGTTATTATCGAGTGACAGTTAAATTGACATGATTTTATACATATATCCATTGAAGTTATTAAGATAGACGGGGACTTGTATATCTAGATATTATTCAGTATTTCCAGGTGCAAACTTATTCACCCGTGCCATTATTGGTATTAAGAATTAATGACAAGGGTAATTGAAAGTTCAGTGTGATTATTCGGATGGGATATCGTTTTCCCGAAGTAAGAATCGAAATTAATTATTCCGGATCCGAAATGTCGGAATCAGTAATCGGAAATCAGATTTTTTTCCCATCCGAATTAATTCAATTTCGGATTCGGATTTTCCTAAAATAATCGGATTTGCCCAATGCCCACACCTACATGGGGGGCGGGGGGTCAAAACGATATGTACATTTTGCATATGTTAAATTCAAGGTGAATTCTACCGAGACACATTAACATATAGAAAGATAATAAGCGTGAGTTCAGGTTTGACCAACACATTCACATACCATGTAGTGTTTTAATCACATTTCTTCTTAATATTTTCTTCTTTCTACAAAATTTAATTAATAGTGGATTGTTGACTGATTCAATTTTGTAACGTCTCAAAACTTCAATTAAGTATCTTCAACATAATTCAAATATCAAAATAATTCAAGATTTGTAACCCCCCATAAAACTGCATTCACATATTTTTCAGTTAATTCAATTTTTGTTACCCCTAAAATCTCGTTTGATCTCATTCTGTCTATTTCAAACATAGAACCGTTTCATTCTCTTTTTCAACATGGGCATGAGGTAAAACTAGTCTATATATAACGATGGGTTGAAACCCAAAGAAAAAACCATTCAATATAATATTACATCCTCAAACTCATACAATCATCAAATTTCTGTGCACTAAGACCATCACTACTTCAATTTTCTGTGCATATATGGTTTTTGTTCAAACCATAGAACATGCACTAGAAATCTTTAAATTTTTTAATGAAAACATGAATTTCCTGAGAATAATCACAATTTCATGGGTTAAAAGCTAACTACTATGCAGTGTAAAGATACTTCAAAGCTGGCGGATAACACACGAATTGACTCATTTAAGAAGCTGTGCACAGATAATTATTAACTCCTCAAAAAGTTCATAAGTTCATGAATTCTGTTAACACACATTTAAGCACAACATCGATTAATTGTTGCAAAGAGTTCTTCACTGACAAAAAATTCAAAAGATTGCTAACAGACTAAATGTAAATGAATGAAAAGTGGGCAGGGGAGGAGATGAGGAGGACGATTTGGCATGTGACTCTTCAGAAAGCAATAAGAAATCAATTTGACAATGTAAGTCAAGCTTCAAGTGCCATGATTGCTAACAGACATAATTTATTGAAAAACATTCTACAAAAATGGAAACAGACTGCAGTCCTTAAAAGAGCAATGCAATCCAACCATCAAAATTTCAAACCTAACTATCAGCCTACTGGAAAATTTTTGATCTATGCAATCTTTTGTTCAAAATGTTCAAAATTTGAAATACTTCATGAAAACTAAAAGAAAGATTAGCTCGTCATAGCAGCAAACAAACTAGATACTTACAACGATATATCTCGTAGCATCGTTTGGATAAGACCAGTCATCTCTGGAACGTGTCAACAACACTTTATCTGTCCGGGTGAGGTCCACTCCATTTTGTTCAGCCTATAGAATCCACTTCACTAATTAGGGCAATATCTAAACTACATGGAATCGAAAACAAAATATCTTAATGTTATGTAGTTCAATATATATTGTGATAAGTTATTGTTACCATTAAACCATAAAGTTGAGCCATTGGACGTGACTCGGTTGTTGGATGACAGTCTTGCTTAAGAGCATTCTCCCTATTTATCTCACGGTTATACTTCAAAAAAGATAAATAATTGACACAATGTTATAATATTCGAAAATATAAAATTAATGAAATGTTTTACTTAAAGTATAAAAATTTATAAACTTACCAACCACTTTGCTGAAAATCTTAGAGCAATGAAACATGCCCAACCATCTTTAGTAATGCAATCAGGGGGTGTTTTCTCGTTATCTTTCTGACTTTTGGTGCAATCATAATACCGGTTCCATAACTTGGTCCTCCTAGTTTTCCATTGAAGGCCCATTGCTATCTTCATTTCATGGCAAGCAACTACTTTGTGCTCAGGAGGTTTAATGTAAAACTTAATCTGCAAATAAATGAAAAACAAGTTAGATTAATAGTAAGATTGAAAATGGTAAAAACCAATTGTCTCACGAAATTATACCAAAAATTGATTTTGGATCGCATTATCTTTGATCTCCAAGGGTATTACCGTCCAATCATTTATGCTCACAGGATAATGTTCACTATTTGATATCACATCCCTCAAAATAGAGTGGAGTGGCTTAACACACTCTCCTATAATACTAGGACCACTTGGTTTAAAAGTGAGCACTACCCTCTTGTGGAAGGGGACCTTATTATGAATGTCCCTCGCGTTTCTCAAAAACCATTGAGCCACACTTTTGGGGATTTTCAGGATTAGAAACATATGCATAATTAAGATCATTAATTATATTCAAGATGTAAAACTTTTATAATCATGACATGAATTTAAACCAGACCTATAAGCTCACACATCCCCATGGACCTATACATAGACGAAGCTCCTCTCTTGCGCTTACGTCCTAAATTGCTATCTTCTGTTGCCATATGTTTCTGCATTAAATTCACTAATTAAACAAGTTACAAGTGATAACTCCTATAAAACACTTATTTGGGAGTTTGTTGCTTAAACATTATTACTTAAGAGCATCTACCTTTCAAACTTAGTTTTCTTTCATCTTCTTTTGCTGCAAGTGGGCGTATATGCATGGTGTGCCTGTCTGTGGGGTTGTGATGTGCGTATATGTATGTGATAAATTGTTGGTAGTGCCACACACATGTAAGTTCAATGGATGAACCATGTAAGTGATTTGAAAACTATGATTAATTCAATATTATAAAATTAACAATTCAATTCATCTGGGTGTATTTAAGTATGTTGTTTACAAATATAGAAAGAGCACAACTTTGGTTTTACATTCTAACTGTACATTATATAATCAGATTGCGAAATGGAGCAAACTTGACAGAAAATTATGCTTGGCCGAATATACACAGAATAGTCATACTAGAATAATAAAGAATTGTATGTCATAATGCGGAAAATTATGACAAGAATAGAATGATTATGGCACAAATACACATAGAGGCACTAATAAGTGCTGCATAGTAGTAGAAAGCAAAAATTGGAAACATGGAGCTTGTAACATGCTATAGAATGTGAGATATTTCAAAGGGAATCATGTAGATCAGGTGGCATCTGATCTAATAGATCATGATCAAGACAGAAAAAGGCGGGTCCCCATAGAAAGTACAAGCATATATGTGACTTGTACGTTCCAACTTTATGTGTCTTGGCACCTGATCTATTAGATCAGGTGCCACCTTTTCTACATTATTCTCTATTTCAAATCATAGAATAGTAGCTATTTCCCAATAGATATATGTTTTCAACTCTCAAGAAATAATAAACAAAAGATGTACCCAACATAATTCAAATAAGATGATAAAGCAGGAAAGAAGAGTAAGAGGCTACATTCAATATGAGAACTATGTATGCTGTGAGCATAAATCCATTAAAAGGATATTGCAAGTTAACGAAAAAGATATCATACAGATCAAATAGATTATATTGCATTACAAAACATACATGCCATCTTAACAAAGAAAATATTCAGGTCAAAATTTTGAACAACTCATTATCATGCTGCCTATTTCAATAACTCAAACATTCAATTAAAGGAAACCCTTGTATGCAGACCCATTCACGTGCTTCTGAAAAGAGAAATTTGAGATTTTTAGGGCTTCTATTGTCTATGCTGACTACATTAACAAATTGATTTTCATGCATTCCAAAAACAAAGCCAAACCTATGTTGTAATGATAAAACAATCAAACATGAAGATATTCACCAAACCTAATCACAGTAGCACAATTCAATGATGTATACTATACAATTAAGCGGTATGAATTGGCAAAAGGAAATAGAGAATACGATAGCAGTAGCATAAACTGCTAAATCTTTCTCTTTCAAGGCAAAAAAGAAAAAAATAATAAATAAATAAGATCATCAACTGGTATATATATCTCTCCCTCAGGGCCAAAAAAATTACTTTAATGATTATTTACCTCTCAATATATCACTAACAGAGGACATAACTAAAGCAAAACAGCCAAAAGATAATAATTATAGCAATTCAAAATTTCATGTCACAGACGGGACCCAAATCATCAGAATTCAAAGACAGTTTAGAAAACATACAAAAGGGAAAAGAAGTAGCTTGAATTTTCTGTATAACTAAGCAATAATATAGGAATTAGATGCTTACTGGCCTTTTCATCTCTTTTCTAAAAACTGCAACGGATTATTGAAAGCATATATTTGTGCTTCCATGTCAAATGATACCAATCAGCAATGAAGCTAGTTGGATGAGAATTTCTTTTTTATATTATATTTTCCCTCCAATGTAAATCTATTTAGAAATAATGGGTGTCACGACCCGCTTCCCTAAAATGGAGGCGATGCGAGACGAGGCCCGCTCAGGCTTGGAGCTGCGAGGCTACAGCCTGTAAAGCGTCTGGAATAACACACAGGTCCCTGTAATGTGACATCGGAACAAAGATAACAATAATAGAAAAAGAGGCAAATAAATAAATTATTCATCTCAAAGTCCAGATAAAGTTCAATAACCACAGAAATGTCACCAGGCAACAAAAGAGTCTAAAAGAAAAGGCCCAGCATGGCCAACAAGGAAACACTAACAAAATGGTGCTACTCACCGATAACCACAACAACTAATAATAACTACGAATGAACACTAGGACTGGTCACCGGTGTCCTCGTACTCAACGTCAGCAACGGTATCAGGCACGAACTCCTCGAACTCGTCGCCCTCAACAGCGGTCTCTGGCTCAGCAACTAACATGCGACACCCAAAGAGAAGGGGCACACGTCAGCAAAGTCTACAAGACTTTGTGCAAGGAAACAAAAAGGAAGGTAAAAGCAACCTAGCAATTCTAAGGTATGCATGACATGACATATATATAAGATGTGCATCAATAAGTAAAAACAGCAAGTATGACATGGCAAGGAGTAAACATGACATGGTAACATGGACATGACAAGGAAACAAGTATACATTCACAAGGAAAAGTAGAAGTATAGTAAGCACGTCGTGCACAAAGATTTCGCCCTTTGGCTAGAGAGGCTGTACGGGCCAACTCTTACGCTCAAGTGACCGTTTATCCCTACCCCTCCACGTGTATCGAGCCAGGGCCTTACCCCCGAACATGGAATGCTCGCTTCTGGATCACGAGCCAGGAAGTGTTTTAACAAGTAGGGCGTAGGGTTATGCCCGCATAGCAGGTGCCTAGCCGGAAGCACGGAAACACGGATTGTACATGTATTTGGTAGCGTGTGCTACGATGCAACATACAAATCAAATGGCATGTGAGACTGCAATGCATGGCAGATATTCAATTTAAATTGCGTACCGTTAAAGAAATTAAACGTGACAGGCAAATGCATGGCATGACATGACAAAAGGCAATTCTAGCTTCGCTGTCAAGCTAGAACTTGGGAATTGTGCCTAGACCGTTATCATTTCACGGTCTAGTCTCTTTCACTCTAAAACAAGGTAATGGCCTAAACATGGCCTAGAACAAGGTTGGCAAGTTTCACTTGCCTGGTACCGAGGTTGTTGATCGACGAGTCTCAAAAATCGCTATTCTACGGGATGGATTCGCTGTTATGGCAAAACTGAAAATCAGAATTTGAAGATCTAAACCGGTTTTGTATTGGAATCCTCAACATCTAGTAATCCATTTTTTAATTAGGTTTTCTAGATTGTGGTGTGGGTTATGGGAAGATTAAAGGTAGAACACTAACTGTATCGATCAAGGATGCCCACGAATCGGCAGGTAGGAGACAATCTCAGCGATCTCCGGGTTGCCGTCGTCAGATCTGAGCTAGCACGGCAACGGAAAAGCGATCCCGGAAGGACTACGCTGAAAAGATCTCCTCGTGGCTGAAATACGACAGATCTGGAGATGGGAGAATGTAGGGGAAAATCTGGAGCAAAAAGGAGAATTGGGGGGTTTTTGTGTCGGCCGGCGGCCTACGGGGTGGCGCCGGCGCAATGGAGGGTGAGAGAGAGCTCGAGAGGATGAGGGAAGGCAAGATGAAGGTTGGGGAATGATGGAGAAGAAACGTCGGCTAGAGAATATGAAGGAAGAATAGAAAAGATCGAGGGTTTAAATAAAGAAAGGGTGCGGCGGCTACGACTTAACATAGGGTTATGGGCAAACAAGTCGGTGAGACCGAATAGAAGGCAAACAGTGAACATGGTCTGTACATGATAGACATATTTAGTTGGTCTGTGAAAGCTCGTCAACTAACTTGTTTAGAAACTAGTCGGTCGGTGAATATTCATAGACCGACTAAGGGCAAAATATGAAAGACAAAAAGGTACTGAGAGTTAGTCGGTCTGAGAAGAAACTCTAACCGACTAGTTTATCAACTAGTCGGTCGATAGTCGTTCTTTGACCGACTAATTGTAAACAGTAACTCGGCTGTCAGACAGAACTCAGAATTAGTCGGTCTAAGAACAAGTTCTAACCGACTAGTTTGGGAACTAGTCGGTCGATGAATGTGCTTAGACCGACTAAGCGTAAACAATAACTCAGCTGAAATATACAAGATGAACTAGTCGGTTCCTGAAGAGTTACCGACCGACTAGATTGCAATCTAGTCGGTTGGTTCTCCTTCGATGCACGAAAAGTGTGCTCTAGCTCTAAGACACTGACGGAGAAAAACATACAAGGAGAGAACAACCATTATATATATAATAGTCAATACAAAAACCAGTCGTTACATCCTCCACACCTTAAGAAAAATTCCGCCCTCGGAATTTCCTAACACTCACGTGTCGGGGAACAAAAGTGGGTAACACTCCCTCATCTCGTCCTCCCTCTCCCAAGTAGACTCTCCTGGCGAGCCGTATCGCCACATCACCCTAACAAGATTGACTGTCTTATTCCGGAGTGACTTCTAACGCCTGTCCAAAATCTGCACTGGCTGCTGGTCATACGTCAGATCAGGGCGAACGGTAATCTCCGAGAAATCCACAGCATGAGATGGATCACTGATGTAACGACGAAGCTGCGACACATGGAAGACATCGTGAACTCCTTCCAAAGATGGCGGCAAGGCTAAGCGGTAGGCTACCTCGCCAACTCTGTCCAGAATGTCAAACGGTCCAATGTATCTCGGGCTCAGCTTCCCTCGTTTCCCAAAGCGAATCACTCCTCGATTTGGGGAAATCTTCAGGAACACATGGTCACCTGGCTGAAACTCCAAAGGATGCAGTTTAGCATCAGCTGCGGATGGTTGATCATGATTCTCCCGAGCACAATTCCGTCGATGGATGTTGCTGCACACCCTGCCTCGATCAATGGTACGCCGTGCTGAAACTCAGACTCATACCCAAGCTCTTCTGCAGACTTTGCCAAAACTGAGATGTGAATCTCGTGTCTCTATCTGACACGATACTCACAGGGACTCCGTGAAGTCGTACGATCTCCTACACAATTCACGTTACGTCACTATCTAATCTAGGAAAAGAATTAAAAACGGAGAGTAAAAGATTTACCTCCATATATCTCCTTGCTAGCGTCTCAGTAGACTGTCCTACTCGGAAGGGAATAAAGTGCGCTGATTTGGTCAATCGGTCTACGATCACCCAAATCACGTCATTCTGCTTCGGACTCCGAGGCAGTCCAGTCACGAAGTCCATAGTGATGTATTGCCACTTCCACTCCAGAATCGGAAGCGGTTATAGCAACCCTGCCGTACGCTGATGCTCCGCCTTTACCTACTGGCAAACCAGACACTTGGCTACACTCCGAGCCACACTCCTCTTCATACCATGCCACCAATAGTTCAGGCGAAGATCCTTATACATCTTGGTCCCACCAGGATGCACAGAATACGACGAACTGTGTGCCTCAGCCAACAACTCCTCTCTGATGTCTCCAGCAGGCATACACAACCTGGCTCTAAATCTCAACGAGCCATCCTCATGAATCAAGAAGTCATTCCACAGACCGGCTTCTACCAGCTCTCGAATCTTCACCAACTTCGGGTCTCCAGCCTGTCCAGCCTTGATCCTATCCACGATCGTCGACTGTATCTGCATACACATCAATGAAGAGGCCTCTCCAGGAAGAACAATCTCAATGCCAGACTCGCAAAAATCCTGCTGCAATCTCCACTGCGAAGTCAACAACATCACCGCTGGAAGCCTACTCAGCGCACCGGAACCACATTCACCTTGCCAGGGTGAAACTGCAGATCGATCTCATAATCTGCCATGAGCTCCAACCACCGATGCTGTCGCATGTTGAGCTCCTTCTGAGTAAAAATGTACTTCAAGCTTTTGTGATCGGTGAAGATCTTCACCCTCTCACTCAGCAGGAAGTGCCCCCAAATCTTCAGCGTAAACACGACTGCTGCCAACTCCAAGTCGTGCGTCGGGTAATTCTTCTCATGGGTCTTAAGCTGACGTGAAGCATACGCCACCACGTGTCCATGCTGGTGCAATACACAACCAAGACCCTTACCGGAAGCATCACAAAAGATCTCGAATCCTCCACTCCGATCAGTCATAGCAAGAACATGGGCAGTCATCAGCCTCTCCTTCAGAACATCAAAAACCTCCCCACAATCATCAGACCAAACAAATGGCACATCCTTCTGCGTCAGTCTGGTCATCGGCTCAGCAATACGGGAGAAGTCCTTAATGAACCGCCGGTAATACCCTGCAAGTCCAAGGAAAATCCGGATCTCAGACGCTGACTGCAGAACAGGCCACTTCCTGATAGCCTTAATCTTCTCGTGGTCCACCGAAATCCCATCGCCTGACACCACATGCCCGAGAAAAGCAACTCTGTCCAGTCAAAACTTGCACTTGGAATACTTAGCATACAACCGATGCTTCCTTAAGATCTCCAACACTGTCCTCAAGTGCGATGCATGCTCCTCCTCCGACTTTGAATAGATCAGAATGTCGTCAATGAAGATAACAACAAACTTATCTAAAAAGTCATAGAAGATCAGATTCATCAGGTTCATAAAAACTGCGGGCACGTTGGTTACACCAAAAGGCATAACCATGAACTCGTAGTGTCCATACTTTGTCCTGAACGCTGTCTTCGGAACATCTTCCTTCCTCACCTTCAGCTGGTGATAACTACTCCTCAGATCCAACTTAGAGAATACCCTCGATCCTCCAAGCTGATCAAAGATGTCATCTATACGAGGCAATGGATATCGATTCTTGACGGTCACCGCATTCAACTCCCGGTAGTCCACACACATGCGATGTGAACCGTCCTTCTTATTCACCAGTAAGACCGGTGCTCCCCACGGAGACACAATGGGATGAATGTAACCCTTCTGAAGAAGTTTGTCCAGCTGCTTCCGCAATTCCTCCAATTCTGTCGGTGCCATGCGATAGGGTGCCTTCGAGATAGGCTGCGCACCCAGAATAAGATCGATCGAAAACTCGAGAGCTCGATCGGGTGGAAATCTAGACATCTCCTTGGGGAAGACATCGTCGAAGTCACGCACTACCGCAGGTCTACACTGCTCCATCTGCAAGGCAACGATCTCCATCAGTTTGGCCCGAAACCTGACCGGACCAAGCGAACTACTGCCATGGCTGAACTCGAACACCGGATGGCCTGGAATCTCGAACACCACCTTCTTCCTTCGACAATCGATCGTGGCGTAGAAAATCCCAAGCCATTCCATCCCAAGGACGACATCATAGTTGATGATGTCGTGGACGATGAAATCAGCATAGAGCTCATGTCCACAGACAACCAAAGGGAACGAATTGCAACCACGATGCACCGAGATCACGCCATTTCCTGTAATGATGTCCCAACTCTTGGGAAGAGGGAAAGTCGACAAGGAATGCTTCTCCACGAAGCTCCGGGAAATAATGCACATCGAAGCACCAGAGTCGAAGAGGACTCGTGCAGGAAATGTGCAAACCAAAATCACACCTAGCAAGCAATCTAACAATCAAATCCTATTCTAGCAAACATAACATGCAACTAACAAATTCAACAAACAGACTAACTAAGAAAAGAAACAACTAGACTGAGGGTTACCTGCAATAACCTCGTCCACCGCCTCAGTCTCAACTGCAGTCATCAGGAAAGCCTGCCTCCTCGACTGAACAGCCTGCTGAAAAGCCTGCCTCTGTGGAACAAGAGGCGCTCCATGTCCGATAGGTACATGTGCTCTCTGCTGCAACGGCTGAGCTACAACAGGTCCCTTCCATGGCTGCTTGGACTTCGGACAGTCCCTCATGGCATGCGCAGGATCACCACAAACAAAGCACTGTCCCAACATCTTCCGACATTGATCCTTGACATGCCCAGTCTTGCCACAGAAATGGCAAGTCTTCTGAGTAGGAGGTCCTCCTGGCATCTTGAACTGCACCGACTGATTGGGCCTGAACCCTGGTCTCATCACTGCCCTGGCCTGCTCCACAGGCCTCTTCCCAGCTCCAGAAGCACATCCTCTCTTCTGGTTCACAATCTTCTCTTGTCTCTTCGCTGCAACCAGCACCTTCTGATAGGACTCCAAATCAGAAGAAGTCACAAAGCTCTGCAGATCCAAAGAAAGCCCCTGCAGAAACCTCTGGGCCCTCTCATCAGCATCCTGCACCATCTTCGGCACGAAACGGCTCAGCCTGGTGAACTCCTGGTTGTACTGGTCCACCGTCAAGCTCACCTGCTTCAGGTTGATGAAGCGCTGTGCCATCTCCCTCCTGGCAGCCTTCGAAAAGTACTCCTCATCGAATCTAGACTTGAAGGTAGCCCAAGATATCGGCTCCTCCAGCATTTCCTCCTCTGCATCCCACCAGTTCCGAGCATTATCTCTAAGATGCCTCTTCGCCAAGTCAACCCATCCATCCGGGTCAACCTTCGACATCTTCAGGTTATCCTCCATGTTCCTGGTCCACTCATCAGCAGCTAGAGGTCCTTCGGTCCCATCAAAGTAAGCGGGGCCCAGCTCCCGAAACTGCTTCGCTCCTGGCTCGAAGCGAGGGACATTCTGAACAGGCTGCGCTGCTCAAACAGGCGGAACATTCCGGGCATTCTGAAGCATCCCCTGATGTACCTGCATCATCTGATGCATCATCCGCATAATCTCCCCGTTGGTGGGTTCTCGGTCCGGCTCCTCGACACGAGGGGGCACACCACCACCACCACCACCTCGGGTATTCCGTCTTCCAGCCATCTAATGACACAGAAAAATGAAATAGCATCAGACTCTCAGCCTTATGACTCGGGTGTCAAAATTGTTTATCGGACATTTTATAATTTCTTATCGTTGTTCCGATGAAGTCACAGATACGCAGGTTCGAGACCTGCATGGGCCACCAACAAAACCTGTCACGACCCGCTTCCCTAAAATGGAGGTGAGGCGAGACGAGGCCCGCTCAGGCTTGGAGCTGTGAGGCTCCAGCCTGTAAAGCGTCTGGAATAACACACAAGTCCCTGTAATGTGACATTGGAACAAAGATAACAATAATAGAAAAAGAGGCAAATAAATAAATTATTCATCTCAAAGTCCAGATAAAGTTCAACAACCACAGAAATGTCACCAGGCAACAAAAGAGTCTAAAAGAAAAGGCCCAGCATGGCCAAAAGGAAACACTAACAAAATGGTGCTACTCACCGACAACCACAACAACTAATAAGAACTACGAATGAACACTAGGACTGGTCATCGGTGTCCTCGTACTCAACGTCAGCAACGGTATCAGGCACGAACTCCACGAACTCGTCGCCCTCAATAGCGGTCTCTGGCTCAGCAACTAACATGCGACACCCAAAGAGAAGGGGCACACATTAGCAAAGTCTACAAGACTTTGTGCAAGGAAACAAAAAGGAAGGTAAAAGCAACCTAGCAATTCTAAGGTATGCATGACATGACATATATATAAGATGTGCATCAATAAGTAAAAACAACAAGTATGACATGGCAAGGAGTAAACATGACATGGTAACATGGACATGACAAGGAAACAAGTATACATTCACAAAGACAAGTACAAGTATAGTAAGCACGTCGTGCACAGAGATTCTGCCCTTTGGCTAGAGAGGCTGTACGGGCCAACTCTTACGCTCAAGTGACCGTTTATCCCTACCCCTCCACGTGTATCGAGCCAGGGCCTTACCCCCGAACATGGAATGCTCGCTTCTGGATCACGAGCCAGGAAGTGTTTTAATAAGTATGGCGTAGGGTTATGCCCGCATAGCAGGTGCCTAGCCGGAAGCACGGAAACACGGATTGTACATGTATTTGGTAGCGTGTGCTACGATGCAACATACAAATCAAATGGCATGTGAGACTGCAATGCATGGCAGATATTCAATTTAAATTGCGTACCGTTAAAGAAATTAAACGTGACAGGCAAATGCATGGCATGACATGACAAAAGGCAATTCTAGCTTCGTTGTCAAGCTAGAACTTGGGAATTGCGCCTAGACCGTTATCATTTCACGGTCTAGTCTCTTTCACTCTAAAACAAGGTAATGGCCTAAACATGGCCTAGAACAAGGTTGGCAAGTTTCACTTGCCTGGTACCGAGGTTGTTGATCGACGAGTCTCAAAAATCGCTTTTCTACGGGATGGATTCGCTGTTATGGCAAAACTGAAAATCAGAATTTGAAGATCTAAACCAGTTTTGTATTGGAATCCTACAACGTCTAGTAATCCATTTTTTTATTAGGTTTTCTAGATTGTCGTGTGGGTTATGGGAAGATTAAAGGTAGAACACTAACCGTATATGAGCGGAAGAACGACGATCAAGGATGCCCATGAATCGGCAGGTAGGAGACAATCTCATCGATCTCAGGGTTGCCGTCGTCAGATCTGAGCTAGCACGGCAACGGAAAAGCAATCCCGGAAGGACTACGCTGAAAAGATCTTCTCGCGGCTGAAATACGACAGATCTGGAAATGGGAGAATGTAGGGGAAAATCTGGAGCAAAAAGGAGAATTGGGGTGTTTTTTTGGTGTCGGCCGGCGGCCTACGGGGTGGCACCGGTGCAATGGAGGGTGAGAGAGAGCTCGAGAGGATGAGGGAAGGCAAGAGGAAGGTTGGGGAATGATGGAGAAGAAACGTCGGGTAGAGAATATGAAGGAAGAATAGAAAAGATCGAGGGTTTAAATAAAGAAAGGGTGCGGCGGCTACGACTTAACCTAGGGTTACTAGGCAAACTAGTCGGTCAGTGAAGAGTGGTCGACCGACTAGTTTGGGAACTAGTCGGTCGGTCGTCCAACTGAGACCAACTAGAAGGCAA
This sequence comes from Scilla litardierei, assembly GCA_030789695.1. Taxonomy (NCBI): domain Eukaryota; kingdom Viridiplantae; phylum Streptophyta; class Magnoliopsida; order Asparagales; family Asparagaceae; genus Scilla; species Scilla litardierei. The sequence goes on from CM061137.1 coordinate 58,221,947, forward strand.
ACATTGAACATGGTCTATACAGGGTAGACAGATTTAGTCGGTCTGTGAAGGCTCGTCAACCGACTAGTTTAGAAACTAGTCGGTCGGTGAATATTCATAGACCGACTAAGGGCAAAATATGAAAGACAAAAAGGTACTGAGAGTTAGTCGGTTTGAGAAGAAACTCTAACCGACTAGTTTATCAACTAGTCGGTCGATAGTCGTTCTTTGACCGACTAATTGTAAACAGTAACTCGGCTGTCAGACAGAACTCAGAATTAGTCGGTCTGAGAACAAGTTCTAACCGACTAGTTTGGGAACTAGTCGGTCGATGAATGTGCTTAGACCGACTAAGCGTAAACATTAACTCAGCTGAAATATACAAGATGAACTAGTCAGTTCCTGAAGAGTTGCCGACCGACTAGATTACAATCTAGTCGGTTCGTTCTCCTTCTTAACTCAACTAAGATGCACGAAAAGTGTCGAATTGAAGCGCGAAGCTTCGGGAAGAGTCCTATGGCTTCTAAGATCGCTCTAGCTCTAAGACATGGACGCTATAAAGCTCATCGTAAGAATACTTACTCCAAGCCCCATCAAGATATGCAACGGAAGATAAAAGATCAGAATGAACCGAACGAAAACGTCTGGCGGAGAAAAACACACAAGGAGAGAACAACCATTATATATATATATAATAGTCAATACAAAAACCAGTCGTTACAATGGGAATTTGCAAATAATTTATTTAGGCTCAACCAGTTAGGGAGATGAAGACAATTGGCAACATAAATTTGTACCCATTGTTCAGAATAAACCAGAGAAGCAACACACATTCAACTTGCCATATGCAAGATATGCAACATAAATTAGCACTCTGGATAAACAAATAGTTATCATTCCATGCCAAATAGGAATACAACCGTATTCTCATGAAACTGGAAATAATCTAATTCGCTTAAGTTAGAAACAAAGCATATAAGATGTTTGACTGCTAAATTCTCTAGAGGATTATAAGATAATGCATAAAACATAATGCACAGTTAGATAACAGAAATGCTATGTAACTTCCAAAGACATTTTGACTGCTGGATAATTATAAGATGTCTTCAATTTTGTTTTAATACATAATCACATCCATCTAAGTCCAAAGCATCATATGTGGCAACCCTTCTCAGAATATGATTTGTAAACATACCTGCAACAATCCTATTTTAGCACCAACACAATGTATGGTTCATTAAACAGAAATTCAAGGTTCTAACACAAATTCAAGGTTCCCTTCTTCATATGTATTCAAAAAAAAAAAGAAACCAGATTACTTCACTTAGAAAATATGATTACTCTTTTAGATAAAAAAGAAACTAGTTTTCTAGGAAGGCATGCAAGTTAACAAAGGATTCTTTGAGGAGATGCACATGGATGCATGAAATTAGATGTGTTACTCAATAATTAAGCATACCTCTTTGACTTGATGGCTAAATGCCGACACACCAAGACAACCTATTGTATTCCAAACTAAGTATGACTTCTTCTCCTTTAAACACATGCATGTATCTATAACGTATCTACAATATATATAAAAAATGCATACATGGCACTATTACCATGAATCAAAAATTAAGAGAGCAACTATTACCAAATTATAATCATGGCACTTCATATTGTTAGAGTCTTAAGAGCACGATCATCAAAATTTAAAACTTGTACACATGCTAAATACAAGATGGAATCAATTAGGATCATATATTATGAGGTAAAATCGATTAGAAACATACCTTCTTCCATTGCATGTAAATTACAAGATCACTGCAACTATCAAGACAAAAATTAATGCAACGTCATAAAATAATATCGGCCCTACTCAAACTCTGCAGTAACATCGGCCCTTGCAACAAACAGTGAATCATCATCTGGAAATACTGCATCTGAAATTTGAGCATGATTAACCTCATTATCATAAGTCGAGATAGCATCCTCTTCACCCATATCGTATAAGTATCTTGGTTTTACATGAATAGGAATACTCCACCCTTTATCAGCTTTGTCCTCTACATAAAATACTAATTGAGCCTCGGCGGCTTGAATGAATGGTTCATCATCCTCGTGATCACCAGAGTGAACCAAGTGAGAGAAGTTCACTGATGTGAACCCAAAATCATCTACTCTAATAAACCTTCGGTTCATGGTATTGGTCCATGCACACTTAAATACAGTTACATGAGAAATATCATGGTAATTAAGCTCAACAATATCAACTAGTTTACCGTAATATGGTACTGTACCCTCTCGTGGCCTATTGTCACGTGTGCATGCGTAGCTCTTAGTTCCAAAGTTACAAAACATACCACTATTTTGAGTTTTCAAGTTCTTCTCTCGCTCAATAGTTCGAAACTTGAACACATTCACTTTATAAGCACTAAATTTTCTTGCTTGTCTCAATGGTCTTTGTGCAAGTGCAAGAAGTTCCTTTGAAGTTTGATCTCTAGGATTATCATTAATCTATGAAAACATTATAAACAACATCAATAGCTTGCAAAAAATTCCGATAATAACCTTGCAGTAGACAAAAAGTCGTAGTCACATAGATCTTAAACACCTGGACGATGTTGCGATGGACTTCCTTCTCTGTTTCATTGGAACACACATTTATTTTACGATTCCTCATTTTCGTCATCATGTTGCGTCGAAACTGACTATACATTTAGAGATGAAAACATCAAAATGATTTGTCACGATCTACTATAATAAAATTAAAATAGATCAATGTCTTACTTACCTAATAAAATCTTCTACTTGAGGGCAATTAATCAATATGTGGCGATGTGCTTGCAGGAGTTCTATGTCACTTAATCTAACAAGTGTACCATCTCCAACTGGTTTACGCAACGGAGGAAACATGGATAAACTTGCTTCAGGCAACCTAGGATCATCATCTACACGCTGCCTACAATTAAATCTAGTCTCAATATCATCCTCTAAGTACCTCGAACAAAAGGTCATACATTCTTCAGAACGCCATCCCTCAGCAATTGAGCCTTCAGGTTGGGCTCTATTGCAAACAAATTGTTTCAATTTTCCTAAAAACCTACATTCACATTAGTGGATAGGTGTCTGAACAACTAATTAAACCAAAAAATCAATGGTTTGCATATGAAACACACCTTTCCATATGATACATCCATCGATAATGTACAGGACCTCCAAGTCTAACTTCATCAATCAAATGAATTGTTAGATGCACCATAACTATGAAGAATGACGGTGGAAACAACATCTCCATATGGCACAAGGTCATCGCAATTCGTTTTTGATGTTTGCTCAATTCAGCAGGATTGACAACCTTAGAACATAATTGTTTGAAGAAGTAACCTAAATCAACCAACACAGAAGAGACCGCACGAGGTAAAATGTTCCTAATAGCCAGAGGCAACAAATCTTGCATAAGGATGTGTGAATCATGGATTTCCAGTCCAAATACTCTACATTGCACAAGGTCAATGCATCTAGAAAAATCACTTGAGTAACCATTTGGCACAATGACACATTTCAAAGTCTCAAGAAATGTGTCAATCTCTTGCCTTATCATTGTGAACAATGCTGCTGGACAAGATTTTCCATCCTCTTTTGGCCAGAGTTCCTTTTTAATACCTAATTTTTGCAAGTCTTTTCGAGCCTCTAAATGATCTTTCCTTTTTCCTATGTCATTTATCAATGTGAACAACACATTATCACATACATTCTTCTCAATATGCATCACATCAAGATTGTGACGCAATAAATTAGACTCCCGATATGTAAGTTGAGAAAATATACTTCTCTTTTTCCATTGCTTTGAAGCTTGATCAACATTTGCACTCTTCCGCATTCTGCTTTCAGTAGTACTACTAGTTGATGAACGTTTTCCAAAGGAAAACTCTATATTCTCCGTTTGATTCAAAATCTCAAACCCAGATAACAATGTAGGCGGATCCCTATCTTCTATGCCTCCATTAAAACGAAGATGATTCAACCGAAACTTGTGGCATTGCCTTAAAAATCGACGATGACCCATGAAACACCACTTTCTACTACAACCCAAATAAAGAGGAACTGATCAAAATTACATGAAGGACAAGCATAACCAGTATGTGTATTCCAACCCGAAAAATCTATCCGAGCCCTGGGAAGTCACTAATAGTCCACAATAGAGCTGCCTTCAGCACACACACCTCATTTTTATATGCATTATATGTCTCAACCCCATTTCCCCACAATTATTTCAACTCAGCAATTAAAGGTTGCAAATAGATATCAATATTATTTCCGAGCATTTTCTTTCCAGGAATCAACATAGAAACAATGAATTCAGTTGAACTCATGCACATCCACAGGGGACTATTGTATGGGTTCAAAATAACTGGCCAAATACAATAACTTGTACTTAAATTCCCAAAATTGATTGAAACCATCAGTAGCTAATGCAAGTCGAACATTATGTTTCTCAGAAGCAAATTCAGTATGCATGGAATCAAAATGTTTCCAAGCTTCAGAATCCCTTGGATGTCGCTTCATATCATCAACCCTAGGTTCACTTGAGTGCCACCACATAGTCTCAGCAGTTTTAGAAGATATAAACAACCTTTGTAACCTAGATTTTAGGGGAAGAAGCGTAATACCTTTACAGGCTGTTTTTTCTTCTTAGAGTTTTTCTTCCACATAGACACCTCACATTCTTTGCAATTTTCTCTATCCGCATCCGGCCCCCAATATAGCATGCAATCATTATGACATGCATGTATTTTTTCATACTTAAGACCAAGTTTGTTAATGATATTCTTCGCATCGTAATTAGATGGATGGATATTTGCAAATGAGAATGCATCATGCAACAATTTAAAAATCATATCCATAGCCTTGTCACTAACACCACACAAACACATGATGTGATATAACTTGATTAGAAATGAGAGTTTCGAGAATTTGGTGCATCCATATAATGGTTGTTCATTATCTTTCAGCGAGTCATAAAACTCTTTGGCATTACCACCACTTGACTCTATGTCAGTATTTGACACTCCTGCATCTCCATCAACGACCGATTCAGTCATCTCTTGACTATTCAATCCCCATCTAAAGGCATCGTATACCATTTCTCGTATCGAATCTCCTGCCAGGGAAGTTGTTTCCCTTCTAAGATGCGATCCTAAAGCCACTTGTTCGACATTACTAGATGTTACCACCTCTCCATGTGAATCCTAAAAGGTGTAATTTCTGGGGAAATGGGTGAGGAGTAAATGTTCGAAACATTCGTCCCTTTTGCCAGACTTTAAAAATTTGCAATGTTCACATGGACACAGAATTTTCCCGCGAATAGCCTTGTGCTCAAAAGAAAAATCCAAGAATGCACTCACTCCTGCTACGTATTCATGAGAACCTTTTGGTTGTTGAATCCAAGACTTATCCATCCTTCATACAAGAAAAAACTAATTAGTGTTACTAGGATTAACAAAAATATTTTTTCGCAATCACGAAGAAAAACAATAGATATTCGTATACGCATCAAATAAGATGCAATCTCATTTTATGTTAGTATTATTTTCCTCCCCCCCAAAAAAACTTGATAGTTATTTTTAGAGCAAAAAATAATTGGTCAGCCTACTTGCCTAATGATTTGTTTCTTAATTAGCTCTCAACTAATCATTAAAAATATGTATAACTCGTTGATTATTGTCGACAAAACAATCATTCATTGAGCTTAGGAAAAAAGGAAAAACCAAACATCGTTAAATCCATCAAACCCCACAAAGCATACAAAGTCGATTTTACCATTACAAATGAGATTAGAGATTATTCTGGACTTGGTACTCAAATGGCGACAAATGTTTGTTATTTCTGATTTATTTTCATCCTTGATGTATACTTAAACAAGAAAAACCTAGAAATGGACTTGGTTCTCAAATGAGGGGGTGTGTGTGTGTCAGCTACCATGTAAAGGTTAAAAAACTATTTTTTCATGGCATATGATGTTTGTGTGTCAGCTGCCATATAAAGATTAAGAAACTATTTTTCAGGGCATAGTTTCTTTGTTCCACCAAAGAAAAATATCATCATATGGAATTTTTTTTCCAACCAAATAAGTTGGAGCTTCCTTCAAAATAAGGAAAAAGGAAATAAAAGTAGTAGTAAACTTAACACATAACAGATCCCAAATTTTGCTATCCCAGATTTATCGACATTGATTTTATCTCTAAAATGCTAAAACCCATGACCTGCAATGCTTTAACAAAGCGTTAAAAAATTTAGTAGAAACCAACATCGTTCAAATCAATATAATCACGAAAATTTAGTAGAAATCAGCATCAGTCAAAACAAGATAATCATGATCAAGATACCAATTGCATGCCATACATACTAGAAATATTTCACAAGGAATAAGAGGAAGATTGGGGATTGTTAAGAATCAATTGAATGCTAAAAATAATTTAAAATAGATTATTTTTCATTATTAATCTAAGAGTTGGCAGTAACATCCATGTAGAATGGATTGATATTTAAATGAAAAGTCTAGTCAATATTGCATGCATGCTTCTTGTCTCAATTATAACTGCCGTTTTAATCTTCATACATTCCACCGTCTATCGTTTCTCACCATTCTCAATTTCACTTCGAATGTTATCGGTAAAGACAAATAAAAATGATTTGATAGATGTTAGTTGCAGTAAAAGAGGAGATAAGATGAGCATGGGAAGGAAATGTGATGGACAGAGTTTTCTTCTTCATTTCCTTTTCCTTTTTTATCAGGTGGCATGTAAAGAAGAGAATGAGATGATTTAAGAGATGATGAGAGATAAGTCACATCACTTTGGATTCTTCCATGCTCTTTAATTTATCATCATCATCATTATTAAGAATTATTACTATGATTATTATCAACCAACTTCGATCGAGTCTTACTAAGTCGTCAAACTCAACTCTAAAAATTCAAAAAACATTTAACCGTTTGAAGAGAGATTTTGGAAAAGATCTTCACATCAATCTATTTGTCACTGGTACAATAGGGGCTCTCACCCACATACAATTTCATGAAGGCTTAAAATCATTAAATAAAACAGTTGCCCTTGCAATCCAGAAAGCTTCCTTCACGTAAAAAATATCTGTCACTAACTCATTACCACTAAATATGTAAGGAATTAGTAATGAGGTGTATTAAGTGTTTGGTTAGTGGCACAAAGTTTTACCATTCACAATAAATAAAATAAGCAAAGAAATAAAGGAATAGTTTGAATGAAAGGAAAAAGGGAAAGAGGGGTAATTGAGTTCTTCTGCTAATTTATTACCAGTTGCTTATGGGTCATGGGAGCATGCATACTACCTGGTTATTTTGAAGACTCAAAAGCTGTGGTAATTAATTAAGAAAGAAGAAGAAAAAAGGGGCGTGTATCAAAGATTCATAATCAATGGAATTTTTTTGGTTTGTTGATAGTAGCAATGAACCAGTAGGATGTGAATTCAACACAATCAGAAAGAGAGTAAATCTTCTGAATATTCTATTGGATCACACAAAGAACTCCATATGTAATTGAGCCTGATTTTTTTCTCTAGCATTTTGTTTCATTTGGTCTGCTATTCAATTCTTGTCCAGGTGTTTTAACTTCCTTAATATGGCTTAGAATTTAATTAAGCACACTGTTTAATGATAAGAGAATTAGACTTTTCAATAATCGTTATTTTTAACAATGCAACCAAGGACAACAATGGGTGGCTAGATGGCTAACATCGACATCATACATCTTGCAACTAAAGGCAGCACAAAAAAAGTTAATGGAAAACCAATTGGCCGAGGCATGATAAAACACATGACTGATTCTGTCTATCTGGAAAACACAGCCCTGATTCTAGCAACTCAAAAATATATCACATGGAAAGAAGACAATAGAAACATAGCTCTATTAAAGCAAAATATACTGGAACCAACACAAGACGTTTAGTTCACTGACAAACCGATGTTGGGAAAATCAACAATTTCTAACAATTGCATGCATATTTGAGCAGAGAGAAATGAACAAGTGTGCATGCATATGCAATTAGTATGTGCAGCAAGAAATTCCTCTAATACATCACATCAAAAAATAAATAAATAATCCCCATTAACAAGGATCAAACATCACAAAGTCAACAAATCATCACAAAGCCATTACCAAATTGAACAAAGTAACAAATACCCAACATAAATTGAACTTGGGAACCATTCACATTTTGTAGACTAGGTGACTCAGATTTGCAATCTGCTTAAAGAAATCAAAGAAAACTTGGACGTAATCGAAGAAACTCGAAACTACGTCTCCCGGATTTGAGAGCAGCTCGAAGAAATCGAAGAACGAATTTTTGAGAACAGGATGGATTTGTCGATGGGATTCGTCAAAGAAATCAAAGATCAACATTTTGAGAACACGGCGGGATTTGTCGATGCGATTCGTCGAAGAAATCAAAGATCAAATTTTTGAGAACAAATTTTATGACATGAGAAAGAAAATTCGATGGGAGTTGTGATTTGTGAGAACGAAATCAAAACCAAGGTGGGATTTGCCGATGGTCGGTGATTTGTGCGAACAAAATCAGAAAACAAAAACAAGCAGGGCGATGATCCCAAAGTAATTTGGGTGGACTTAGTAGCGGTTCTGACCCGCTAAAAACAGGTTTGTAGCGGTTCTAAACCGATACAAATAATAAATATATTCTTATTTTTTAGTTATTTATAGCGGTTCTAAACCGCTACAGCCAGTGCTTTTATAGCGGTTTTGACCCGCTACAAAGTACGTTTTATCGGTTCGAAACCGCTAAAAACGTAAAGGAAATTATTCCCAAAAAAATCCCCCCGCCAGATTGCAATGTCTTCCCCGTCGTTTCTCTTTTCAGTTATTAGCGGTTTAAAACCGCTACAACGTAAACTTAACAAATATTAATTTCGTTTTCTTCCTCTAATTAGATTTATTTTTCTAATTAATTACCCACGCTCCTGTTTTAGGGGTTCCAAACCGATACAAATGAAAATATTTACTCCCGCCACTTTGCTGGTTCTTCCCGTTGGTTTGTAGTGGAGGATTTTTTGTTGTTGCGGTTCGTAACCTCTATAAACATGATATTAGTAGCGGTTTTTGAAACCGCTACTAATATAACCGCTACAAATATGACGTTCTGTGGTAGTGCCTTGCTTTGAAGCTGCTTTCAATTTACTGGACGACAAGTCTTGATTCGCTGATTAACAGCACATTCGTCACCATAAGCGCCCAGCAGAGCTTCAGCCCATTGATGGCGGCCTTGTACTCCGCCACATCGTTGGTTACCGAGAAGTTGAAGCGGAGTGCATACTCCAGCATGCTTCCCTCTGGGGTCTCCATCACAGTGTCGGCTCTGCTTCCTGACCCCGTGGCTGACCCATCGACATGGACGATCCATAGCTCGCCTTCGGACTGTGTGAAAGTAGATTGAGGATTCTCGTCGGCGAGCTGCTGTTGTTGTGTGTCCGACCGGTTAATGCTCCCAAAACTTACACCTAGAAGACACTTAGCAATGGCACGAATGCCAAGGGCTAGATGTATCCCAAATGCGAATTCCCGACACTTTACACAAGCGTACAGTGTCAAGTAATAATATAGAAGATATCGATCCCATAGAAAAGGTAGAGATGTTATTGTCTTGGGCTAATTTCAAATCTCGGAATTTAGGTAGCAGTCGGTTTCAAGAGATTGTTTGTTTGGGATTGTGATCAATTAATAAAGACTAGGGCTTTAGGACTCACCACTAGGATCATCGGATGTTGATGCTAGGCTAAGTCTCTTACGTTACATTGGCTTTATTAGGGATTTTCGCATATAAGATGTGGAATTCATGGCTCTAAGTTCCATGAATCTACCGTATCGCATTAAACCTGCTCTCACGACAGGCACACACGATACATGCATTAAGAATCGACAATATTTATGCCACTCTCGTGGTCAGAATGATCTCAACTCACACCACTCTCGTGGGTTAGAGTTTCGATGTATTTTGGTGGCTCTCATTGACGTAATGGCGGTAGCCGTCAACTAGTAATATAGTTCGTCGGTGGATCCCATCAAGACACGAGCCGTGCATGGTCACGAGCCCTAATTGAATCCATTAACTCCCTAATTAAATTTATAGGATACTCCTTAAGCCAATCGATTCCACCGACCGTGCGCACGATCTCAGTACGAGTTCTCCTACAAACTTTGCAAGATCGACCAAAATACGTCCCTTTTATGCCAACGCAAATAAATCCTAAAATCCATGGGCTAATCCATTAGCCATAGATGGAACTAATCACATATCATAGAAATATCAAAGAAAGATTCAATAGATGTGAAAGAATTCCATGGCAATAGAAAACATTAAAATCAATAGAAAGTTTAGAGAATTGTTACCAACGCGTCGTGGAGCAATAGTAAACGACCAGCCACGGTTTTGACCCGACCCGCCCCGGCCCGCAGACGGGTCGGGGCAAGCTTGGGCTTTGTATGCAACCCGGCCTACCCCGGCCCACCCCGATAAACTATAGAGGTTCTAAAAAAACATTACTATTTTGATGCGAACCATGCGGTCTGCCCATATCACATAACTCATATTATGTTCCAATGTTCTTCCAATTAGGCCAATTCCAAATTCCAAATTACCAATAAACACAATTCTCTCAAATACCAAAGAAAACTTTTATTTGGGATTCAAATGGATGGCAGTAATGAACTGACCCGACCGACCCGACCCGGCCCGACCCAGTTTTGGTAAGAAATTACCTGACCCCCTCGGCCCGAGACCCGCCCCGCCCCGGCCCGCAGACGGGGTGGGGCAAGCTTGGGTAGTTAAATACCCGCCCGCCCCGTAATATTTCCATTCCTAAGCAAACCAAAGAGAATTAAGAAAATAAGATTCCTGCGCAATAGAACAATAAAAATCCAAGCTTTGTCTAAACAAAATTAGCGGCACAAAACTCTCTAGATCTCCAAACTCTAATTAAACCTAAACTAAAGTTCTCTCCAAAGTAGTCTTCTGAAAATAGGGCTAAAAACAGGCTCATATACATAGGGTAGAAATCCCAAAAAATCTTAGAAAATCTGGGCACTTGGGCCCACCAAGTAAGCTGGCCGCGTCGCGCTACTCGACCGAGTAGCGATGCCTGCTCAGTCGAGTCGACTTCTGGCTCTGCTTGCTGTTGCTCTGCTTCTGGCTGATACGAGCTACTGGGTCGAGTAGCCCCCTACTCGGTCGACCTACAGTAGATCAGAACTTTCTCCAAAATGCTGCTCTGTTTGATGACGACTCGGGTCGAGTAGGTGAACTACTCGGTCGAGTTGCTTTGCTGCTCGGTTGAGCTACAGTGCCTTGGAGAAAAGCTTAAAATCGTCACTCTGTTTGATGCAACTCAGGTCGAGTTTGCTGTCTACTCGGTCGAGTAGGTTGAGGCCATTTCCATGTGATTTCTGTGTGTGAGCTCAGCCGAGTAGCTGATGCTACTTGGTCGAGTCACCTAGGAAACTGAACTGAATTTGGCCATCTCTCTTCTCATCCTTTCCTCCAATATTTTTCCATTCCTAGGTGAACTCTCATGGAGCCTTGCCAATGATGTCTAGGATGTTTCGGATGTGTCCATGTCTCAAAATAGCTCCAATTCTCTCCAAAACTTCTGAAAATCTATAAAGCTATACAAAACTCGAATATGGCGTTAGAAGCGCGATAATATATGAAAATATGGAGTTTGGAGGTGAATATGACATGAAATGATGCGATAAAAATATGGAAAATATGGACACATCAAAATCCCCCAAGCTTACCTCTTACTCGTCCTCGAGGAAGACGAATACGAGGCTCACCGGACGATGAAAATAAAAAAAATAGAAAAAGAATGGAAGATGGAGGGGAGTGCTAGAGTATTCTGTCAGATCTTAAGCCATAGCGACATATCACAATACTTCGAAGGTGGATCACATGCTAATAAGAATTTCATATCTTAGTTAAACATATTACTTGCAAGCATTTAAGAACAAAGGAAGGGATTCTCTAAAATCATGCAATCAATTCATGTCCACATCGTGCAATTCATAGAGTTCAGTATACCAATGTTGGCAACACACTTTTCAATCAATAGAAATGAATGAAGCATAAAGAGTCATACCAACATGCAATAGAGAATAGAATAAGTATCATGGCATTCATATATTCATCTCAAATGATGAAAAATCTCCATAGCTAATATATTTCGCAAACTCTAAGCATTATCAAATATCCCCAAATGTGCACAACTCCACTTTAATGGCGTACTCACTCGTATAATCAAATGAATTCACCCCCCAAGCTTAGCTTGAGGCATCACATCTAAGGAATAATGAAGGAATTTTTGTGGCTTTTTCCCAAGTATTTTTGTGTAGCTCCAAATAATGAAAGTAGATAAATAATTTTCTTTTCTTTTTGGTTTTTGAACTATTTGTTTCCTTTTCTTTGAACTCTTTTTTTCTTTTTGTAGGAGCAATATGATATACATATATTTTGGCTCCTTTTTTGCTTTTTAGCTTTTTGACACAAACCTTTTCTTTTGGGATTTTTTGGAATAGATGCGGTATAAGTAGCTGCAAAGGGGGAACACCCAAGTGACATGTAGAGAATAATAAGATATGTGGAGAAAGAAATGATATAATCACTTGGTTCACGCATAAGAAGTGCACAATGGTTCAATAAGATAATACTCCATCTAAACTCATAAGCAAGCATGGATATTTCCATTCATTTCAACAAATAATGAATCATGCGGTAAAGCACACAATAATAGTAGGCATGCAATAAGAAGTGAATAAGATAACAAGGCAGATGCTTTGGATATTCTATTAATACGTGAATCTCGGTGCATATCCAACATAGTCATACTAAATACTACAACATACTTTCAGTTTCAATTCATTTCATGCATTCATATAGAGAGATCATCAACAGAATATATATGCAAGCATATGAATAGTAAGACACTGAAATACTCTAAATAACATGGTGATGTGTCCATATTTTCTACTTTTTTCATATCATCAATGACATTGCATTTCATGCCATTTTCGTATCCTTATCCCAGATTTCCTTATGATATCGCATTTCTGACGTTATATTCGAGTTTCATAGTGTTTTATGAGTTTTCAGGGATTTTGGAGCGATTTGGGACCCGACATGGGTATGGACACATTCGACACGCCCGTGGGCTCATTGGTGAAGCTCTACAGGAGTTCGCAGTGTTTTTGGAGACATGTGAGGAGTGGGGGAGAGAGCAGGAGAAGAGGGAAGCTTCAGCAGCTTTAGGAGAGAAATTCCCAGGCTGCTCGGTCGAGCAGACCAGTTGCTTGGACCGAGCAGATGCAAACGTAGAAGAGGAGCTGATACGGGGATCGCTCAGACCGAGCAGTGCATCTGCTAGGTCGAGCAGCTATTCAGTCCGAAGTCCGATCAATCCAGCGCACAGCCCGAGCAACTTCTCAGTGACCGAGTCAGCCTCTGCTCGGACCGAGCTGAACTGACTCGGCCCGTGCAGGCAGAGTGAAGATTTTGGAGATTTTTGATTGCCTGTCAAGCTCGGTTGAGTCAGCCTCTGCTCGGACCGAGCTGAGTTGACTCAGCCCGTGTAGGCAGAGTGAAGATTTTGGAGATTTTCGATTCCATGTCAAGCTCGGTCGAGCAGCATATCTGCTCGGACCGAGCGACCGACCGAGCAACGCATTGCTCGACCGAGTCACTTACTCGGTCAACAATGCTGAGGCTATTTTTGGAAACATTTTTTGGAGCGGCTTGGGTGCGATTTGGGGAGTGAAGGCTAGGAGCTGCGACGTCGAGAAGAGAGCGATTCATTTCTGTGTTTTAAAATACTTTTTGGGGGAGCAAAAATTAGAGCGAATTCTTATTAGGTTTTAGATTAATTTTTGTTGAAGAACATTGGGTCGAAAACATTGGATACTATTTGTTATTTCTCGTGCGCTTGGAATTTGATTTTTTCTTTGAGATCTACTATTTGCTGTAAGTTTCTAAATCTCTATTCTATCAATTTCCATGATGATTTCTCTCTTAAAAATTGTGTTTTTGTTTGTCAATAACGCCATGAGTGAGTAGTCCTTTCTAGGGTTGATGGGTTAGCCCTAAGATCCTAGGGGGAAGGCGTAGATCTGGATCCCTACGTTGAATTAGGGATTTAGGGGAGTATTTCGGTCGATCTTACCAAATCCCTAGGTAACCCGTACTGAGATCATGCCCATGGTCTGTGGAATTGATGTGCTTAAGGGGTATCTTTGGGATTCGAATAAGGAAATCGGTGGATCTAACCAAGGCTCGTGACCATACCCAGCTCGTGCCTTGAGGGGATCCATCGACGAACTATACCGCTATGTTGACGGCTACCGCCATTGCGTCAACGAGAGCTACCGAAGTGCCTCATAATTCTAACCCACGAGAGGGGTACGAATTGTGATATTAATCCCCTAACCCTAATGCAACGTGAGGATTCTATTCCAATGTCGATCCCCGATGATCTTAGCGGTGATCCCTAATGCCCTAGTCCCTTTATTATTGAAACAACAACAACAACCCAACCAATTCCTCCAACCCGATATCTATCTCACTTCGAGATATAGAAGTGAACTGAGAATCCATATACACTATCACCATCCTTATGGGATTCGATATCATTTATACTATAACTTGACACCGTCCGCTTGTGGATTGAGCCCGGAATTGAAACCTGGGGGCCATACCATGCCTGGCGATCGTGACACTGCCGGGTGGAATCTAGGTGTAGGTTTCAGGTGCGTCAAGTTTTTGGCACCGTTGCTAGGAACGACAATAGTGTTTATCTCAGTTTATTTTTATTTACAAAAGTTTGCTAGCACTCTAATCATTCCTCACCTTTCCACCCTTTTTATTCTCTTTCTATTTTTTTGCCTTGCTACTAACATCTTCCTCCAGCTAGCGATTGTTTCCTGACTAATCAGACATAATGGAGATGGTGATGCAAGTACAGTGGACCTGTGAGTTTGACAGTGACTCAGATGAGTTCAGTTTCTCTCCTTATCATTTACATGGCCTTCAGGACTTGCGCATGGCCGAGTCCATGATTGAATTCACAGCTAGAGAACTGATTGATGCAGTTCAGTTTATCGGCTCGGGAACCTATGTTGCAGGTAACACAAATCAGCAATTGGTCATGGATCATATAATGAACAAGGTTTCTGATGCAGGTACTATTGAGGGTGACATTCGCATAAGCTTCAAAGAGGACGTGATGCTCCTCCAGACCATTGAGCCCTTGCCTGTTGATGCAGGCTGGAGAGAGACTCATCAATGGGAGCCATTGAACGATTCTCAGTTGCTGGATTTAATAGAGAGTGTGGTAGCTGATGTATGGGACCATGGCCCAGTGGAATTCCCTACAGAGGACCCGGTTACACAAGAGCTCTCAGTTTTTATTGCCAATGCTTTCCACAATGCGGATACCTTGGACAGTGTCCCTGTCGCTGATGGAATCTATGTGCGGTACGAGGGATACACAATACACTTCTACAACGACAGCCTCCCATATATTTCAGCATGTGAAGAACATGCCTGTGAGGAGTACATAAACCCCTCACCATTATAAAATGACATTGACCAGGGAAGTTTTTCAGATTTCATGTTTGATAGCGAATGCGTACCTGAACACCCTGCCTCTGTTGACAGGTGCGCTATGGAAAATGAATCTGTAGAAGTTTGTCAAGACATACCATCATCTCCCTGCTCTTCCTATGATTCTGCCAACGAAGAGTTTCCACCTTTTGAACCAGAAATTGAGGATGCATCTTTCTCACAGGTGAGAGATGACTGGGGTACATCGCCCCCTCAGGTAGAACTAAAACCTCTTCCTGACAATTAGAAATATGCTTTCTTGAGAGAAAATTCCAATACCCCATTATTGTCAATGCGGCTCTACCCGAGCCCCAGCTTGAAAGCCTCCTAAAAATCCTTAGATCCCACAGAAAAGTAATAGGGTACAACATCGCTGACCTGAAGGGTATCAGTGAAACCATATGCACCCATATGATTCATGTAGAGGATAAGGACGCCACCTCCATTGAGCCTCAAAGGTGATTGAATCCCAACATGAAGGAGGTGGTGAAAAAGGAGGTCCTGAAGCTTTTAGAGGCCGACATTATTTATCCTATTTTTGATAGTAAATGGGTTAGTACTGTGCAGGTTGTCCCTAAGAAAGGGGGCATGACGGTCGTTAAGAACAAAAAAATGAGCTTATATCCACTAGGACTGTCACTAGTTGGCGTATGTGTATCGACTACAGGAAACTTAATAAGGCCACCAGAAAAGACCATTATCCCCTAGCCTTTATCGACCAAATGCTTGATCGCCAGCCAAACACAAATACTTCTGTTACCTAGACGGATACTCTGGATTCTTCCAAATCCCGCTACATCGGGAAGACCAAGAAAAGACGACATTCACATGTCCATACGACACATTCGTCTATCAAAGAATGCCGTTTGGGCTATGTAATGCATCGGCCACATTTCAAAGGTGCATGACGTCTATTTTCTCAGACTTTATCGAGAATATCATGGAAGTCTTCATGTACGATTTTTCTGTTTATGGCACCGAGTTTGATGATTGCTTAGCTAATTTATCCAAGGTCCTAGAACGGTGTCATGACAATAATCTAACCCTGAATTGGGAATAGTATCATTTCATGGTGACAGAAGGGGTTGTGCTTGGCCACGTTATCACCTCCAAGGGAATTGAGGTCGATAAAGCCAAGGTTAAAGTATTAAGAGTCTACCGCCTCCCACTAACCTTAAGGGCATCCGTGGTTTCCTTGGGCATGCAGGTTATTATCGCCACTTCATAAAGGATTTTTCTAATATTGCCAGTCCCTCACGAAGCTCCTAGCTAAGGACGCTCCTTTGGTGTTTACTGACGCCTGTTTGCTAGCTTTTAACAGGTTAAAGGAAGCTCTCATCTCGGCCCCGATTATACAGCCGCCAGACTGGAGTCTGCCATTTGAGCTTATGTGTGATGCTATTGACCAGGCAGTAGGAGTTGTTCTTGGTCAAAGGAAGGAAGGAAAGCTTCATGCTATATACTATGCTATCAAGGCCTTGGATGATGCTCAAAAGAACTACACCACTACAGAGAAAGAGCTGCTAGCTGTGGTTTATTATTCTATCGAGAAGTTCAGGTCCTACCTCTTGGGGTCCAAGGTGATCATCCACACGGATCACGCGGCGTTGAAATACCTACTAAGCAAGAAGGATGCTAAACCACGCCTGATACGGTGGATCCTCCTGCTCCAAGAATTTGATATTGAGATCAAAGACAAGAAGGGAGCAGAGAATATGGTAGCAGACCACTTGTCGCGGTTAATCCAAAGGCATGAGGATGCCAGCTTGTCGATTGACGATTCTTTCACCGATGAACAGTTATTTACGGCAAATTCATCTGAAGCCCCCTGGTACGTGGATATAGTGAATTACCTGGTGAGCGGCATAGTCCCACACAGTTTGGCGACCTATTCGAGGAGGAAGTTCCTACACGATGCCAAGAGTTACTTCTGGGATGACCCGTACCTGTTCAGAACATGCGCTGATGGGATCATCAGGCGATGTATCCCAAAGGAAGAAGCGACCTCCATTATATCGCATTGCCATAATCAACCATGTGGTGGACACGCAGCTGTAACCAAAACCATGGCAAAAATCTTGCAAAGTGGTTTCTATTGGCCCACTATATTCAGAGATGCGAACGAATACATCAGGAAATGTGATAGATGCCAAAGGACAGGAAATAGCACGGAGAAGAATGAAACACCCCTTCATGGCATCTTGGAGATAGAACTATTCAACTGTTGGGGCGTTGACTTCATGGGACCTTTTCCATCGAGTAATGCAATAAGTACATCTTAGTCACCGTTGATTACGTCTCAAAGTGGGTGGAAGCCATAGCCACCCTGACAAACAACGCGAGGATAGTAGCCAAGTTTTTCAAGAATACCACCTTTCCTCGTTTTGGAGTCCCTCGGACAATCTTAAGTGATGGAGGGAGCCATTTCTTCGAGAAGAAATTCGAGACGATGCTAAAAAATATGGAGTTCATCACAAGGTCACTCTAGCCTATCACCCTCAGACTAGTGGCCAAGTGGAGGTATCTAATAGGGAAATCAAGAGCATCCTGGAGAAGACAGTTAGTGCCTCAAGGAAGGATTGGTCACACAAGTTGGGCGACGATCTTTGGGCATATCGCACCGCCTTCAAAACTCCCATCGGCACAACCCCTACAGACTAGTGTATGGAAAAGCTTGCCATCTTTCGGTAAAGTTGGAACACAGAGCATATTGGGCAATAAAGAAAATGAATTTTGACTACCAAAGTTACGCCACGAGACGAGCCTTACACATCAATGAGTTGGCCGAGATTCAGCGACATGCTTATGAGAATGCGAAGTTATATAAGGAGAGAACCAAGACCTATCATGATAGAAACATCACGGTTGTTCGCTATGATGTCGGTAACCAGGTACTCCTCTACAATTCAAGATTATGTCTCTTCCTCGGGAAATTAAAGTCAAGGTGGTCCGGCCCTTACAAGATAGTAATCTTATTTCCGGGAGGTGTCGTTGAGCTCGAAGAAAAAAACGGAAATTTCAAAGTAAATGGCCAGAGGATTAAACCTTACAGAGCAGGAGAACCAATAGGACAAGAGGAGACATACTTCCTCAAGGGATCCCCCTTCGACTGTTGAAAAACTTGAGGGAGTCAAGTTCATGACTCAAAACGAGCGCTTATTGGAAGGAAACCCAATCTCTTATACCTTAGATTTTCCTTTTTCAACTTCTTATTTCCTTTACTCTATCTGACTAAGAAAACCAAATAAAAGGAATATTCATCTCTCCTAAAAATGCAAAAATTTGATGGGGTCCTCCTCTTCACAGGTTGGACATAAGGGGACACACATATCGATGTTTCGATCGGAATGAAGATGGATGAGAACAATAGATTTGGAGAGAAAAGCCAAAGAAAAAGGGGGCAGAAAGAAGACAGGTGACTCGACCGAGTAGCCACTCTGCTTGGTCGAGCAGTGCAGACACAGAAAAGGGGGGAAAATCATCATCGGCTCGTTCTGAGCTGGCATCGACAGCTCGGTCCGAGTAGGCAAAGACTCGATCGAGCACTCGGCTACTCGATCGGATTGCACAGGCACTTGGATAATTGGAGAAATCGTCACTCTGTTTACACAGCCCGAGCAGTATTGGCTTGGCCCGAGCAGTAGGCGACTCGACCGAGCAGCCTACTGCTCGGTCGAGTATGACAGGCTTTTGGAAATGTGAAAAAAAATAACGTCATGTCTACATGGCCCGAGCGATATCAGCTCGGCCCAAGTGGTTTCCAGTCCGACCGAGTAACCTTCTGCTTAGCCGAGCAGGCTAAAAGGGAGTATTCGAATTTTTATCCCATTCATTTTGCAGCTTGCTCGCCCGAGCAATCACATTGCTCGGCCCTAGCCTGCTGTAGTTAATCTGGGGGCCTATTTTTCTTCTGGTTCAAGACGTTTATTAAACCCACACCTACCCGTTAATCCTTCCCCTTAAACGCCTTACCCTAATCACCATAGAGCCACCCCCTCTTACTCGGCCCTGTCGACAACTCGAAGCCACCTCCGCCCGCCCCTCCAGTATGTTCGATCGCCTTCTCCCTCTCTCCACCCCTCTCTATCTCTCTCTCTCTCTTTTTCCCCCTTCTTTTTTCCACACCGCTGCCCACCTCACGCCTAAATCCCCACCGAGCACCCCCCATCTCTCTTTCAACGTTCATAAATCCCCACCGAGCATTACATCACAGACCGAGTAGTTCTGACCGAGCAGTATAACTCTCGGCCGGGCAACCTCACGCCTATATTTCACTTATTTTTATGTTTAATATACTAACGTTTTTCCTATCCCTATTTCAGGTACGGTTTGCCTATGTCAGAAGACACGTCTAGAAACAGCTTGGGGGACACTCCAGATCATCAATAATTACAAGACAGACCTCAATGCCATCTCATTCTAGTCGGTACGATTTGCCTACGTCAGAAGACATGTCTTGAAACAGCTTGGGGGGACACTCCAGATCATCAATAATTACAAGACAGACCTCAAAGCCATCTCATTCTAGTCGGTACGATTTGCCTACGTCAGAAGGCACATCTAGAAACAGCTTGGGGGACACTCCCGATCATCAACAATCACAAGACAGACCTCAATGTCATCTCATTCTAGTCGGTACATTCATTCCCCTATTTGCTTTACATACTGCCGCATTATATAATACCACTCGCACAATGCCTCCACGCCGTACTAGACCCACCAACACTGGCCCATCAAACCCAAGGCCTACTAGGCGTTCCCGCCGTACACGCTCGCCAACTCAAACAAGCTCTGTTGGTGACTCATCCATCACTTCCCATATGCCACACACCGCCCACTCCCCCCTGAACCTCTTTATATCGGCGACGCTAAATATGAAGTTACCTTCTGTGACGCTGACCAGGGCGACCAATTCACCGCCATGCTCCTACTCTTAGGTCAAGGGGGCGCCATTACACAAAATTCAGTCGATCATGACCTACCTTTTCTTTGGAGCCTGGTTCGTCACTGGCAAACTGACCCACCTACTGAGTTCCAGCCAAATCTTCCCACACCATCTGGTCCACAATAGAGGGACCCATCACCACCCCCCAGAGGGTGGTGCCTCTACTTGATGTTGTCCCTTCCCATTTTTGCCTCCCTCACTTATTATTGAGCCCATCTGTCTGTTCGGGGCTTGGCACTTACATAGCTTGGGGGAAGAGCCACACATGCATCACATTTTCATTCAGCATTGCATCATGTCATGTTTTTACTTTCTTTTTGCACAGTTTTTATTTTATATTCCCCCACCCCACCCCACCCCATTTAGCATCATCTCCCACCTACTAGCGTTTTCTTAGCAGTGAGGACACTGCTAGGTTTAGCTTGGGGATGAGCGCTACCGCTTTATTTTTCATTTTTTTTCTCATTTTCTTCCCTTTTTCAGTTTTTATTTTACTTTTTCACCACTTTTCCACTTCCTCATCTTTTTCTCATTCTGCATCATATTTTCTGCTTTTTCCCATGCATGCATCTCTTTTTCTTCATTTTCTTATTTTCTCCGCCTTTTTCCTCTTTTATGCTATGGATGTTCCGCATAATGATACCTCTCGTAGCCTTAGTAGTTATTCACGATGCTAGCTATCTGTTGACATGCTATTATGGTAATTTTCAGTTTTACTATCTATATTCGTGCATATTCTTTTGCTGATCTATCTGATTTAATGTTTGAAATGACTTGAAAATCAAATGCATGAATTAGTATCTAGTATGCGCTATGTTGGGTAATGCACCTAGGTTCATGCATCACTAGAACACTTGACGCATCTGTTTTTATCCTATTCACTTCTGTTTGCATGCCTGATATCATTGTGCCTATCGCTGCATGCTTTTTCAATATTCATCTAGAGGAATGGAAATATCCATGCTATTTATGAGTTTAGTTAGGGTATTATTTTATCAAACCGTTGTGCACCTCTTATGAGTGAACCGAGAGATATATTATTTTCCTTCTCCACAAATCTATAAATTTCTCTACATATCAGTTGGTTACACCCCCACAGCTATCTTTACCGCATCTCACTTCCCAAACCCAAAAAGAAAAAGTATAGCTTCTAAATGAAAAAAAGAGGAAAAAAAGAAAAAAATGTGTATATATTCATATGTGAAAACGAAAAGAAAAATAAAGAAATTGAATAAAGATTGTTTTGTATCCTTTCATTAGAAGCTATCATATATACTGGGAAGAAAAAGAAAAATTTCATATCCTATTTCTAGATGCGACGCCTCAAGCTAAGCTTGGGGGGGTAAACCAACAGATCACATAAGTGCATGTGACATTAGAGTGGAGACGGTGCATAACGGGGAGATTTAATAATACTTAAAATTTACGAAATACTTTAGTTTTTGGAGATATTTCATGAATCGAAATGAATAACTGAATAGCATGATCTTTTTCTATTCTCTATTGCATGTTGTGTGACTTCTATATGCTCCATGTGTATCTGTGATTGAAAATGCATTGCCAACTCTTTTATACTAGATTCTGTAGATTGCATAAGATCGATATGAGTTGATGGCGTTATTTCAGTAGATCCCTATCTTTTGCCTGTATTGCATGCTAGACGGATGATCTGTAAAACTAGAAATTGCCAGTAGCATGTATTTTTATTACTCAGAGCATCATGATATACTATTTAGGCCTGAGATCTGACCGAACATCCTCAGCACCCTCCATTCACTTCCATTCCCTCCACTTTTTATTTTTATTTCTTATTTCTTTTTGTTTTTCTCCCAGCGTACCTAGTATTTGTCTTCCTCGAGGACGAGTAAGAGGTAAGCTTGGGGGATTTTGATGTGTCCATATTTTCTACTTTTTTCATATCATCATGACATTGCATTTCATGCCATTTTCGCATCCTTATCCCATATTTCCCTACGATATTGCATTTATGACGTTATATTCAAGTTTCATAGTGTTTTATGAGTTTTCAGGGATTTTGGAGCGATTTGGGACCCGATATGGGTATGGACACATCCGACACGCCCGTGGGCTCGTTGGCAAAGCTCTATAGGAGTTCGCCGTGTTTTTAGAGCCATGGGAGGAGTGGAGGAGAGAGCAAGAGGAGAGGGAAGCTTCAGCAGCTTCAGGAGAGAAATTCCCAGGCTGCTCGGTCGAGCAGAGCAGTTGCTCGGACCAAGCAGACGCAAACGCAGAAGAGTAGCTGATACGGGGATCGCTCGGACCGAGTAGTGCATCTGCTCGGTTGAGCAGCTATTCAGTCCGAAGTCCGATCAATCCAGCGCACGGCCGGAGCAACTTCTCAACGACCGAGTCAGCCTCTGATCGGACCGAGCTGAGCTGATTCAGCCAGTGCAGGCAGAGTGAAGATTTTGGAGATTTTCGATTCCCTGTCAAGGTCGATCGAGCAGCACATCTGCTAGGACCGAGTGACCAACCGAGCAACACATTGCTCGACCGAGTCACTTACTCGGTCGACAATGCTGAGGCTATTTTTGGAAACATTTTTTGGAGCGGCTTGGGCGCGATTTTGGTAGTGAAGGCTGGGAGCTGCGACGTCGAGAGGAGAGCGATTCATTTCTGAGTTTTAAAAAATACTTTTGAGGGCGTGAAAATTCGAGCGAATTCTTGTTAGGTTTTAGATTAATTTTTGTTGAAGAATATTGGATCGAAAACATTGGAATCTATTTGTTATTTCTCGCGTGCTTGGAATCTGAGTTTTTTTGAGATCTACTAGTTGCTGTAAGTTTCTAAATCTCTATTCTATCAATTGCCATGATGATTTCTCTCTTAAAAATTGTGTTTTTGTTTGTCAATAACGCCATGAGTGAGTAGTCCTTTCTAGAGTTGATGGGTTTGCCCTATGATCTTAAGGGAAAGGCGTAGATCTGGATCCCTACGTTGAATTAGGGATTTAGGGGAGTATTCGGTCGATCCTACCAGATCCGTAGATAACCTGTACAGAGATCTTGCCCACGGTCTGTGGAATTGATGTAATTAATGGGTAACTTTGGGATTCGAATAGGAAAATCGGTGGATCCAACCAAGGCTCGTGACCATGCCCGGCTTGTGCCTTGAGGGGATCCATCGACGAACTATATCGCCATGTTGACGGCTACCGCCATTGCGTCAACGAGAGCTACCGAAATACCTCACAATTCTAACCCACGAGAGTGGTACGAATTGTGATATTAATCCCCTAACCCTAATGCAACATGAGGATTCTATTCCAACGTCGATCCCCGACAGTCTTAGCGGTGATCCCTAACGCCATAGTCCTTTTATTATTGAAACAACAACAACACCCCCAACCAATTCCTCCAACCCGATATCTATCTCACTTTGAGATATAGAAGTGAACTGAGAATCCATATACACTATCACTGTCCCTGTGGGATTCGATATCATTTATACTGCAACTTGACACAGTCCGCTTGCGGATTGAGCCCGGAATTGAAACATAGGGGCCATACTACGCCTGGCGATCGTGACACCGCCGGGTGGAATATAGGTGTAGGTTTCAGGTGCGTCAAGTTCTCATTCCCCCCTCCGCCTATCCCACTCCCTCATCGAATCACCCAAAGCCCCCCCAACTCCCGATCGCCTGTGCCCTAGGACACGGCTGCCGCTGCTCGGCCCGCTGACCGAGCACACTAGTGCTCGGTCAACACTTTCCCACCGAGTAGCACTTCTCGGACCGAGCAGCAGCACTGCTTAGTCGAGCACCCCAAATTCAGCATGTCCCCCATTTTTAATGCCGTATTCTGACGGTTTAATTGCTTCTATTGCAGGTATTCCTTGCCTACGTTAGCACCTACTACATGGACAAGCTTGGGGGAGCTCTACGCATTCGCAGCACTCGCATTTGGTACACTCGCTCCTCTGTTTACTTTTATACCGTCTTATCATTTTGCCATCACCCCGACGGTTTGAACACGAGCTACCACCACCCCACCGATTCGTAGGAAGAGGACTGCTCCTGGCGCCTCCTCTTCCCGACCCCCTGAGCGTTACCGCTTTATTTTTCATTTTTTCTTTTACATTTTCTTCCCCTTTTCAGTTTTTATTTTACTTTTTTGCCACTTTTCCACTTCCTCATCTTTTTTCTCATTCTGCATCATATTTTCTGCTTTTTCCCATGCATGCATATCTTTTTCTTCATTTTCTTATTTTCTCCGCCAATTTCTCCTTTTATGCTATGGATGTTTCGCATGATGATATCTCTCGTAGCCTTAGTAGTTATTCACGATGCTAGCTATCTGTTGACATGCTATTAGGGTAATTTTCAGTTTTACTATCTATATGCGTGCATATTCTTTTGTTGATCTATTTGATTTAATGCTTGAAATGACTTGAAAATCAAACGCATGAATTAGTATCAAGTATGTGCTATGGTGGATAATGCACCTAGGTTCACGCATCACTAGAACAATTGGAGCATCTGTTTTTATCCTATTCACTTCTGTTTGCATGGCTGATATCATTGTGCATTTCGCTGCATGCTTTTTCAATATTCATCTAGAGGAATGAAAATATCCATGCTATTTATGAGATTAGTTAGGGTATTATCTTATCAAACCGTTGTGCACCTCTTATGAGTGAACCGAGAGATATATTATTTTCCTTCTCCACATATCTATATATTTCTCTACATATCAGTTGGTTACACCCCCACAGCTATCTTTACCGCATCTCACTTCCCAAACCCAAAACGAAAAAGTATAGCTTCTAAATGAAAAAAGAGAAAAAAGAAAAAAAAAGTGTATATATTCATATGTGAAAAAGAAAAGAAAAAGAAAGAAAATGAATAAAGATTGTTTTGTATCCTTTCATTAGAAGCTATCATATATATTGGGAAGAAAAAGAAAAATTCCATATCATATTCCTAGATGCGACGCCTCAAGCTAAGCTTGGGGGGGGTAAACCAACTGATCACATGAGTGAGTGTGACATTAGAGTGGAGACGGTGCATAACGGGGAGATTTAATAATACTTAAAATTTATGAAATACTTTAGTTTTTGGAGATTTTTCATGAATCAAAATGAATAACTGAATAGCATGATCTTTTTCTATTCTCTATTGCATGTTGTGTGACTTCTATATGCTCAATGTGTATCTGTGATTGAAAAGTGCATTGCTAATTCGTTTATACTAGATTCTATGGAATGCATGAGATCGATATGAGTTGATGGCATTATTTCAGTAGATCTCTATCTTTTGCCTGTATTGCATGCTAGACAGATGATCTGTAAAACTAGAAATTGCCAGTTGCATGTATTATTACTATTCAGAGCATTATGATATACTGCTTAGGCCTGAGATCTGACCGAACATCCTCATCACCCTCCATTCACTTCCATTCTCTCCTCTTTTTATTTTTATTTCTTATTTCTTTTTGTTTTTCTCTCGGCATACCTAGTATTCGTCTTCCTCGAGGACGAGTAAGAGGTAAGCTTGGGGGATTTTGATGTGTCCATATTTTCTAATTTTTTCATATCATCATGACATTGCATTTCATGCTATTTTCGCATCCTTATCCTACATCTTCTAGAAAATACAGAGCTAAGTAAAATCTGCAAAAGTTTCCGTTTGATCCGAGAGATCACCATCTTCAACAGAAAAATAAGAGAAGATAAAAGTAGGCTATAAAAATCATAACATTTAATATAAAGATTCATATTTAACAAAAAATATAGAAAATAGACTGGAGCTCAGAAAATCCGCAAGCATGTCCGTTGGAACCAGAAGATCGCCATCTTCAACAGAAAAATATAAGAAGAAAAATTAGGCCAAAATCTTATCATTTAATAAAAACATCCATATCTTCCAGAAAATTTAGTAAATAGCCATAATGTCAGAAAAATTTGCAACAATGTCCGTTGGAACTGGGAGATCGCCATCTTCAATTGAAAAATAAGAGAAGACAGACTTAGTCTTTAAAAATCATATCATTTAATAAAAGATCCATATCATCAATGAAATTTTGAAAATAGTTCTGAGCTGAAAAATGCAAAAATGTCAGTTGGAACCAGAAGATCGTCATCTTCGACTAAAAAATTAAGAGAAGACAAACTAAGGCTAAAAATCTTATCATTTAATATAAAGATTCATATCTTACAGAAAATTTAGAAAATAGTTTGGATATTAGAAAAATCCCTAAAATTGACTGTTGGAACCGGGAGATCGACACCTTCAACGAAAAAAATAAGAGACGACCAACTATTCCAAAAAAATCATATCATTTAATTAAAAGATCCATAACTTCCTGAAAATGTAGAAAAATAGCACCGATCTCAGAAAAATCCCAAAAATGTCTGTTGGAATCGAAAGATCGCCATCTTCAACTTAAAAAAGGAGAAGACAGAATTAGGTTATAAAAATCATATCATTTAGATCCATATCATACAGAAAATATAGAAAATAGCTCGGAGCTCAGAAAAATTCGTAAATATGTCTATTGGAACCAGGAGACCGACATCTTCAAGTGAAAAATAAGAGAAGACAAAATTAGGCGAAAAAACATTTCATTTAATAAAAAGATCCAGATCTTCCAGAAAATTTAGAAAATAGCCCCGAGGTCAGAAAAATCCATAAAATTGTCCGTTGGAACTGGGAGATCGCCATCTTCAACTGAAAAATAAGAGAAGATAACCTTTGTCTATAAAAATCAAATCATTAATAAAAAGATCCATATATTCAATGAGCTTAGTTTTTAGCCGAGAAAAATCCGCAAAAATGTCCGTTGGAACCGGGAGATCGACATCTTCAACTAAATAACAAGAGAAGACAAAATTAGGGTAAAAAATCATAGCATTTAATATAAAGATTCCTATCTTACAGAAAATTTAGAAAATAGCCCGGAGCTAAGAAAAATCCCTAAAAATGTCTGTTGCAACCAGGAGGTCGTCATCTTCAACGAAAAAAATAAGAAACGACCAAATTAGTCCAAAAATTCATGTCATTTAACAAAAAGATCCATAAATTCCTGAAAAATGTATAAAAATAGACCTGAGCTCTGAAACATCCGCAAAAAATGTCTGGTGGACCCGGGAGATCTTCATTTTCAACTGAAAAATAAGAGAAGACAGAAATTAGGCAATAAAAATCATATCAATTAACATAAATGTTCATATCTTATAGAAAATGTAGAAAATAGCCAGGTGCTTAGAAAAATCCGCACAAATGTCCGTTGGAACTGTAAGATCGTCATTTTCAGCTGAAAAATAAGAGAAGACAAAATTAGACCATGTAATAAATAGATTCATAACTTCCAAAAAATGTAGAAAAATAATACTAAGCTCAGAAAAATCCTCACAAACGTCCGTTGGAACCGAGATATCGTCATTTTCAATTAAAAAGGGGGAAGACAAAATTAGGTGAAAAAATCGTATCATTTAATAAAAAGATACATATCTTCAATAAAATTTAGAAAATAGCTCCGAGCAGAGAAAAATTCTCAAAAATGTCTGTTGGAACAAGGAGATCGCCATCTTCAGCTGAAAAATAAGAGAAGACGAAATTAGGGCAAAATGATATCATGTAATAAAAAGTTACATATCTTCTAGAAAATACAGAAAATAGACCCGAGCTCAGAAAAATCAGCAAAAATATCCATTGGAACAGGGAGATCGCTAGCTTCGAATGAAAAAAATATGAGACTACAAAATTATGCCAAAAGCATTTCATTTAATAAAAAGATTCGGATATTCCAGAAAATGCAGAAAGTAGCTGTGAGCTAAGTAAATTCCAAGAATGTCCGTTGTAACAGAGAGATTGCCAACTTTAATTGAAAAATAAGTGAAGACAAAATTATGCCAAAAATCCCCTACGATATTGTATTTCTGACATTATATTCGAGTTTCGTAGTGTTTTATGAGTTTTCAGGGATTTTGGAGCGATTTGGGACCCGACATGGGTATGGACACATCCGACACGCCCATGGGCTCGTTGGCGAAGCTCTACAGGAGTTCGCCATGTTTCTGGAGCCATGGGAGGAGTGGAGGAGAGAGTAGGAGGAGAGGGAAGCTTCAACAGCTTCATGAGAGAAATTCTCAGACTACTCGGTCGAGCAGAGCAGTTGCTCGGACCGAGCAGATGCAAACATAGAAGATGAGCTGATACGGGGATTGCTCGGATCAAGCAGTGCATCTGCTCGGTCGAGCAGCTATTCAGTCCGAGGTCCAATCAATCCAGTGCACGGACCGAGCAACTTCTCAGTGACCGAGTCAACCTCTACTCAGACTAAGCTGAGCTGACTCGGCCCATGCAGACAGAGTGAAGATTTTGGAGATTTTCGATTCCCTGTCAAGCTCGGTCGAGTCAGCCTCTGCTCGGACCGAGCTGAGCCGGCTCGTCCTGTGCAAGCAGAGTGAAGATTCTGGAGATTTTCGATTCCCTGTCAAGCTCGGTTGAGCAGCACATCTGCTAGGACCGAGCGACCGACTGAGCAACGCATTGCTCGACCGAATCACTTCTCGGTCGACAATGCTGAGGCTATTTTTGGAAACATTTTTTGGAGCGGCTTAGGCACAATTTGGGGAGTGAAGGCTGGGAGCTGCGACGTGGAGAGGAGAGCGATTCATTTCTGAGTTTTAAAAAATATTTTTTGGGGGAGCGAAAATTAGAGAGAATTCTTGTTAGGGTTTAGATTAATTTTTATTGAAGAATATTGGATCGAAAACATTGGAATCTATTGTTCTTTCTCGTGTGCTTGGAATCTGAGTTTTTCTTTGAGATCTACTATTTGCTGTAAGTTTCTATATCTCTATTCTATCAATTGCCATGATGATTTCTCTCTTAAAAATTGTGTTTTTGTTTTTCAATAACGCCATGAGTGAGTGGTCCTTTCTAGGGTTGATGGGTTACCCTAAGATCCTAGGGGAAAGGCGTAGATCTGGATCCCTACGTTGAATTAGGGATTTAGGGGAGTATTTCGGTCGATCCTACCAAATCCCTAGATAACCCATACTGAGATCATGCCCACAGTCTGTGGAATTGATGTGCTTAATGGGTATCTTTGGGATTCGAATATGGAAATCGGTGGATCCAACCAAGACTCGTGACCATGCCCGGCTTGTGCCTTGAGGGGACCATCGACGAACTAAATCGATACGTTGACGGCTACCGCCATTACGTTAATGAGAGCTACCGAAATACCTCACAATTCTAACCCACGAGAGTGGTACGAATTGTGAGATTAATCCTCTAACCCTAATGCAACGTGAGGATTCTATTCCAACGTCGATCCCCGACGATCTTAGCGGTGATCCCTAATGCCATAGTCCTTTTATTATTGAAATAACAACACCCCAACCAATTCCTCCAACCCGATATCTATCTCACTTTGAGATATAGAAGTGAACTGAGAATCCATATATACTATCACCGTCCATGTGGGCTTCGATATCATTTATACTACAATTTGGCACCGTCCGCTTGCGGATTGAGCCCGGAATTGAAACCTAGGGGCCATACCATGTCTGACGATCGTGACACCGCCGGGTGGAATCTAGGTTTAGGTTTCGGGTGAGTCACATGGCAAAAGTAATAAGCATCGTGGTAGCTGCTAAATCTAAGAGAGACATCATCATATGGAGTATATCTAGCAAAAGGGGAAAAGAAAGGTGGAGAAAATAAAATAATAACAAGCATGTAAGCATACCAAACATGGAAAATACGATGATAAAAAAATGAAACGGTGAAAATGTGGTGGAAAATAAAAATAAAAAGGTGTAAAATGAAAGAAAATGAAAAAATCGAAAATAAAAGCGATAGCGCTCATCCCCCAAGCTAAACACAGCAGTGTCCTCACTACTAAGAATGCGCTGACAAGAAGGGAAAATGAGGCTAGGGTGGGCGGGTGGTAAATAAAAGGAAAATAATAAAATAAAAGCGAAACTATGCAAAATAAAAGAAGAAATGCGGATGCGGATGCATGACCTAATGCCTAAGATGCAAAAATATGAACAAGTAGGCATATGATGCAAATGATGACATGATGCAGGCGGAATATATGTAAATGTAAAATGATGGAATATATACAGGCGATGCAAAAAGGTCATCCCCGAAGCTATGCAAGGACAAGGTCCCGAAGAGACAGATGGGCACAAAAATGAATAAGGGGTGACAGAAGCAAAAATAATGTAGAAATCAAGCAGCGACATCTCCCTGAGTGGATGTTCATGTGTCCGACTGCTGGGGACCATAGACATGAACATCAGGCACAGAAGGTGTAGGCTCGACAGGTGTGTCGGCCGGTAAGGCAATGGAAGAGACAACAGGCTCAGAACAAGGTGTAACAGTTGGAGTGTCGACAGGTGTGAGAACATGTATGTCGACAACAGAAGTCTCCAACTACGGTGCAATCGACTCAGGGAAAGAAGTGACAGGCCCTACAGAATTCCAAGAGTGTGGTACGGTAAGCAATGCGGGAGGGGATGTAGGGACATGGTCTGGCCTGGGAGTAGGAGCTGGTGCAAGTATAACATGAGGTGCACTCTGATGCCTAAGGATATCTAGAATGGCGGTGAGGTCCCGCTCCACAGACTGCTAAAATGAGGAGAGCAAGGTTAAGATGGTGTCAAAGGCATGCCTCAGGGTGACAACCTCGGTCTCCATCGCAGAAAGACGTGCATTTGTGGTGCGAGAGATAGGAGGTGGGCGTGAACTGCAAGAAACCACCATCGTAGGGTGCCCACGGGAAAGTGATACTCGGGGTCTGAACTGTAAGTCAGGGGAGGGTGGTCTAGCGGGGATCTCGGTTGAAGAAGATGTGAGTGGAATGGATCTGAGATCCAGTGTAGAGACAGAAGCAGCAGCATCATCAGAAATGGGAGACTTCGTGGCAACAGAAGTGGTGACAGACACAACGACGCTATCAGAGAATACCACTAATGCTGGTGTAGAAGTGGTGCCATGTAGTGAGACTATGGACCCTAGAGTCGTAGGAAGTGAAGTGAGGAGGTCCACATGTGCGGGAAGTTGCTTGTAGCAACGGGCTCCGAAATAGGTGAAGCGGTGGACTCGGGAGCGATATAACTGACTAGCTCCGAAGAGGGGGAAGAAGTAATATCAGGAGCAGCAGAGACAATCGTGCCCTCTGGTCCGGACACGACAGAGGTGGAGGTAGTGACCTCGGAGGTAAAGGTGTGGATAGTCCCCGAGGTCTCTACGGTGGTGGTAGCGGTGGTGGTGGTGGTGGTGGGAGCACTGACAGAAGTGGGGACAGAAGGGCTCTCTGGTGGGGGTGGATGTGCAGGCTGGGTTGCCACGAGGGCAGAAATGTCGGGCTCGTCCTCATAAGAATTGATCACCCAGTTGTCGATGTCGTCGGCGACTAGTGCTCCAGGTGGCTCAAGGACGTGGATGGGAGGATTCGAAAAAATGCAGGGAATGAGCCAGTCAAGCATGACTGGCTCAACACGGATGAGATCGGGGTAGGGCATGTACAGGTGCTGCTCGTGGTGGGCACCTAGAAGGTAGATCCAGTGATGCTCACCGTGTGTCTTGATGATGGACATGCGGGTAAGCACATCTAACGTCAGGCGCGTAGGCCCGGTGGGAATCGCCAGACGTGCAGGAAGTGCAAGGCCGAGCATCGAGGTGAAAATGGTGAAAAATATACCGTAGTAGATATCGGTGGTGGCATGGCCGGTCTGGAGGAGGCGGTGACACAGCCAGTACGCTGCGTCAAAGAGTAGGAAGGGGTGGAGGGTACCGTTGGGGTGGTAGTGCAGAAGTCGAGTCATCCCCATAAGATGGCAAAGCTCAGGAAGGGAGAGTGTCCCGACCTCTGGCCTAGAGAGGAGTGTGGTGTCGAGGTGGCGCTGGGTGTAGTGGAGACAGTGGTGGACTATACATGAGGATTTCACCTTACTAGGGTGATATCCTTGCAGACCAGTGATGTGATGCCATAACTACTTGATTCGTAGTGAAAAGTGTATATTTACACCCCCTAACTACCCCCATTTTGTGCTAAAGATTAGGATTAATCTTGCTCTTTTGAGTATATACTCATTTTATGTTTCATATAAGGGCTTATTTGCATTCTTTGCACAAAATATCATTATATGCACTAATTTCTCCTTCTCCTATTTTTCAGGTACTTCTGGGAGTCTTGGGGATTTTCCAGAATTTTCTGGGATTTTTCTAGAGTCCCGAAGGGGACAAAATCAAGTAAATGGAGAAGTGAAGCTGGAGCCAGAACAGTCGACTGTCCTTACAACGACAGTCGACATTCTTTCAATAGCAATCGACTGTTTCATCTCCTCCTAAAAGGCGAAAGAAATCCAACTTACTGTCGATTTGACCACATCTATAACAGGTGACTGAAGCACAAAAGCCAGACGCTTGTGTCATTCATAGTCACCTGTGCAATTCACAGCAATTGCCTGCCTGACCAACGACAGGCGACTGGCAGTTGTTCGACAGTCGCCTGTCGCAGGTTTTTTTTTTGCCAAATCTGAGTTGCGAGAAATGGGTTTTTCTTAACCTGATTTCTCCCCATTCGCTATGAGCCCTTGGATGCCTCTTTGGAGGGTTAGGATGAAATCCCTTAGGGGTTTAAAAACCCTAAACTCTGATGTAATCAGGATCATTTGGTTTTACTGTTCTATTGGGGCTAGGAGAGCCCCATCTTCTTCCCCAAAGGCTAGGGCAAGTGCTTGGAGGCCATTGGGAGCTTGGTAGAGCTTAGAGGAGGATCAAGAGAGGGAAAGATTGGGTTTTAGGGTTCAATTTGGTGATTCCTTCCCCTCTCTTGTAACTATTGGTTTCTATTGCTTTGTATGAATGTTTGTGAATGATTGTTGAGAGATTCATTGGATAATTTTTGCCTAATTGCTTGTAATGAATATCTATTAATGTTTATCATCTTGTTTTCATTATGATGGCCTAGAGCCAATGGCGTGTGGAATTGGGTTAATTATGGCGTATATGGTTGAATAGTAATTTCTCATTTCTTGCATTTAATAGAGCTAGCATGCCTTGACATGGATGCTAGTAATGTTGATTGATGGGTTGTGCCCTATATTTGATTGAGTCGTGCGCTACTCTTGGTGGGGTCGTAGAACGGCGGTATGCCTTAAGGGTCACACCTACGTGCACGATCCGTGCATCCTATTGACACGGATGCAAGGATCAATTCACGATCTATTGTTAGGGATTCCAACCCACTAATCAACACACGAATGAGTTGTGCATTACACTTGGTGGGGCCGTAGAATGGCGGTGTGCCGTAAGGGCATTACCTATGTGCACAACCCTGCATACCTTGAAATGGATGCGAGGGTTGATTCATTTGGAGTGAACCTACTGCTAATCATCTCACAACCCTACTGACATCCCATTCCACACACTTCTCCTTGCTTGACTAGCTTCACACTTTGGTCTCCACCCTACCTACATTGGGGTTGGCTCGATCGTATCACCCCACACTTCCACTCACCACACTTGTTAGTTTAGTTGGTTGTACCAACACCATTAGCATTCCTTAGCCTATTGAGATTGTGATTATGAAACGAATTGTCTATGGATTCGACCCTGTACTCACAGGTTTATATTGCATTTGACACTCCTTCTCTTGGGAGGCGAGTGTGTGCATCCTACTTGGATTGTGCACGCCCCCGCGGTCAACCACTACTCGGTATCGAACGTGGTGAGCTCGTAGTCTGGGATGAAGGTGAGGGTGCGGTCGGGGATGGCGGGGAATCGAAAGTGGGCGTGGATCATGGCGTGCATGACCACTACGTCGCGGTCAAGCAGCCTGAAGCTGATGCCATCACTTGTTAGGGTGATGACAATGGAGCTCAATGCCTCGAGGGTCAGGCGTGTGTACGTGCGGGCGTGGGTGGCGAGGAGGCGGTCAAACCCTATGGTCTGGTATAGCCTGTGCACCCACTATAGTAATCCAAGGCATTGGAGGGTGGGGACATGAGAGAAATAGGTGGGAACGATGGTGCGGTGGGACATGGCAACGAAAAGCTCGCAGTGAGCGTCGTTCCTGAAGACGATAACATACGTCCTCATGGGATAGTGGAGGAACATGATGGGATGGAGGAGCAGTAGTGGGGATGGGTGGAGCGGTAGTGTATGGGGTGAGTGGGGCCTTTATGGCTAGAGGCACGGGGGAAGTGGATCGGGACGAGTCAGATGAGGACGATGAATCGTCCAAGTATTCCTCAGGTGTGGGTGAACGTGCACGATGTGGGCATCATGCTGGTCGAGAAGAAGAGGCACCAGTGTCGGCCTTCCTCTTTTCGATCGGAGGTGGCTTCCTCGGCCTATGGCGAGGAGGTATCGTGCAAAAGTGGCAAACGAAGATGATAAGGTAATAAAAAAATGAAGTGTTGAAAGAGTATACTAATATCCGAGCGTCGCTGCGAAAGAAAAAGTAGAATGTGCACGTGCAAAGCCTCGAATCCAAGCGATCACCCAAGCTGATCCAAACCAAGCTCCTCGAATCCTCGAAGAAGTTCCAAGTGTACCTGTAATATGATAAGAAATTGATTTTAATAGGTATTTTAAAAACTCAAATAAGGTTTGTGGTTCAAATTTGAAAAAAAATTAGGGTTGGGGTTCGATGTTGGGGGAGACGGGGAGATGAGAGGGATGGTGATATAGGAAATGAAGAGGGGGGGTGAAGGTGGGGTGATGTGGGCTGCTCGGCCCGAGCATCGATGTGCTCGAAAAGCGCATGCGGCACAGCTCCGGCGAGGCTCCAAAGCCATGGGGGCTGGGGGGTTGGGGGAAAGACAGAAGGGGGGAATATGGTAGGGGAGAGAGAGGGGAAAGGGAGGAGGGAGGGGATGGGGATGCGTTGCCGGTGCTGGGTGGCACTGGCAGCGCTGCTCCGACGAGATGCTGGAGTAATGGGGGCGGGCTGTGCTTAGGGCATAGCGGGAGGGAGAGAGGGGGGGAAGAGATATGGAGAGAGGGTGGTATGCATCGCCGGCACTGGGAGACGCTGGTGGCGCTGCTCTGGCGAGGTGCCGGAGTGAAGGCGCTCAAGCGACGGCAACGAATGATGGTGGAGAGAGATAGAGAGAGGTAGAGGGAGAGAGAGAGAGAAGATGGGAGGCAGACCGAGTAACGGCGGGTGGCGACGCTCAAGCGGAGCACGATGGTGATGGCGGTAGAGGTCGAATCGAGTCGGGCTAGGGCCAGGGTAAGGGAGCTCAGGATAATTTGGATTGGCTTAAGGTTAATCCCGAGTAGTTTACGAATTATCTAAGCCGAGTCGAGCTCGGTTAAGTTGTGGGCACCAATCAGTAAGTTGCTGCTCGGGCCGAGTAGCGATAGATACTCGGTCGAGTATAAAAGGTTTAAAGATTTAAATATTAAGCCCAGAAGTTGTGCCCTAGTACTCGACTGAGCTGCTTACTCAGCTCGATCGAGCTGAATTGAAACAAAATGTCGTTTTCAGCTCTCTTTTGCTCGCCCTGTAGCTTGACTGAGTAGGGTAGCTACTCGGTCGAGTCCATTAAACTTTCCAGAGAGCCTTTTTAGCACTTTTGGACTCCTCTTGTAGCTCGACCGAGTAGTGAAGCTACTCGGTCGAGTTGAATCAGAAACAGATTGCTCTTTTTCGATGTTTTTGGGCTCTATCTGTAGCTTGACTGAGTAGGGTGCTACTTGGTCGAGTCGCAATTGATTTCCAGAGCGACTTTTTGCCCATCTCCTCCAGCTTTCTGTAGCTCTGACTGTAGCTCGACCGAGTAGGGTGCTACTCGGTCGAGTCGAATTTGATTTCCAGCGCGCGTTTTTTCCTATCTCCTCCAGCTCTTTGCAGCTCGACCGAGTAGGGTACTTACTCGGTCGAGTCACCTGGAACTCTTCTCCCAAGCTTGTATTGCTCTATCGTGCTCTTCCCTTGGTCCTTTCTCCTTCATTTCATTGTTAGGTGCACTCTCCTCAATGTTCAACCTATAGAAGGAAGAACTCATCAGATTTTTATGTTTTTGTATTTTTATAGAATTAAAAACGTATTTATTTGGTTTTTGAATAGGAAAAGAAAAACAAAAAGAAAACAAAAACTAAGGGAAAGAAAATCGGGTTGCATCTCAATAAGCGCTTGTTTTAAGTCGTAAGCTCGATTCCCTCAAGATTTTCAACGAATGATGTTGGGCGTATATGAAATACGCCCGTCGTGCTTGCTAATGATCCCGTGCAGTGGTATTTGGTGCGCCTCTCCATGTCATCCCTCAACGGCCAAGAAGATAGTAGCCTCCGGTTCTTGATGGCACAAGGGTATGTCCGGGGGCTATTCGTCAAGAACTCATAGGTAGGCGGCCACCGCCTTGTTGTATACGACATCGCCGTTGTCATCCAACCTTATCTTCATTGGATATTCGGAAATCTCCTCCATGGTATGTTCATAAATAGCTTCGTTCTCCAAGAGATCAAGGTAATTAGCATCTTTCGGTGGTGGGCGTTCCTTCATAGGCTTTTGCAAGCGAAATTCGACATCAATATTTCCCACATTCAAACATAACGTCCCCTAACAGACGTCAATCAAGACTCCAGCCGTCGCCATGAATGGACGCCCCAATTTGATCTGCGAACTACCTTTCTCTGGCATGTCCATAATCACAAAATCTACCGGCACACATAGCCCAGGCGGTATTTGTAGGATGATGTCGCGTGCGATGCCTACCGGATAAGTATTTGAGTGATCTGCCAATTGAATGCTCATATCAGTAGGCTCAAGTTCCGTCCCGGTATTTAGCCTCTTAAAGATAGTGAGTGGCATCAAACTAATACTCGCTCTCAAGTCGATCAAGGCTCTACTAATAGGGGTGCCGCCAATGGAGCACGGCACCGTGAAACTCCCGGGATCTAACAACTTCTTCGGTAGATAGTTCTTAATGACTGAGATGCAATTATCCAAGAGCTTCATCTCCTCTTGCTTGTTCTTTCCTGTAATAAGATCCTTCAAGAACTTAGCGTATGTGGGGATTTATGTGATAGCGTCCATAAAGGGGATGTTCAATTGGATACCTTTGAGGAGCTCGAAAAACTTGGTGTATTTCTTCTCCATCTCCGCTAGTGCCAACCTTTGAGGATATGGAGGTGGAGGTCTACTTGCCTTGTCTTTGGCGGCATCCTTTAGAATAGATTTGTTGGAAGTAGTAGTAGCCTCTGGTGCCGTAATGGTAGTAGGCAAGGTAGAAGGCGAAGCCTCCCTCTCTCCAATAGCATGGGGAACCTCTGTAGCCTTGTCCTTGTCCTTTTCAGTGGTAGTACCATCTTCATCTTGAGCATGAATGGACGACCTTTGGCTCACATTGCTAGGAACCGACACTATGACAGTGTCGGTAATCTTTCCTCCTCTTGTGGTAACTACGACCACTGCATTTACTTGGGCCCTAGGATTGGGCTTCGGCTGAGAAGGCAATCTCCCTTGCATCTTCATAAATGGGGACATTTGGCCTTTGAGCTCATCAACAGAATCGTTGATAAACTTGAAATGAGCGGAACTCTCTGCATTAATCTTGGCTTGCCCACTCATGAAAGTGTCAAATGTTGCCTTACGATTGGGTCTTGGGTCCGCCGGATATTTTTGTTGTTGGCGGTAATTGTATCCCGAAGGTCTGTAAGGCCCAGATGGCCTAAACCCATATTGTTGCGGAGGCAGCCTTTCTTGTTAATTAGGAGGAGGTGGTGGCATTTGTTGTCGCTGAGGTTGCAATCCTCCGTTGGGGTTACCATAAGATAATCTGAGGTGATTTCTCACCGCCAGATGTTGCCATTGGTTTCTTCTCTCTCCAGCTACAAAGTGTACCTGCTGAGCTTGCATGTCTACTCCATCATAGGGACTTCATTAGGAGCATAGCCTTGCTCCACATAGCCATCATATGTGGGATAAGCTTGAGCTCTAGAAGTGGTTGGAATAACGTCCAACCTTTGTTCAATCCTCGCCACCTATTTGCAAATAGTCTCAATATGACTATCAAGATGGGTTGTGATTTTTACCTCGGGGCCTATAGTAGATGAGCGTTTGTCGCCCCACTGCTGAGTATTTGCGGCCATTTGCTCCAACAAAGATAGAGCTTCATCAGATGGCTTGTCCAAGAAAGCGCCTTGAGCGGAGGCATCAATAATCATCTTTGTACTTGGTTGGAGCCCATTATAGAAGCTCTGAACAAGATCCCACTCTAGGACTCCATGGTGCGGGCATTGATGCTGCAGGTCCTTAAATCTTTCCCAAGCCTCATACAACGACTCCTGGGGAAGTTGCTTAAAATTTGAGATTGCTCCTCGAATCCTCGCCGTTTTGGACGGTGGATAGAACTTGTTCACAAAGGCTGTAGCCAACTGCTCCCAAGTCGTGAATGTATTAGAAGGATGCGCTCGCAACCAATAAGATGTCTTGTCCCTTAGAGTGAATGGGAATAGTCGGAACTTGATAGCATCTTCACTCACGTCTTTGGCATGGAATGTGTCGCACTTCGTCGAGAATGTGTCTATATGGTGGTTTGTATTTTCATGAGGATGCACGTGAAAGGGGTCCCACTACATCAAATTTATCAACCCAGTTTTAAGCTCAAAGCTTCCTGCCGCTAGCTGCGGCCTCAAGATAGAAGAGGCTCCAGTAAAATTTGTCTTTATATAGTCCCTGATGGGCCCTTTGTGTGGAGGACTAGTATTACCATCTGCTATTGGGTCTATAGTAGTCTAACTTCTTTTATCTGCTCTGAGCCTTCTTGCGGTCTTTTCGTTCTCGGGTTCAAATAATAACTCTTTGTCAAGACCCCCAAGGTGAGTGTTCATGCACAACAAGAACTCAGAAAAATACCGATAGTAGCAAAGTAATAAAAGAATAAAAATTATGGAAAGATAAGAGATGATAAGATTCGCTAACAAATTCGTCAATAGAAAAATAACTCAACTAACACTGTTACCTTCCCCGGCAACGGTGCCAAAAACTTGATGCTTCCGAAACTTACACCTAGAAGGCACCTAGCAATGGCACGAATGCCAAGGGCTAGATGTATCCCAAATGCGAATTCTCAGCACTTTACGCAAGCGTACGGTGTCAAGTAATATCATAAAAGATATCGATCCCACAGGAAAGGTAAATATGTTATCGTCTTGGGCTAATTTCAAATCTCGCAATTTAGGTAGCAGTCGGTTTCAAGAGATTGTTTGCTTGGGATTGTGATCAATTAATAAAGACTAGCGCTTTAGGACTCACCACTAGGATCGTCAGATGTCGATGCTAGGTTAAGATTCTTACATTGCATTGGCTTTATTATGGATTGTCACATCTAAGATGTGGAATTCATGGCTCTAAGCGCCATGAATCTAATGTATCGAATTAACCCCTCTCTCACGACAAGCGCATATGATACGTGCCTTAAGAATTGACAATATTCATGCCACTCTCATGGTCAGAATGATCTCATCTTATGCCACTCTCGTGGGTTAGAGTTTCAATGTATTTTGGTGGCTCTCATTGACGCAATGACGGTAGCCGTCAACTAGTAATATAGTTCATCGGTGGATCCCATCAAGACAGAGCCTGGCATGGTCATGAGCCCTACTTGAATCCACTAACTCCCTAATTAAGTTTATATGATACTCCTTAAGCCAATCGATTCCACCGACCGTGGGCACGATCTCAGTACGAGTTCTGCTACAAACTTTGCAAGATCGAACAAAATACACCCTTTTTTACCAACGCAACCTAAAAATCCTAACTTTGCATCTAAATCCTAAAATCCATGGGCTAATCCATTAGCCCTAGATGGAACTACTCACGTGTCATAGAAATAACAAAGAAAGATTCAATAGATGCGAAAGAATTCATTGTGGCAATAGAAAACATCAAAAATCAATAGAAAGTTTAGAGAATTGTTACCAACGCGTCGTGGAGTAATAGCAAACCAAATAGAATTAAGAAAATAAGATTCCTTGTGCAATAGAATAATAAAAATCCAAGTTTTGTCTTCACAAAATTGGCGATGGCACAAAACTCTCTAGATCTCCAAACTCTAATTAAAACTAAACTAAAGTTCTCTCCAAAGTAGTCCTCTGAAAATAGGACTAAAACATGCTTATATACATATGGTAGAAATCCCAAAAAATCTCAGAAAATCTGGGCACTTGGGCCCACTAACTAAGCTGGTCGCATCACGCTACTCGACCGAGTAGCGGCGCCTGCTCGGTCGAGTCGACTTCAGGCTCCGCTTGCTGCTGCTCTGTTTCTGGCTAATACGGGCTACTCGGTCGCGTAGCCCCTCTACTCGATCGAGCTACAGTAGATCAGAACTTCCTCCAAAATGATGCTATGTTTGATGACGACTCGGGTCGAGTAGGTGAACTGCTCGGTCGAGTTGCTTTGCTGCTCGGTCGAGATACAATGCCTTGGAGAAAAGCTCAAAATCGTCACTCTGTTTGATGCAACTCAGGTCGAGTTAGCTATCTGCTCGGTCGAGTAGGTTGATGACATTTCTGTGTGATTTCTACGTGTCAGCTCGGCCGAGTAACTGATGCTACTTGGTCGAGTCACCTGGAAAACTGAACTGAATTTGGCCATCTCTCGTTCTCTTCTCCTCTTCTCATCCAATCTTCTTCCATTCCTCGGTGAACTCTTATGGAGCCTTGCCAATGACGTCTAGGATGTGCCGGATGTGTCCATGTCCCAAAATAGCTCCAATTCGCTCCAAAACTCCTGAAATCCATAAAGATATACAAAAGTCGAATATGGCGTTATAATACATGAAAATATGGAGTTTGGGGGTGAATATGACATGAAATGATGCGATAAAAACTTGGAAAATATGGACACATCACCAGTCGTCGGGCGTGGCTTCTTCATTTCTTTCGACAATGCACTCTGCCATAAAGTCTGCTTGCGCCTGACCCATGATTGCCACCATGGGCTTGTTGATGATGTTGAACTCGCTGATATCCACACTCCAATTCAGCATTCGACCTGATCTCTCCAGCCTCCTCAGGTTCTTTTCGAGTGGCGAGTTGGTGTAGACAATGAATGAGTGCGCCTGGAAGTAAGGCCAAAGCTTCCTTGCTGTCAAGGTCAAGCAATAGGAGAAATTCTCGATGGGGTTGTACTGAGTCTCTACCTCCTAAAGCACTCGATTGGCATAATAGATCGGCCTCTGGAAGTCCCTGTCCTCTTTGACTATGACCGAGCATAGTGCTTCTTCAGTGGTGGCGAGGTAGAGGCCGAGCCGCTCTCCTTTCTCCGGCTTTGGAGCTACGGACAGCTTTGCAAGTAGGCTTTAATTTCACCCAAGCCTTGGGTGTAGAATTCGTCCCATTCGACCTCCTTCCTTACTCCTTTCCTCTCGCTCAAGGCCTTTCTCAGAATTTTGAAGAACGGGAGGGACCTTTCAGTGGACTTCGACAAGAATCTCCCCAGTGAGGTGATCCAGCCGTTCAGCTTCTGTAGAGCTCTGATTGTCTTAGGCTCTCTCATGTTGATGAGGGAGGATATCTTGTCAGGATTGGCATCAATTCCCCGCTTCGTGATCATGAAGCCGAGGAACTTCTCGGACGGGACGCCGAATATGCACTTCGTCGGGTTGAGCTGCAAATTTTAGCGCCATCGGCGAGGTGATCCTCCGCCCTCTTTGATTTGACCAGCATATCATCGATGTAGGCATCCAGATTGCTGCTGACTTAGGGGTGAAAAATCTTGTTCACCATCAGTTGGTAGGTCGCCCCTGTGTTCTTCAGTCCGAAAGGCATTTTTGTGTAGCACGACGTGAATGGTCTTACGGGTCCTTAGGGCCATAA
Organism: Scilla litardierei; assembly: GCA_030789695.1. Taxonomy (NCBI): domain Eukaryota; kingdom Viridiplantae; phylum Streptophyta; class Magnoliopsida; order Asparagales; family Asparagaceae; genus Scilla; species Scilla litardierei. The sequence goes on from CM061137.1 coordinate 58,264,366, forward strand.
ATATGATGTCCAGCCTAAGTCGGTCGGATGACGAAATCAGAATTACAGCGGAAAATCAGATTTAAAACTATTTTAAATCTAGCCCTAAAGGAACAACCCTAGCCAAGATCTCTACTTTCCTGGGGTAGGGTCCGACCAACCCCTAAGGATAGATCTATTAACCTATTTGCAATTATTAACGCATGCTAATAATTTAAACTACATACCTTTCACTTCATTTCTATAGAATACGAAGCGTCGTTTTCAGCAATGTTTCTTTGGCCCACCGCACTGCTTCTCCCAAGCCGAACCGCGTCCCAAGCCGCTCCTCGTCTTGAGCTTAACCGCTACCCAAACCACACCGCGTCCCGATACGAGCGGCACCCCTTGTCGCCGAGCCAACTATGCACCGAAGAAGATTTAACCTTGAGTGCATCCTCCGTCAAGACTTCGGATCTGATCCGAGCTCTTCGTAGCTTTGCTAAAGTCCGCTCAGGAGCAAGGAAGAATTTTGGGTGGGAGGGAATGATTAATTTTAAGTCTTAATCCGAGCGTGCTCCAAACTTTTGGGAGATTCTCGGATTTGGAGACTTGGTGCAAGTTTTTAAGGAGAGTTTTGGCCCCTATTTATATAGGCGGTCGACCCCTCCCCTTCTCATTATATCCGATGTGGGACTAAAGAAATGGTGTGGGAAAAATTAACTAAAGTTTGCCTTTCACAAAGGCAATCCTTAGCGAATTGTTCCTCCCTCACCGTTAAGCTTGGTAATTGATACAAACTATCAAATCGAAGAGCACTGAACGGTGAACGCATAGAAACAAACAGGGCTCAATTCCGATTTCGTTTGAACCCTCAAACATAGTCTTAAAGTTTAGCAAAACCTAATTTTTGTTGAAAATTCCAGCCGCCAACAAGAATTTAGGGTTTCTCAAACCCGTGGGCCCCATAATGGGGCCCACCAGCATTCTTTTTGAGCTGGGCAGGGTCCAGCTAGTCTGGGCTGGGCACCCAGGCCCCAGCCTGGGTGTGGGTGCCTAGGGTCTGGGCGCCCAGGCCCAGCGCTGGCGCACTAGGCCCAGTGCCTGCACCTGGTGCCTAGGTGCCCGGGCCCGGGCCCGGGCCCGGGCCTGGAGCCTATGCCTGGGCGTACCAGGCCCAGTGCCTGGGTCGGGCGCCCAGGCCTGGGCGCACCAGGCCCAACGCCTGGGCCGGGCGTCCAGGTCGGGTCTGGGCACGTAGGTCTGGGTGCCCATGCCCAGTTTGACCTGGGCGGGCCCCATGCCCAATATTGGGCATGTGTATGAGGCCCATTTTTTAAATCTTATGTTTAAAACCCCTTTTGAACTGTGTTTCTCGGCCATTTGTACTCCGATTTGAGCGCAGTTTTCTCCGTGACTTTCACAAGAAAATCTTCTTCATTTCTATATCTTTATAAAATATATTTGTAAACTTTTTACCATATATATATATATATTATTTTCTATTGTGTCATTTGCAATAATCCACATCTTTAATATTAAAATCCATTTGCATCAAATACAAATGAACTGAGGGCATACATCACTTAACATCTCCCACTTGCACTAAGGATCATTTATCCCGAATGCAGAAGCTATCTGCAAACTCTTTGCAGTTTGATGTTTTAGACTTATATTGCAAACACTTTGCGACTTAATTTATTCCCATACATCATATGTATTAACTCCCTTAATTCTACCTATTACTTGACGAAGGTCTCCCTCTGTGTGAGACCCTACAGCCCGACCCAACTATAGGTGGGGTTCGAAACCCCAGACAGCGGAGACCACGAGCAGCAGGTGCCATCCCTATATTGGTATCATAATTATGTGGTTAACTCATTGACATGAGTATTATCGGGACCACCCTGACTATGTCAGTGATGAATACCGCAGTTTTGGTCCCCTCGTCAAAATTATGTCGCCTAGTCAAGCCTAGGGTACGGTCAAACTGTCAACCCCACTAGCTTGAACTTGGTTAGTTTCTATCAGTCTTTAGTCAAATAATGTTGGACTTCTTCAAACATACTTTGGCCAAAGTTTTTCACTAAAGACCGAACCAACACATACGATACTAACTCCCCATAACGGGAGAGACGAATCCTATCTTGGTCATTACTCTCCTCGCACACTTCAAGTGTCACCCAATCAAAGGCCTTTCGACAGGCCTTGCCTTGAAGATAGGTCAGAAATCTAAGTGACACCGTTCATGTACAGGTTCGTACAATGACCTCAAGTTTAAGGACCAACTAGCTTATAATCACAAAGAGCTATCACTGAAAAATAAGTTATGTTGACAATGTGATAACTCTCATTGGGTCGTTCAGTGAACTCATTCTCCAATGAGCACATGTGTCCCGTCTCCGACTTTGCCAAGTCGAATGACTATAAGATCATCGTCACCACTCCATGGTGAAGACAAAGACACAATGGTCTATCCGATGTTTTTATATCCTTTTCTCGAAACATCTATGACCACTAACGTTTTCAAACTTATGCTACTAACGGTTAAACAATTCTCCATGATCGAGATCCTCATTTCGATACTTGTTTAACCTCGCATTAAGTCTTAGGACTTTAGCTAAGTTCTAATGTCGACTACATTATTATTAACTTAGATAAATTCTTGCCAAACAGCTTATTGTTATTTTGAACAAGATGTTTGTACACTTACATAGAGATAAAATTGCCTTGAGTTCGAGGGCATACCTATCTCCCAACATCTTTCACTTGCACTCAAGCCCATTTATCCTGGCATCTCATATCGCATTTACACATAAGTCTCTTTAGACTTTATGTGGCAGAGCTTTCGTGAGTGAATCTGCTTACCGTCTAATGTATAGACTTAATGGGTTTCTATGTTCATGTTAGACCACATATTTGAATCTCATCCAAATAATTTCCTTAGTCTCTTGGAACCCATAATTAATGTCTTGCTTGGATCTCATCCAGCTCATCGTACCTTACGAGAATAATCCTACATAGTTACTGGTCATTTAGTCGGTTCATAATCATTTCTAATAAAGTGTCAAACTCTTTGACCACTTTGTCAAACCATATGTTCCGGCTCCTTGATGCCTCGCATATTTTATTCGCTTCCACTGACCTTGAAAACTCTTTGGCCGATTCATATAAGTTCGTTCTTCTAAATCACATTTAGAAAACAGATTATACATGAATGCTCCAGTTTTCATGGTCATCATGAGCATTTAGCATCGAGTTTGGTCCGAGTAGATATGTACACATTTGTTGGCGAGAAAGTTTCATCATAATCAGTTTATAGGAGTTAGGATGATAACCGTTCTCAACCAACATAAATTGCAGTTCACTATTTTCTTTCTGTACCAATCTTCTGTCTTGAAGATTTACTTGCAGCCAATAAGAAACACTTTCTTTTGGCATGTAAACTAAAGTCTATACTTTATTTACGTGTACGGACCTTTTCTGATTACATCAAGCCCTTTCTTACAGTCACTGCTCCGAATGGCATCTTGGAAGTTGTCTAGGCCATCATCAACTATGATGTCTTACTCGACTTTTCGTCTCACGAGACTCGAGTGATTTAGTAACTTCCTTACGATTGATTTAATGAATATCATATTGATAAGCTCATCATAAAACCTTATCAAGAACATAGTCATTACTATTAGGGACTTAACCCAGAGGGAGGATTGTAAATCAGAGCCACTTGCCATGCATCACACCATGTCTAACAAAGTGCGATTCATGCTCTCCAATATACAGATGCGTTAAGAGACTTGACCTGAGAGAAAATCATATTTGCTTTTAATTACGCAAGATTTATACAGCTAAGTATTCGACTCTTCAATCTGATCGAAGCAGTTCAAAATACATCTGTTACTTTGTACTTCTATTTTATCAGACTTGTGTTTCATCAAGAACACGCGTTGTAATAAAATAAGTATAACTTATCTAAGCTAATTTAGACTTGGGTCTGAATACATCCATATGTACAAGACCGTGAGTTCTCCAACTCATTCTCCCACTGTCTCACATAATGTGTTGGGCAATTATACCTTTGAGACAAGACTTACAAGTGTCTTTCGACTCATAATACGAGAGATTAAAACTCTCTTTATGTGACTTGTCAAGTCTGTTCTCTTTGGTACGGCCTAGTCTATTTTGCCATAGATAAAGTTTCTATAACTTGCATATTTGTGTATTAACATTTAATACAGTATCGTTATACAAATTACTCATTGCTTCAGAAGCAAGATGACAACATTCGCCAAAAAATGTTAGACGTCTTCTTTGGTCCAAGAAACAACCATTGCTCCCTTTTCCAGTACTTATGACAATCTTTTCTCTTTTGTATAACGGTTATCCTGATGCCGTGACATCAAATATGTCACATTTTCAGTTCCTCCTACTTTTGCCTTTACTAATGATAGATAAAACTTCCTTTCTCAAATGACTTTCCTTAATGCCTTCTTCCTTTTCTAAATCTCATTTAGATATTACGCGTCTCAACAAAAATAATAGCATTGCAAACATCTCATGTATCCAAACGCTTGAGCATTGCAACATTGAGTGTGCTGAACAAGTTGCTCGTCTCAAGATCCGGTTGGGATACATAGTCTTGCACCGCTCATGCACTCATCTTCGAGTCAAACAATTTGATCGAAGTTTTGAACTTTGCGGATCGAAACCGTTTTTCATACAATCTTGAGTGTGCTCAACAAATTGTATAGAGAAATAAGCTTTGAACATTAGTATGTTCAAGCTGCCGCCCCTCATATAGGCGAGTGACATGTAGTGTGCATTTGTTTTGTTGGACCCAGAGTTTAAGGAAATCATTGTCCTTAAGCCTGTGCTAAGAAGGTCATTTTAATGTCGATGAGAACATAGTTTAGTCTATCAATTAGAATTTGAGTTGATATTCCATTAACCAACCATTTGGACCAGTTAACTTATTTTCTTAGGATATTATGTTTTTGATTCCATTGATAAACATAGAACTATCCTAGTTTAGCATATGTACTATTTTAAATATAGATAGAATGGTTTTTATCTAACAATATCCTCCCACTATTTTTACGATCATTTTAGGCATAATAATAAACGATTTAATTAAATTAAATTTAATGGAAAAGAGATCCAACCACCCTGAGCCTCACAACCTTGAGTACGCTCAACAAATTTCTTGACTCTGCGATTCGTAGATGACTCTTCATCAATCATATCATATATGATTCCCTTATTGGTTTTTACCCATAGCCACTTATGATCATGAGCATGCTCATTCAAATCACAATGACTAGTCTAGGCGCACCCTTATTTTCGTGTCTAGCCTAACTTACGCCGGCGCTCGGTGTATGGGCACGACGTGACAGTTTGGATTAAGTCTAAACTACATCTCATGAAATGAGAAGTTGGTTTCCATAAAGTATCTATGACATAGCATGAGTGTGCTCAACAACTATAACAAAGAACCTATAGTTGCCAACCTCTAAAACAAGGAGGGTTACTGCTAATCTTGACAAGATTTTTAACGTAATTGACTAGATATAATCGACGATGTCACATAATCATAATTTGAATCCTTGCGGTCCAGCGAAACATGGCCAGGGATTTGACTAGGCCAGGATCACTATCCCAAGTCAAGCAAGGGTGATCTTCAATACTAGTCAAAACACACTAGACCGGATCATGGTCCAATAAAGGAAACATATTATTCATATGTGTCCTGTACAATTATTATTGGCTTCATTAAAACTAGTTAATCCTATCAACTAGTTGAATCCTAAAATTTGAAATTGTTTGGATTAGTTAATAACTTTCATTAATGTCCTTATCAACTATAAGGAATTTTAAGGTGCTATAGTAATCATGTATTAATCATTTTAAAATTCTAGTTGCAACGATTTTAAATCGTAGCATTTTGTTCGAAATTATTATTAAAACAATAATTTAATTTGTTGCAACAATTTTTAAATCATAGCATGTCCAAAAATTATCTCATAATTTTTCTTGAAGTTTTTAATGGCTATCCAAATAGTCTCTCTTAAATTATCACATAATCAAATTAACTAATATAACCATTAAAAACATTAACTAAACAATTTATTATAAAAACAAATCAATAAAATTTTTCTCATAAAATTTCTTGCTAAACATGCAACCTAAAATATTATCTCATAATTTTTAAGTTATATTAAAAATTATCACATAATTTTTAAAGATTTAATTCTAAAATAAAATTAAATGCAATTTTCAAAAAAAAATTTCGAAAATAAAACGTTGCTTTAAAAAACGACATTTTTAAAGTTTAAATTAAAACCTCCATCTGATGGAGAAGCATGATGTACCATATACAATTTATAAATTGCAAAACTATAGATCAGGTAGTCTGGCTCTGATACCAATGAAGTTATCGCTCTAATATCATTGCAATGTTGTTAAGGCCCATCATCCATGGCACCTTTGACCCGTCATAAGATCCCTCACGAACTTGTTTTACGGCATGCCTCTCGACAATGCCCAACCCATCATAAGATCCCCATCTTATCGAAACTTGGTACGATAAGAGCGATTACTTCGGGTCAGCTCATAACCCGAGAACCCGTTCTCAAGCTCAACAAGGTCTGATACCACTGATTGGTATCGCTCTGATATCATTGCAACGCTATTAAGGCCCATCACCCATGGCACCTTAGACCTGTCACAAGATCCCTCACGAACTTGTTTTACGGCATGCCTCTCGACAACGGCCAACCCATCATAAGATCCCCATCTTATCGGGACTTAGTATGGTAAGAGCAATTACTTTGGGTCAGCTCATAACCAGAGAACCCGTACTCAAGTTCAACCTTGCTCTGAAACCAATGAAGGGTTTAACGGGTCCATAGGGCCATAAATACGACGTCCGGCCTAAGTCGGTCGGCCGACGAAATCAGAATTGCAGCGGAAAATAGATTTAAAACTATTTTAAATCTAGCCCTAAATGAACATCCCTAGCCAAGATCTCTACTATCCCGGGATTGGGTCCGACCAACCCCTAAGGATAGATCTATCAACCTATTTGCAATTATAAACACGTGCTAATAACTTAAACTACATACCTTTCACTTCATTTTCGTAAAATACTACGAAGCATCGTTTTCAGTAACGTATCTTTGGCCCACCGCGCCGCTTCTCCCAAGCCGAACTGCGTCCCAAGCCGCTCCTCGTCCCGAGCTAAACCGCTTCCCGAACCGAACCGCATCCCGAGGCGAGCAACACCCATTATCTCCGAGCCAACCATGTGCCGAAGAAGATTTCACCTTGAGTGGATCATCCGTCAAGACTTCGGATCCGGTCTGAGCTCCTTCGTATCTTTGCAGAAGATCCGATCCGGAGCAATGAAGAATTTTGAGAGAGATGGAATAATTAATTTTAAGTCTTAATTTGAGTGTGCTCAAAACTTTTTGGAGCTTATCGGATTTGGAGACTTGGAGCGAGTTTTCAAGGAGAGTATTGGCCCCTATTTATATAGGAAGCTGATCCCTCCCCTTCTCATCATATCCGATGTGTGACTAAAGATATGGAGTGCGAAAAATTAACTAAAGAATGCCTTTCACAAAGGCAATCTTTAGCGAATTGTTTCTCCCTCACTATTGAGCTTCGTAATTGATATAAACTATCAAATCGAAGAGCACTGAACGATGAACGTATAGAAACAAACAGGGCTCAATTCCGACTTCGTTTGACCCCTCAAACGTAGTCTTAAAGTTTAGCAAAAACTAATTTTTGCTGAAAATTCCAGCCGCCAAAAAGAATTTAGGGTTTCTCAAACCAGTGGGTCCCACTATGGGGCCCACCAGCATTCTTTTCGAGATGGGCATGGTCCAGTTAGTCTGGGATGGGTGCCCAGACCCCAGACTAGGTCTGGGCGTTGATCACTCCTTATTTTACACCTTTTTTCCGCATGTTTGCATGCCATTTAGATCGCCCAAATCATGTTTTTCACGATATATCGACGATATTGCGATGCTTTTCACGATTTGTTGTTTTTGTCGCATTTCAGGTGATTTGGCGTGATTTGGAGTGATCCCGAGATGCGCTTACTCTAGACGGTCACCAACGACCTCCCCGAGGGGTATTTTGCTGTTGGAGAGGAGCGGAAGAAGAACGGACGTCACAGGAGCGACGAGGAGGCCAAAATAAGCAGATTGGGCATTTTTTGTGTCCCACTCGGCCGAGTGGAGGAGCCACTCGGCCGACCAGCGAGACACTGCTCGGCCGACCAGTTCAGACACGATTTCTATGTGCACTCGGCCGAGCACCGAAGACCACATCGGCCGAGTGAAGACATCACGTCTGCCCGAGTGGCGCCCAGACGAAGCCCCTCCAAAACATCCAAGTTACTGTTTTTCGGCTACCTGAACTTCAGAAGACCCACTCGGCCGAGTGGATTATCCCGTCCGCCCGAGTATCATGAAGTCATCGGCCGAGTGACGACAACTCACTCGGCCGAGCCGCCCCCGAAGTAGAGACCCCTGAAGGCCCTGACTTACTGGAAAATTACAGGGTTTCTCACTCGGCCGAGCGACTTTTGTCACTCGGCCGAGTGCGATGCGCTGCCTGTAGCGAAAACTGCGGAAAACAGGCTGTGCAGGGGCATTTTGGTCACAATTTTTGGACGATTTTTGGGGCTATTTAAACCCTGTTTTTACCCTAGTTTTGAGAGCTCTCTCTTAGATTTTTTGCAGCTTTTTAGATTAGTTTTTTAGCTTTATTCTTGTGATTGGAGAAGGAGCAAAACTTGGATTTTTGTTGGATTAATTGAAGAACTACATTGGTTTGCATCTCTTTTCCTAAAAAATTCTATTTTTATTGTTTATATCATTGTTATGATGAATTCTATTGCTTATCTCAACGATTATTTTTGTGATCTTGCTATGATTTGTGAGTAGTCTCCACGTCTTGGGGCGTGGGGATGAACCCTACAAGCCCACTTTCATATTTGTGACGAATTGGTAGAAATTGAGCTAGAATTGCTATTAGAGATTAGATTGGGATCAATTTACTACGGATGGCTAGGTATTCATATCAATTGGGATTTGCAAGAGATTGGATCCCAATTTGATAGGAAACCCTAGAAATCCGAATTGGGTTGGAGTCGGATTTTTCGAAGTATCGGTTTGCAAGAGATTGGACCGATACTAGGATTCCCGGTTGCAATTCTATACTGATACCCGTTTGCAAGAGATTGGACGTGTAGGAACTATCCTAATCTAGATCGTGGACCGAGTTTGCAAGAGATTGGGCTCGGTGCGCGATTGGACGATGATGTTGATCCTAATGCTAGCTTCCCTAGGGTAGGGTTTGCAAGAGATTGGACCCGACCCTAGGATAGCTATAGACCGGCAACAGCGCGAGAGCGTGAGCTTGGTTCTACATTCAGTTGCAACTAGTTCATCCGAATTCTCATTCTAGCAATTTTGATACCGATGAACCACATTTATGAAGTACGGTGTGTAGCGGGGATTCCCCATTCCCTAGACGTTCTTTATTTGATTTGATATTTCGCACATTTGTCTGACGATTGTGACAAGATCGCCAAAGGCAAATTTCTCTTCTTAAACAGCCAGGTTGATCGGAGCAAGCACAGTCATTCGTCCTCCCTGTGTTCGATATCCCGCTCGCTGCTACACCGTGCACTTGCGGTAAAACTACAACCGTTCTCTGGGTGTATACTCGGGACCGATCAAGTTTTTGGCGCCGTTGCCGGGGAGGCGCGTTTTGACGGTGTTCGGCATCGACCACCCGGTTATTTCTTCTTACTTTCTTCATTTACTTCCCTCTATAACTTATTCTAACTTTATTCGCAGCACTATTTGCATGTTCTCCCCGTATTCTGCATAAGATCTTAACAGGGAGAATGGAGGATGCAATGCCAACAATAGAACTCAGTCGGGAAGACTATGACTCCTTCACAGACCTCCTTAAGGAGCTTGTCGACGAGGTCCACGCTACCGGAGCATTCGCTATCGATATCAAGGACCCTGACGAACAACTATTTGCTAGTTTTGTGATGGACCAAATCTCCCCGGAGGGGACTATCGGAGGCAATGTCAGAGTTGACGTGGTCGACGACAAATTGTATTTCGAAGACAATAGAGCAAGTGTCGAAGAACACTATGCTCCCGAAGAACCCTTCGAGCAAACCGACATTCAGGGAGTTACACTCTATGACGCTCACTCTTGTTTTTATGAATCGTCTGATGTGTTTCTTGATTCCAGGTATGAACCGGAGCAGAGTGAAGGTTTTGGCGATGCTAGCACTGAATCGGAGGGCGCCTATTTCGATGCCTCGTCCTCACTAAGTAGCGAGTCTGACTCGTCACAAGAGAGCATACCACCTGAACATGAGCTAAACCCGGATAACAAGGAAGAAGTCGAACTCATGCGAGCCAATGAAGTGGAAGGAGCAGCGCCACCTGAGCTAGAGCTTAAACAATTACCACCGAATCTAAGGTATGCCTTTTTGGGTAATAAATTAACTTTCCCGGTGATAGTCAATTCCCACCTCACACAAGATCAACTTGAAAAACTCCTAGACGTTCTTAGGAGTCACAAGGACGTCCTGGGCTACACTATCTCCGATCTAAAAGGGATAAGCCCTAGGCTTTGCACGCATAGGATCCATTTGGAGGATACCGATGCCACCTCCATTGAGCCTCAAAGGCGGTTAAACCCGAATATGAAGGAGGTGGTAAAAAAGGAAATCCTAAAATTGCTAGAAGCCGGTATTATTTATCCTATCTCTGACAGTAGATGGGTTAGCCCCGTTCACGTCGTCCCCAAGAAAGGGGGGATGACAGTTATAAAAAATGAAAAAGATGAGCCCATATCTACACGCACCGTCACGGGATGGCGAATGTGCATTGACTATAGGAAACTCAATAAAGCTACCCGAAAAGACCACTACCCATTGCCCTTCATTGATCAAATGCTTGAGCGCCTTGCAAAACATAAATACTTTTGCTACCTAGATGGGTATTCGGGATTCTTCCAAATCCCTTTGCACGAAGATGACCAAGAGAAGACAACTTTCACTTGTCCCTATGGCACCTATGCCTACCGTAGGATGCCGTTTGGCCTTTGTAATGCCCCCGCCACTTTTCAGAGGTGTATGACATCCATATTTTCCGATTACATTGAAAATATTATGGAAGTTTTTATGGATGATTTCTCGGTTTACGGAAGTGAGTTTGACTCTTGCTTGGAAAATCTCACTAAAGTCCTAAAAAGGTGCCAACAAAACAATCTCACTCTCAATTGGGAGAAGTGTCACTTCATGGTCACGGAAGGTATAGTTCTCGGACATCTTGTTTCCTCGAGAGGAATTGAGGTAGATAAAGAAAAAATTGAGGTAATCGAAAAACTTCCTCCTCCTATTAATGTCAAGGGCATTAGAGGCTTCCTTGGCCATGCGGGGTTTTACCGCCGCTTCATCAAGGACTTTGCCTCGATTGCCCGACCACTTACTTCCTTGCTCGCTAAAGATGTTCCTTTTGACTTTTCAGGAGAATGCTTGCAAGCTTTCAACACCTTGAAGGAAGCGCTAGTCTCCGCACCCATCATACAACCGCCGGATTGGAGCCTTCCTTTTGAACTAATGTGCGATGCTAGCGACCAAGCCATTGGAGCGGTATTGGGACAAAGGAAAGATAGGAAGCTTCATGCGATATACTACGCGAGCAAGACATTGGATGACGCGCAGAAAAACTACACAACTACCGAAAAGGAGCTTCTAGCGGTCGTCTATTCCATAGAGAAGTTTCGCTCCTACCTCCTCGGTTCCAAGGTGATTGTCCACACCGACCATGCGGCATTGAAGTATCTTTTAAACAAGAAGGAGGCCAAACCCCGGTTGATTAGGTGGATACTCTTGTTGCAAGAATTCGACCTAGAGATCAGAGATAAGAAGGGTATAGACAATGTCGTGGCGGATCATTTATCTAGGCTCATTCGCGACAAGGAGGATGAGAGCCTACCTATTGACGACACATTTGTTGATGAGAGGCTATATGCGGTAAGGACCGGTGAAGTACCTTGGTACGCGGACTTCGTCAACTACTTGGCTTGCGGAATCAAACCGCATGGGATGTCCACGCAACAAAAGAGGAGATTTATGCATGAGGTCCGTAGCTATTTTTGGGAAGATCCTTACCTTTTCAAGATATGCAAAGATAGTGTCATTCGTAGGTGTGTTTCTAAAGAGGAGGCAACGTCTATCATTTTGCATTGCCACGGTCTACCATGCGGGGGACATCATGCCGCCTCTAAAACAACCGCTAAGATCTTGCAGAGCGGATTCTTCTGGCCAACAATGTTTAGGGACACCCACACTTTGTGAAGGGGTGCGATAGATGCCAACGGACCGGGAATATCTCCAAGCGCAATGAGATGCCGATGAGACCCATCCAAGAAATTGAGCTTTTTGATTGTTGGGGAGTAGACTTCATGGGGCGATTTCCGTCGAGCAATGGTAACAAATACATCCTATTGGCCGTTGACTATGTCTCCAAGTGGGTGGAAGCAATCGCCACCCCTACCAATGATGCAAGAGTCGTCTCCAAGTTCTTTAAGCAAAATATCTTCCCGCGCTTTGGAGTGCCACGTACTTTGATAAGCGACGGGGGAAGCCACTTCATAGAGAACAAGTTTGAAGCCATGCTAAAGAAGTACGGGGTAAATCATAGAGTTGGCATGGCTTATCACCCCCAGACTAGTGGCCAAGTGGAAGTCTCAAATAGAGAAATTAAGCAAATTCTCGAAAAGACGGTGGATCGATCTAGAAAGGATTGGTCAATGAAGCTAAACGATGCTCTATGGGCATATCGTACGGCCTTTCGCACTCCCATAGGCACCACGTCGTTCCGACTCGTTTATGGGAAAGCTTGCCACTTACCGGTAGAGTTGGAGCACCGCGCATATTGGGCCATCAAAACCTTTAATTACGATTACATAAGTGCCGCGGTGAGGCGACTCTTGGACATCAACGAGCTTGATGAGATAAGAAGAGACGCCTACGAAAGCTCAAGAATTTACAAAGAAAGGACCAAGATTCTTCACGATGCCCGCATAACCGTCACAGACTTCAAAGTAGGAGACAAGGTCTTGCTCTATAATTCCCGGCTCCGACTATTTCCCGGTAAGTTGAGGTCACGTTGGTCCGGACCTTTCGCCATCAAGCACATACAACCGGGCGGAGCTTTCGAGTTGGAAAGCAAGGACGGTTCCACATTCAAAGTAAATGGTCAGAGGCTCAAACACTATTCCGAGGGAGTCCCGACGGGTGAAACCAATAGAATATATTTGCTTAAGGGACGGTCAGAAGATCTCATGGACCTCCTTGATGAGGTGATTGAAGAGGCGATCCCTCACTCGATTGGCACTCTTTTTGACGAAGATTTTGAGGAAGGCCCGGATTTAGGCCAAGATGAGAAGAAAAATGATTCCCCCGACCTCTCCGCTGAAGATGATGAAGGCGACGCTGATGTCGCAAGGATTCGAGAGCTCTGCAAGATCTCGAAACTAAAGTCTCCAAAGAAAGCTCCGCCGGTACGGAAATCGGCATCACCGGTTAAGCCGTTGACCGGAGCAAATGCTAGCTTGGGGGAGCCTCCCCCAAACACTATTCGAGACGAGAGACCACCGCGGGAGAACACTACGCCGCAACTTCCCAATCCAAGCGTTCTCCCCAGAAAGTTTGATGGGTGCATCTCATATGCACCAAACATCCCGCATTGATTGAAAATTATAGGGGGTCGAGCTCACGACCTTAAACGAGCGCTTGTCGGGAGGCAACCCGACGGTTTTTGCTTTATTTTTACTTTTTCTTTATTTTCGTTTTAGAAATTTTTAGTGTTTTGAGTCGTTCGCCCAAAAATTTTGTGATAACGGGTCCTATTTTTCTTGACAGGAGAGGAGATAGGTAGATCCATCATGAGGAGGATGAACGAGTCGACGAGGAGCGCCCCAAGAAGGCGCTCGACGTTTAGGAGGAAGATGAAATCGACTGGAGGAAGAAAGACAGAGTTTAGAGCCCAAACGAAGACAAACAGCAGAACACAAGGCTCACTCGGCCGAGCATACTAGTCACTCGGCCGAGTACATAAGTTCGTCCGGCCGAGCCGCTCACGAACGAGGGAAGTCTGCTGTACCCAACTCTCTGTTTATTTTCCTTATTCCAATATAACTGCTACTCGGCCGAGTATATATATTCACTTGGCCGAGTAAAACGGATACCCTCCTAGGGCGAGTCATGCCGAGTAGCTTGAGTCACTCGGCCGAATGGACTTACTCCACTCGGCCGAGGCTGGCAAAGCCACTCGGCCGAAGCGATAGCGGGGAGGAAATTTTCATTGGCCTCGCTCGGCCGAGTGACCACGTCACTCGGCCGAGTCGTAACTTTTTTATATAAAGGGCGAGGGGGGCGCATTTTTCGAAACGCAAAACCCCCAAAACACCCGCGCCCCTTCAGCTCCCTCGCCCGACCCTCGCTCGCTCGCGCCCCCACTCGCCCAACCGCCGCTGCCACGCCACCGCTCGGCCCGCCACCGCCGGCCGAGCACCCCCGTCGCCTCGCCCGAGTCGCCGCCGGCGGCCGTGCCTCAGGTCACCTCCGGTACCCCTATTTCGCCTATTTTTGCCTCTTTTTGTGTATTTTTCGAGGATCCGTGTATTAATCGAACCCCCAACCCGAATCAATTCCTATATCTATCTATTATACCCCTAATACTCCATACATTTTGAATATTACCCGCTGATATCGCCTTTTCATGCGCAGGTTGCTTATTGGAGCTTAGGGGAGCCCAGGGGAGCTTCTACGGGCTGATCTGGACTTCGAGGAGGCGCTGACTTCGCACGCTTCCACTGCTTAGCACTCGCGGCGTGTCGGGGTACACTCTTTCCACTCTTTTACACGCACCGCACTTTTTTCACTTTTCGGCGCGCTCGGGGCCGATATGCCGCCCCGGACATGGCCGCGGGCGAAGAGAGCTTCCGCCAAGCGGAAGCAGTCGGATGATGCCGGCCCCTCCCACGAGTTGGAGGACTCTCCTCCACCGTCCCCCATACACCCCGCACACCCAGCATGTAGTGCCCTGGGAAGCTACTGCACATGTACTAGAGGGGGGTGAATAGTACTTTTAAATAATAAGGAGTGTTATTCCTAATTATCGTGCAATTAACAAACAACGATGCGGAATAACTACAATCAAGAAATAATGCAAACGCAAACACAATGGTTTAATGGGTTCGGATCCACCCAAGTCTCCCCGACTTGATCCCGGTGATCCTACGGCCCAACCACCCGGATCCCTTCCGGATACTTGAGTTAGAAACCCTAACTCAAGATTTCCAATATGAACACTTGCGAAAACCTCACAAGTGCAATCGACCTACAATCGATGACCGTGACTCCCACAACCCGGGATCACGCAAAACCTCTCACAACCGAGAGTATACAATTCAAATATAACTGAAATGAAATGCTTACCAACAAAATACCTATGCCTTGAGATTTCTTATCAAATTAGGGCAAAGAGGATTTTGATGGAGGAAGATGGCACCAAACCCTAGCTTCAAGAAGATGACCAGCAATGGAAGCCTAGGGTGGAGATGGTGACCTAGAATCAAGCTTCTAGCTTGAATGGCTCACAATGGAGAGAATCTCTCTTGAGGATTTAGGACTCAAGAACTTGAGGGAGAGATTCTTGTGAGAAGAGAGAGCTTGGAAATAGAGTTGATAGCTCTTCTCTTTTGATCTGAAAATATCTCCAATATGTTGCTTAACCCCTCCAAGAAATGAATCAGGATTCTATTTATAGGGGCAAGGAAAAACGAGTTCAAAAAGATCCCAACGGCTCTTTTCTGAACCAGACTAGTCGGTCAAAGAAGGATCACTGACCGACTAGTTCATCAACTAGTCGGTCGGTGAGACAACATGGACCGACTAAGTGAGGAACAGCCAAAAGGTGAAGTTCCAGGCAAAGACAACTAGTCGGTCTAAGAAGACTTGCCGACCGACTAGTTTCCCAACTAGTCGGTCGGTGAATGATCTTTGACCGACTAACGTCGAAATAGGATAGGTTGACTTCAAGATGACTTAGTCGGTTTAAGAACAAATGCTGACCGACTAGTTTCTCAACTAGTCGGTCGGTAAACGTTTTTTGACCGACTAACTCGAAACAGTAGCTCAGGCTGAAAATGAGTGAACACAACTAGTCGGTCTAAGAAGGATTACTGACCGACTAAATCTTCATCTAGTCGGTCGGTGACTCTTCTTTGACCGACTAACTGTAGTCATAGAAAGAGCTGAATTAGAGAAGGCAAACTAGTCGGTTTAAGTAGAGTTTCCGACCGACTAGATCGTCATCTAGTCGGTTGGTGACTCTTCTTGAACCAACTAACATGCACTCGAAGCCGAGGGAAAGATCGATAGGCTTCGGGAAAGTTTCTAATGGCTTCTAAGAATATCCTAGCTCTAAGATATGAGCGAAATGAAGATTATAAAGTAAGTCCTACTCAAGGCTTAACATTCTAATCTATGAAGCTAGAAGACTATAAAATAAACCTTACGAGCCGTCTTCAAAGCTTCAATCTCCATTCCTCTTGACTTCAATATTGCTCCTTGAGCTTCAACGAAGCTCCAGTCACACGATCACGCATATTGAGAAGTCTTGAGACGTCGCTTTTGTTGTACGTGGTATTTTGGCGACGATCTCCATAACTGCGCTCACAAATTGTTAGTTCACGATTTATTTATGTTTGCTCATCATCCAAAACCAAATCCGGGGAGTCCAATACTCAACATTCCCCCCCTTTTTGGTGATGACAAACCAACATAAATAATAATCAAAAATAATGAACTAAATGAAATATACTTACTCCCCCTGCATTGATGACACATTAGTTCCATATGAAATAATAAGCACATACATCAAGCAGACGAGGAAAGTAAAAATTCAAATCCAATATTTGAGATTTAGGATTTGTAATCCATTTTTATATCTTAACTCCCCCTGAATCTAACATATCAAATTAGATTTCATGGTAGATTATCATTTAGCACATGCCATTATTATATCTTAACTCCCCTTGAATCTAACACATCAAATTAGATTCATGGTAGATTATCATTTAGCACATGCCATTATTATGCCATTATTATATCTCTCCCCCTTTGGCATAATCCAAAAAGAGCGGGAGGAAGCCAATGACAATAAATCACGTCCAAATAATTCATTAAGCATGGGAGTCTAAGAATACGACCACGTTTCATATGACACCAAAATAAAATTCGAATAAAATCAAAGCGTGTCAATGAGACCATAGTCGAAAGTCGAAAAACTAAAATCATCAAAATATCAAATGTAAATTCACTTATTGAAGAAATGAATTTACTCTCCAATATCAACATTTATAGCTATTTTAGTGCATGGAAAACAATTCTATGTTTTCATACAACTAAAGCTATTGAATCAAAATGAATCGTCGAACGACGAAATCAATATCAGAGACATACATAAAATGTGCACAAAGGAATGAACCATCAGAAGAGTGGTGCACATCATAGAATATCAAATGACACAATATCGATCGAAAATGAACATAAAGTGAAAGCACATCAAAGCTAAGTGAAGTGTGCGATGAGAAGTGACAATGTGATAAACGTAATACGAAAATCATCATAATAACTTTTAAAACATGTCATGCCAAAAATAGATATGAATTTCAAAGCATTTATGGCATTCACAATTCTATCAAGCTAGGAGAAACAAAATGATACCAATGTAAAGAAATAGATTTTAACCAAGCATGCATTCAACCCTCATGGATACCAAATGTAATATTATACTTACAGCATTAAGCTCCCCCTACATTGGTGCATTACCTAAGCACCATCAACTCCGTTTGAATGAAAGTCTTCGCAAATCGAGGAGTTGGTAGGGTTGGTATCCCACGGTGGATTGAACCTAGAAAACTTCATTTTGGTATCCAAAAATCCTTTTGGATCCAATGGGTTAGACAACAAATTTGAAATACGAAATAAAAAAATATTGTAACCCATAAACTAATATAATCAAAATCAATTTTATAAACATATGCCTTGGTACCCATAACATGATCATAAACTCATGGTACCAAGCATTGAAGAGTTAAAGGAACTAACCCTTCGAAAACCAAGTCCAAGAGGAACTTGACTTCCCAACATAGTCATCATTCAAAATAACACCATTAATATATGATTTCACATAAGTGTTCATAGCATCATCGCTAGTGTTCTTGGGACCCCAAATAGTGTACATTTTGGGAATCCTCTTCCTAGTGGTTGCATGCACAAAAGTTTGATTTCTATGTGGTGCATGTGGCCTAGGAGCATGAGATCTAGCAATAGCATTATGATGAGCATGAGATCCATGATGTGGTGTAGCATACATACGTGGATAAGCATGAGGTGTGTATGCATGAGGATGATTATGAGAGAAGGCATTCACATGAGAATTAGATGTGTGAACATAAGCATTAGGATGTGCATGAGCATGATTACGTGCATGTGGGTGTCTCATATGAGTGTTCGCACGTGCTCGTGGGTGCGGAGCATAAAAATCATTATTAGCATGCACCGGTGGAGTAGGATGTGTGTTCCTACGTGGCATAGCATGTGAGTACAAAAATGCATGACCCCTCTTTGGAGGTCTACCCAAAGTGGGTTTCTTTCCAATCGGGGGTGTGTACGAAGTGGAAGCACTATTGGTAGGAGAACTACCAATGGGGTGTTTGCTCCCACTCGTCGAGGCATCGGATGTCGGCCTAACAAAGGTGGTAGGCGATTTGGATGAGTCTCCCATCTTATACCCCAAGCCAATGTGGTGTTTGGCCGGAAGTAAGTCATTTAGGATATTATCCAAATGGCCATTACCTTTATTGAAATCATTGATACGGCCTAACGTGCACTCATACTTCTCTTTGAGAGAATGCAAAGAAGCATCCAAAGTGGATACTTGCGATGTGAGTGCATGAACATGTGATTTGAGATTCTTATTCTCAATACTCAAAGTTGAGTTTTGAGACGTCAAATCCGCTATCACATGTTCATCCGAATCCTCAACACGAACATGCTCAAGTTGAGATTTGAGGGACTTCACCTCATTTCTCAACAAGCCATTATGAGTAAGCAAACTTGCTTTCTCATTGGCGAGTGTCTCAACAATGGTGTCATTGTTGGTGATGGTAGACTTAGGAGAGGTTTGGAGGTTGACAAGTTCATCTTTGGTCTTATTATATCGATCTACTAATTTAGTAAATTTAGACCAAATTTCTTGGTTTGCTAACCTCATTTCATCAATAGTAGGTTCTCCGCTTTCATTCTCGCTACCATCCTCGCTTTCATCCTCGCTTTCATCGAAGGTGGACTTTCGATCTTTTGCCTCATTCGCCATGAAGCAAAGTTTTGCTTTCTCCACTCTTCCATCATCCGACTCTCCACTTGAGGAATCCTCTTCGGAGTCGGTGAATGTGCCAACAAGTCCTTTCTTGTACTTTCTCGACTTGTCGTACTTTGATGCTTTCCCCTTTTCCTTGTGTTTGTAGAGAGGACAATCCGGTTTGATGTGTCCTGGCTTGTTGCATTTATAACACACGGGAGTAGAAGCATTAGTCGAACTAACTTTAGATTTATTCAAAGATATACCTTCTCGGAGGAATCGATCGAACTTCCTTGCCATACGGGCAATGGATTCCATGTCCAATTCGTCTTCCGATTCTTCATCATCGGTAGATGGAGCGGCCTTGAAGGCAATCGTCTTTTTCTTTGGCTCATCTTGCTTCAAGTACGCTTTCATCTTTTCCTTCATTCGGATCTTACTATCCTTGCGTACCTCGTAAGACAACAAGGTACCCATTAGTTGTACGACGGTATATTTATTCATGTCATTACCTTCCTCGATGGCGAAGGTACGCTTTTCCCAACATGATGGAAGACCGTCGATAATCTTCGCGACTTTCTCCTTTTGGGTATAGACTTTCCCAAGAGCTTCCAGGTCGTTTGATATATCCACGAAGCGAGCGTAATATTCCTTCATGGTTTCGCCCTGCTCCATATGAAACAACTCAAATTCTTTATTAGCAACGACGAGTTTAGAATCTTTTACCGTACTCGATCCTTCGTGCAATATGAGGAGTTGGTTCCATATTTGATATGCACTCTTACATGTGCACATCTTGTTGAAGTCATCGGGCTCCAACGCACAATTCAAGGCATTCATTGCCTTGGCATTGGCTACTTCCGCGGTGACCTCCGCGGGAGTCCACTTCGCGAAATCTTCTTCGGAAGGCTCGACATACTCCGTCATGGTGGCTCTCCATAGTGAAGCGCTCCGGAGGAAGATTTGCATCCGGCATTTCCAGTACCCATAGTTGGTACCGTTGAAGTGTGGAGGCCTGACTGAGGATAGTCCTTCCATAACTGAAGAAGCTCCATCGCGGTTCTTGAAGACGTTGTAGTCGTTGTTCGTCATAGCTTTGAACTTTGGCTATGTGTAGCTTTGAACTTGGCTCTGATACCAATTGTAGTGCCCTGGGAAGCTACTGCACATGTACTAGAGGGGGGGTGAATAGTACTTTTAAATAATAAGGAGTGTTATTCCTAATTATCGTGCAATTAACAAAAAACGATGCGGAATAACTACAATCAAGAAATAATGCAAACGTAAACACAATGGTTTAATGGGTTCGGATCCACCCAAGTCTCCCCGACTTGATCCCGGTGATCCTACGTCCCAACCACCCGGATCCCTTCCGGATACTTGAGTTAGAAACCCTAACTCAAGATTTCTAATATGAACACTTGCGAAAACCTCACAAGTGCAATCGACCTACAATCGATGACCGTGACTCCCACAACCCGGGATCGCGCAAAACCTCTCACAACCGAGAGTATACAATTCAAATATAACTGAAATGAAATGCTTACCAACAAAATACCTATGCCTTGAGATTTCTTACCAAATTAGGGCAAAGAGGATTTTGATGGAGGAAGATGGCACCAAACCCTAGCTTCAAGAAGATGACCAGCAATGGAAGCCTAGGGTGGAGATGGTGACCTAGAATCAAGCTTCTAGCTTGAATGGCTCATAATAGAGAGAATCTCTCTTGAGGATTTAGGACTCAAGAACTTGAGGGAGAGATTCTTGTGAGAAGAGAGAGCTTGGAAATAGAGTTGATGGCTCTTCTCTTTTGATCTGAAAATATCTCCAATATGTTGCTTAACCCCTCCAAGAAATGAATCAGGATTCTATTTATAGGGGCAAGGAAAAACGAGTTCAAAAAGATCCCAACGGCTCTTTTCTGAACCAGACTAGTCGGTCAAAGAAGGATCACTGACCGACTAGTTCATCAACTAGTCGGTCAGTGAGACAACATGGACCGACTAAGTGAGGAACAGCCAAAAGGTGAAGTTCCAGGCAAAGACAACTAGTCGGTCTAAGAAGACTTGCCGACCGACTAGTTTCCCAACTAGTCGGTCGGTGAATGATCTTTGACCGACTAACGTCAAAATAGGATAGGTTGACTTCAAGATGACTTAGTCGGTTTAAGAACAAATGCTGACCGACTAGTTTCTCAACTAGTCGGTCGGTAAACGTTTTTTGACCGACTAACTTGAAACAGTAGCTCAGGCTGAAAATGAGTGAACACAACTAGTCGGTCTAAGAAGGATTACTGACCGACTAAATCGTCATCTAGTCGGTCGGTGACTCTTCTTTGACCGACTAACTGTAGTCATAGAAAGAGCTGAATTAGAGAAGGCAAACTAGTCGGTTTAAGTAGAGTTTCTGACCGACTAGATCGTCATCTAGTCGGTTGGTGACTCTTCTTGAACCAACTAACATGCACTCGAAGCCGAGGGAAAGAGCGATAGGCTTCGGGAAAGTTTCTAATGGCTTCTAAGAATATCCTAGCTCTAAGATATGAGCGAAATGAAGATTATAAAGTAAGTCCTACTCAAGGCTTAACATTCTAATCTATGAAGCTAGAAGACTATAAAATAAACCTCACGAGCCGTCTTCAAAGCTTCAATCTTCATTCCTCTTGACTTCAATATTGCTCCTTGAGCTTCAACGAAGCTCCAGGCACACGATCACGCATATTGAGAAGTCTTGAGACGTCGCTTTTGTTGTACGTGGTATTTTTGCGACGATCTCCATAACTGCGCTCACAAATTGTTAGTTCACGATTTATTTATGTTTGCTCATCATCCAAAACCAAATCCGGGGAGTCCAATACTCAACACAGCACAGCCTGCAGGCCCCGCAAACCCCGCACAGCCTGCAGTGCACCCACAGCCCGCACAGCCTCTCCCTGCCGACCCACAGCCACCACCACCGGCTCCACTGGTCGGGCCGCTTAGGATTACGTTTCGAGACGACGCACACCGCGCCGTCTTCGAGCGTATCTCCCAGCGCTCGATCGTACCCTCCAGGTTTGCACACCTCGCTGACCTAGGACGCCTGGGGGTACTTGAGGGGATGCTCACGTTGTACGACAACGTGGGCTGGCGAGATTTTCTGCAGGTGTCGGCGGATACTTTTACCCGCCCGACACTTGAGGTTTTGAGTTCGATCGCCCGGACCGACGAGGGATGCTCATTCCGGTTCATGGATCGAGAGTGCCAGGTCACTCTCGATATGATGAGAGCATTCTTCTCGTGGCCCGCTGTCCCCGGAGTCGATCGCGGTTACGGCCCCACCCATAT
Source organism: Scilla litardierei (assembly GCA_030789695.1). Classification (NCBI taxonomy): domain Eukaryota; kingdom Viridiplantae; phylum Streptophyta; class Magnoliopsida; order Asparagales; family Asparagaceae; genus Scilla; species Scilla litardierei. The sequence goes on from CM061137.1 coordinate 58,287,131, forward strand.
CCCCCCACCTTCCTTCGACGCCGGTGCCTTCTGGGCCCGGATTACGGGTCACCACGCTGCCTTTGACCCTAGTAGGGCCAAGGCCTCGGCCATTGTCCACCCCTGCCTCCGCATAGCCCAGCGCCTCATGGCGACCACCTTTTTGGCCAGATATGAGCCGGGCACGATGTCTACGCCAGAGCTCTACATGCTCTATGCGATGACACGTCCCAGAGCTCTATCTAGGGATGGAGACGAGCTTGTCCCCGCCGTCGTGATCGACATTGCGGCTTGGTTTTTAGACCGCATCATTGTATCGGTGGGCGCTCGCTCACCGATATGCTGCGGCGGTCTGATCACCTTGCTTACCATGATGACCGGCGAGGACCTACCTGACGACTTGCGACGCGTCCCGGGCCCCACTTCTCTGTCGATAGACGTTATGGCCCGGATGAAGATGCTTCGTCCGCATGGTGAGCGTCACTGGGTCTGGTTGCACGACCCTTACGGTGCCGACTACATGATTCTCCCGAGCCCTGCTGGGACTCAGATTGCACCAGCCCACATCGACTGGCTCCCTGCGATGGATGTTCTCATCCCCGCTGCCTACGTGCTCGAGGCCGAGGAGGCCGAGCAGGCCCACGCTGCCCAGGCTGCCCCCGCAGACCCTGCTGCACACCCTGCCGAGCCTGCTGCCGACCCTGTTGACCCAGTGGCCCCTCAGCCTATTCCTGATGTTTCTACCGCTCTTGACACATCTGTCCCCACCTCTGTCAGTGTCACGAGTACCTCTGCTGAGCCCACTTCCACCACTTCCGCGGCTGTCACCACTGTCACCACCACACCCACTACCACCGCTGGCCCTCTGTCTGCTGAGCCGATTTCCTCTACCCCACCCGAGCGCCCGTCGACCGTAGTCGAGTGCGGAGAGCCCTCTGTCTCCACTGCCGCTGTATTTTCTGAGAGTGTCGTGGCGTCTGTCCACACTTCTGTGCCACTGACCTCTCTGGCCGCCTCGCTGCCACTTTTGCACACTTCTTTCGCTGACGCTGCCTCCACTTCTCACCAGCCGGTGTCCCGGCCTCACACTGAGGCCAGGCCCACATTTGCAGGCACGGCACCTTTTGTCCCCTTCCCTGCTGAGCCCGTTACATACTCTACTCGCGTACGCCAGCCTCGCCCTGCACAGCCTAGACCGGTGCGTCCCTCTGCACCACCCCCGCCCGACACTGTACTGCAGAGCATACGTGCTCTTGAGTTGGCGGTGAGTGGTCTTAGAGGTGACCTTAGGACCCTGTCCTCCACCGTCTCTGCGATGGCTGGACGCTTCGAGCTGATCCCCCAGATACACTACTGCCTTACACAGGTCTTGGAGCGTCTCCCGCGCGTACCCCCACCCACCCAGCAGGTTCCCACACACACTTCCACACACACTAGACCTGCTTCCACTTCCACGCCCACCCCAGCTCAGCAGCCTACACCATCACCACCACCACCTCTGCCTCAGGACGGAGACGGCGCAGCACCACCTTCTTAGGCACCCTTGATGCCTTGATTTATTCCTGCCGTTGTGCTGCCCATTTCTGCTGGGTCCTGTTGCACTTTTTGTCCACCCCCTCCCCTCACTTATCATGGTATTCTCTTTTTGCTCATATCTTTTTATATCTTTTTGGGAGAGAGGGAGAGTTTTTGGTGACACTTTTATCTATGTATCGCTCCTATCTGTGCATGCATCATGTCCGCATCATATTTTCATTTCTTTATTTTACCTTTTTCTTTTCATTTTTCCATGCATGCATTCTCACTTGCCCCTCCCATCGCTTGTCTCTCGGTGTGCCACACTTTGCACATTGAGGACACTGTGCCATTTAGCTTGGGGGAGTGAGTTCTCACGTTCTTTTTCGATTTGCCACCTTTATTTTTAGTTTTTCACACCATTTTTTTTCGCTTTTGCACTTATTTTTCATCATTTTTCCTTTATTTTGCCATGCATCACGTTTTTCTTATTTTCCTGTGTGCCGCATTGCATAGTTTTATTTTTCCTTTATCTTTATTTCTTTCTTTTTCATCTCATGCTAGAGATGACTTTTCTATGATGATGATGACGTTGGATTTAGCTTACTCTATATGCATGCTATATTTGTCATGTCTTAGGTTTTATTTCAGATATCATATGCTATGACTTGCTTTGCATTTAGAGATAGTAACCCACACTTTTTTCACATGAAAATGGATGAAATTTTATTATTAGCCGAGTCTGAATATTCATATGTATGCTATCACAGAAAACACACCAAGATTCACGCATTGAGTGCCTATATCTGGAGTACTGATTTCTTTTCCTATATCATTTCTATATGCATGAATTGTACACTTCACTTCAGGATGATTGAATGATGTTAGCTATGATATATCTGGATTAGTTAGCCTTTTTGTGATCGAAACTGAGTAGATTAGATTACCCTGCTGAAGTTGTCGTGCATGTCTTATAGAGTGAACCGAGAGTTATATTTATTTCTTTCTCCACAAATCTTGAACATCATTTCTCTACTTTTAAAATCATTGGTGAATCTCCCCTTAGTGATTCTATTTTATGGCATTTTCCCCCGCTACTAATTCCTAGCTCCAAATCTCTTATTCTATAAAAAAAAGAAGAGAGAGAAAAACATTCTTGTACATCATTATCTCTCTCTGAGTTGGGATCGTTGTGTATATATTGCTTATTGCAAAGAAAAAAAAACAAAAGAAAAAAAAAGAGGAAAAATCCTGAATAAAAGATCCCATCTCACTTTCTTTCTTTCTTCTTTCTTTTCGTTGCTTTTGGAGCTATATGTATAAAAAATGGGGATGTAAATATTTTTTATGCCACCACGCTTATAGATAAGCTTGGGGGAGGGGATCCATTGATGTGTGAGAGAGTGACTACTTGACATTGCACGACAACCTAGGCTAAGTAATATTCTATACTCGGTGAGATTATTTTTAGTTTTACGAAATCCAGAAATCTAAGCCTAGCACTCATTTCATGAAATCCATACTTTTCTATTCTCGCTATTCTATAGTGTGATACTCTTATACTCCAGATAGAAAGCGTTCAATTGAAAAGTGTGTGATCTGTGATTTGTATACCGCTTTAAATGATTCAGACACTGTTAATTTTAAAATTATTCCGTTTTTCATGATTATATCGTTGTTCGTGGGTTTTCTATTTCTGTTTGCACTATTATACTATGATATCAAAATAAAATCCTTTGACATGAGTTTTTCGTTCGGTGCATGCTATATGAGTAAGTGAAACCCACGTCCTGAGAAAATGATCTAGTATCCTACCTCTTCGCTTCTTTCTCTCTTCTTCATTTTCATTTCGTTTTCCACTCTTCTTCGTTTTTCTTTTTCCGGTTTTCGCCGTTTTCGTTTTCCGAATCCACCGGGTTCGCCTTTTACTTATCTTCCTCGAGGACGAGTAAGAGGCAAGCTTGGGGGATTTTGATCACTCCTTATTTTACACCTTTTTTCCGCATGTTTGCATGCCATTTAGATCGCCCAAATCATGTTTTTCACGATATATCGACGATATTGCGATGCTTTTCACGATTTGTTGTTTTTGTCGCATTTCAGGTGATTTGGCGCGATTTGGAGTGATCCCGAGATGCGCTTACTCTAGACGGTCACCAACGACCTCCCTGAGGGGTATTTTGCTGTTGGAGAGGAGCGGAAGAAGAACGGACGTCGCAGGAGCGACGAGGAGGCCAAAATAAGCAGATTGGGCATTTTTTGTGTCCCACTCGGCCGAGTGGAGGAGCCACTCGGCCGACCAGCGAGACACTGCTCGGCCGACCAGTTCAGACACGATTTCTATGTGCACTCGGCCGAGCACCAAAGACCACATCGACCGAGTGAAGACATCACGTCCGCCCGAGTGGCGCCCAGACGAAGCCCCTCCAAAACATCCAAGTTACTGTTTTTCGGCTACCTGAACTTCAGAAGACCCACTCGGCCGAGTGGATTATCCCGTCCGCCCGAGTATCATGAAGTCATCGGCCGAGTGACGACAACTCACTCGGCCGAGCCGCCCCCGAAGTAGAGACCCCTGAAGGCCCTGACTTACTGGAAAATTACAGGGTTTCTCACTCGGCCGAGCGACTTTTGTCACTCGGCCGAGTGCGATGCGCTGCCTGTAGAGAAAACTGCGGAAAACAGGCTGTGCAGGGGCATTTTGGTCACAATTTTTGGACGATTTTTGGGGCTATTTAAACCCTATTTTTACCCTAGTTTTGAGAGCTCTCTCTTAGATTTTTTGCAGCTTTTTAGATTAGTTTTTTAGCTTTATTCTTGTGATTGGAGAAGGAGCAAAACTTGGATTTTTGTTGGATTAATTGAAGAACTACATTGGTTTGCATCTCTTTTCCTAAAAAATTCTATTTTTATTGTTTATATCATTGTTGTGATGAATTCTATTGCTTATCTCAACGATTATTTTTGTGATCTTGCTATGATTTGTGAGTAGTCTCCACGTCTTGGGGCGTGGGGATGAACCCTACAAGCCCACTTTCATATTTGTGACGAATTGGTAGAAATTGAGCTAGAATTGCTATTAGAGATTAGATTGGGATCAATTTACTACGGATGGCTAGGTATTCATATCAATTGGGATTTGCAAGAGATTGGATCCCAATTTTATAGGAAACCCTAGAAATCCGAATTGGGTTGGAGTCGGATTTTTCGAAGTATCGGTTTGCAAGAGATTGGACCGATACTAGGATTCCCGGTTGCAATTCTATACCGATACCCGTTTGCAAGAGATTGGACGGGTAGGAACTATCCTAATCTAGATCGTGACCGAGTTTGCAAGAGATTGGGCTCGGTGCGCGATTGGACGATGATGTTGATCCTAATGCTAGCTTCCCTAGGGTAGGGTTTTCAAGAGATTGGACCCGACCCTAGGATAGCTATAGACCGGCAACAGCGCGAGAGCGTGATCTTGGTTCTACATTCAGTTGCAACTAGTTCATCCGAATTCTCATTCTAGCAATTTTGATGCCGATGAACCACATTTATGAAGTACGGTGTGTAGCGGGGATTCCCCATTCCCTAGACGTTCTTTATTTGATTTGATATTTCGCACATTTGTCTGACGATTGTGACAGGATCGCCAAAGGCAAATTTCTCTTCTTAAACAGCCAGGTTGATCGGAGCAAGCACAGTCATTCGTCCTCCCTGTGTTCGATATCCCGCTAGCTGCTACACCGTGCACTTGCGGTAAAACTACAACCGTTCTCTGGGTGTATACTCGGGACCGATCAGGCGCCCAACCTGAGCTGAGTCTGGGCGCCCAGCGCCCAGACTGGGTGCCTGGGGGCGCCTGGGCGCTGGGCGCCCAGGTGCCCGGGCTGGGCCTGGCGCCCAGGCCTGGGCGCACCAGGCCCAGCGCCTGGGCCTGGTGCCTAGGTCGGGTCTGGGCACGCAGGTCTGGGCGCCCATGCCCAGTTTGGCTTGGGCTGGCCCCATGCCCAATATTGGGCATATGTATGAGGCCCTTTTTTAAATCTTATGTTTAAAACCCCTTTTAAACTGTGTTTCTGGACCCGTTTGGACTCGATTTGAGCGCGGTTTTCTTCGTGACTTTCACAAGAAAATCTTCTTCATTTCTATGTCTTTGTAAAATATATTTGTAAACATTTTACTATATATATATATATATATATATATTTCTATTGCATCATATGCAATAATCCACATCTTTAATATTAAAATCCATTTGCATCAAATACAAATGAACTGAGGGAAACATCCCTCAACACGACGTCTTCTCCTCGTCGTGGGGCACCCTTTGGATTTGATTATTGCCGAAGAAGGCGTCCATGAAGGTCATCAGCTCAAACCCGAAGGCATTGTCCACAAAATGGTCGATCCTCGGTTGCAGGAAGCTATCATTTGGGCAGGCTTTGTTGAGGTCAGTGAAGTCCATGCACATCCGCCATTTTCTGCTGGGCTTCTTCAACTTGACCACATTGGCGAGCCATTCAGGGTAGCTGACGCACCCGGAACCTACACCTAAATTCCACCTAGCGGTGTCACGGTCGCTAGGCGTAGTATGGCCCATATGTGTCAATTCCGGGCTTTATCTGTAAGCGAACGATGTCAGATTATAGTATAAAAGATGTCAGATCCCACAGGGACGGTGACAGTGTATTTGGGGTCTCAACTTATTTTTATATCTCGGAGTGAGATAGCTGTCGATTGGGAAAGTTTGGTTTTGATGTTTGTTGTTGAATTGGCAATAAAAAGAAACTTGGGTTTTAGGGATCACCGCTAAGACCGTCGGAGATCGATGTTGGAATATGATCCTTACATTGCATTAGGTTTAGGGGATTAATCTCTCAATTTATATCACTCTCGTGGGTTAGAATTGCGAGGTATTCTGGTTGCTCTCATCGACACAATGGCAGTAGCCATCAATGTAGTGATATAGTTCGTCGGTGGATCCCCTCAAGGCACGAACCGGGCATGGTCACGAGCCTTGTCTGAATCCACCAATTTCCCTATTCAAATCCCAAGGATACTCCTTAAGCTCATCAATTCCACAGAATGTGGGCATGATCTCAGTGCGAGTTATCCTAGGGATCCGGTAGGATCAACCGGAATACTCCACCCTTTTCCTAATTCAACCTAGAGATTCAGATCTACATTTCCCCCCTAAGATCTTAGGGCTAACCCATCAACCCTAGAAGAGACTACTCACTCATGGCGATTTTCACGAATAAAAATGCGGTTTTTATAAGAGAAAACATCGTAGCAGATTAATCGAATAAAGATTGAATGGCTTACGTACCGAAGACGAAGAAAAGCAATAACCAAGAACAATCCAAAGAAAAACACAGATTCCAAAGCGCAAATCGCAATAGAGCTCCAAAAATAATTCAATAATCTTCCAAAAACTAGGTTTAGATCTAACAAAATATTTCTAATGTCCTCCTCTCCCAAAAAGTAATTCAAAAAACTACAAAAGAATCGACTCCTCAAACGCACAACCCAGATCCATTCTTCACTCCCAAGCACGCGTCAGACGGCCACACAAACTTCCGATAATAGCATTCATTGTCGTCGACCGAGTCAGTGACTCGGTCAAGCAGAGGCTTGCTCGATCGGACTGCTCGGTCAAGCAGCCCTCCTGCTCGGTCGAGCACATTAGTGAGTTGCACTTCTCCAAAAATTGCCACTCTGTCTGCTCGGGCCGAGTTAGCCTTGCTTGGTCGAGCAACCAACTGACTCGGTGGCTGTGAGATCTGCTCAGATCGAGCAGGAGGCTGATTGAGCTCAGAAAATAAGAGCTGCTCGACCGAGCACCTTGAGTGCTCGGTCTGAGTAACAGCGTATCTGCTCCCCTTCTTCGTCTTGCATCTGCTCGACCGAGCAGCTACTCTGCTCGGTCGAGTTGCTTGGGAAAATATTAGCTAAGCTCCTGATAGCTTCTCCTCTCTTCCTGCACTCTCCTCCACTCCTCCCATGGCTCCCAAAAGTCGGCGAACCCCTGTAGAGCTTCACCAACGGGCTCACTGGCATGTCAAATGTGTCCATATCCAAAATGGGTCCTGAATCGCTCCAAAATCCCTGAAAATCCATAAAACACTACGAAACTTGAATATAACGTTAGAATCGCAATATCATAGGAAAATATGGGGTTTGGATGCAAATATGATATGAAATGTAATGGAATGATGCTATAAAAAGATGGAAAAAAATAGACACATCAAAATGCTCCAAGCTTTCCTCTTACTCGTCCTCGAGGAAGACGAAAACTAGGTACGCCGGGAGAGAAAAACAAATGGAAATAAAAAATAAAAATAAAAGGGAGTAGAGATGGATGGAGGGTGCTAAGATTGTTCAATCAGATCTCAAGCCTCAGCAGTATGTCACGATGCTTCGAATGGTAAAAACACATCCTAGTGGTATTTTCAGGTTTTACTAATCATATGTCTAGCATGCGATAGCGACAAAAACATGGATCTTCTAAAATAGTGCAATCAACGCATATCAGTCTCATGCAATCTATAGAGTCTAGCATAAAAAGAGTTGGCAATGCACTTTTCAATCAATAGATACAAATGGAGCATATAGAAATCACATCAGCATGCAATAAAGAATGGAAAGAAGTCATGCTATTCAAATATCCATTTCGAATCGTGAAACATCTCCAAAACTGAAGTATTTCGTAAAGTTCAAGCATTATCTAATCTCCCCGCTGTGCACCGTCTCCACTCTAATGGTATACTCACTCATATGATCAATTGGTTCACCCCCCAAGCTTAGCTCGAGGTGTCGCATCTAGGAATAGGATATGGAAGTTTTTTTTGTCTTTTCCCAAGTATATGTGATGCTTCTAATAGAAGGAAATAAAACTATTTTATTTCTTTCTTTTCTTTCTTTTTGTTATGAATCAACTATTGGGGGAGGAGCCCCCAACTCTTTATTTATATGCAATAGGGGAGAATACAAACATGGGATACAAAGATATGGGCCTATCTCTAGGCTAGCCCAAAATCTCAACCAACACGGTTAAATAACCGTTCACAACACTCCCCCTTATCCAGCCAAAGGTGTGGACTCTGCTCATGAATACTTCAGGAATCTGAGCGTAGGAGAGTCTCACATGGGGTGGATACTTCAGGATCCTGAGTTGATGATATTTTCCTCGTTAAAACCTTTAGCTATGGAAAACCCAGTGGGAAAAAACCATAGTTAAGGAAAAAGAGAACAAACTCTGCCAAACTCCCCCTGATCTGTACAAGCCCTAAAGCTTTCAGATCTCTTAGGCGTCTCATTCCAATCCTATGTACAAGCTTCCTAAAAGTGGCAGTAGGAAGGGCTTTAGTGAACAAATCTGCCAAATTGTCACATGATTGCACTTGTCTGAGTCGATCTTGCCATCTCTCTGTAGCTCATGCGTTCAAAAGAACTTTGGTGAAATGTGCTTTGTTTTGTCGCCTTTGATAAAGCCACCACGTAACTGAGCTATGCAAGCAGCATTGTCCTCGAACATTGTAGTAGGCTCGAGTTCTCCAGTCTTCAGTTCGGTCGTAGACAGGATGTGGTGGACAACTGAGCGTAGCCATACACATTCTCTGTTTGCTTCATGGATGGCAATGATCTCTGAGTGATTGGATGAGGTTGTCGTCAAGGTTTGCTTGATGGATCTCCAGGAAATGGTTGTCCCTCCGTAGGTAAACACGTACCCAGTCCGTGACTTCGCTTTGTGGGGATCAGACAAGCAACCTGCATCAGCATAACCAGCAAGTGTAGAGGATATCCCATTTTTGTAGAAGAGTCCCAAATCTGTAGATCCTTGGAGGTAGCGCAGAAGGTGCTTAACCCCCGTCCAGTGGCGCTGTGTGGGTGCTGCACTGTATGTGGCTAGCAAATTTACTACGAACACTATGTCGGGACGCGTGCAGTTTGTTAGATATAGTAGTGCTCCGATGGCACTCAGATAAGGAACCTCTGGACCAAGTATATCATCCCCCTCTTCCAGCAGCCGGAAGGGGTCTTTATGTGCATCCAAAGATCGTACCACCATAGGTGTACTTAGTGGATGACATTGGTCCATAGGGAATCTTTGCAACATTTTCTTCGTGTATGTAGTTTGATGTAATAGGATTCCATCTTTTAGATGTTCAATCTGTAAGCCAAGGCAGAATTTTGTTTTGCCTAGGTCTTTCATTTCAAATTCTTTTGTTAGGCTTACAGATATTTCAGTGATATCTTCAGGAGATCCTATGAGATTCAGATCGTCTACGTAGACAGCAATTATTACGAATCCTTTTCCCATTGTTCTTATGAAGATACAAGGGCAGACTTCATTGTTTGAGAATCCTTGTTGGACAAGGAACTCACTGAGTCTGTTATACCACATTCTTTCTGATTGTTTGAGACCATACAATGATATTTGTAGCTTAACAGAGTAGACGTCCCGAGGTCTATCTTTTAGTTTAGCAGGCATAGAAAAGCCATCAGGAAGTTTCATGTAAATCTCCTTGTCGAGATTGCAGTATAGATATGCAGTCACAACATCCATTAGCTGCATATCCAGGCCTTCCTTTGCGGTTAAGCTTATCAGGAATCTGAAAGTGATCGCATCCATGATCAAGGAGTATGTTTCGTCATAGTCGATACCCGGTCTTTGGAAAAATCCTTGTGCTACAAGTCTAGCTTTGTAGCGTGTGATCTCATTATTTTCGTTTCTTTTTCTGACGAATATCCCTTTGTATCTCACAGGTTTGACACCGATAGGTGTCTGGACTATTTGCACACAGACTTTGCGTTTCTAAAGTGATTCCAGCTCGGCTTCTTGACGTGCGTTTATATTTCATATATTCACGCACGTTTTCTTTTGTGTTTCTCCGTGTTTTTCCGCCGTCTCTTATTCGTTTTCGTGTATTTTCCCGTTTTCTTTCACTTTTCTTTGTTTATCCATGATTGCAGGGGATTGACCACGTAGGGGACGTTTAACGATGATATCCCAAGTCCCCGGAGCAACGGGAGAAGTCACGCGTGATCCAGGGGGTCAAACGCCAAAGAATTCATCTTTCAGCCCCTCACCCGGTCGGTTGGCCATCTCCAACCGATCGGGTGATGCACGCGTGCACCACCCGGTCTCTGCCGTAGCTCACAAAGAAGTCACCCGACCGGTTCGCAGACCGGTTCAGTGGGGGCTGTTCTCTGTCTTCTCGAAGCAAAACGCCAACCGATCGGGTGACTCTCACCCGATCGGTTCATCTGTAGCTGAAGAAGAAGAGCTGAAGACACTGACGTTGAACCGATCGATTCACCCGACTGCTCCAAGATCCAACCGGTCACTCAAGAACTCACCCGACCGGTTCATGTGATCGGGTGAAAGCTCGCCGTTTTCTGTTATTAATTTGTAACGGATCAACCGATCGGTTGACTTGTCAACCGATCGGTTGATGCGAAGGTCTATAAATAGAACCCCTAGGGTTCCAGAAACGAGAACTGTTGTTTTTTTCTACTGTTTTATTTCCTTGTGACGGCTGTAATTGTTACTCTTTTGTAAGTTTTCAGATCTTTCTAAAATTTTAGTATTGTCTTTATTACTCCATTACTTCCGCATTGCAATTGTCTGATTATGATTTCAACGGTTAAATTTCATTTAGATCGCTTTTTCATGAATTTTTGTGAGTAGTTCCCAAATCTGGGATTTTGGTAGAAACCCCTTCGGGGGCTCTTCCCGATGCGTCCATAGGGTTAGGAAATCGATAGGGAGTAGGAATCTAACGGTTACGAGGGTGTTTCATTGTCATCGGCGGGAAAAAGACCGCCTTTGACCGTTGGGTCAAGGGGGAATAAACTTGGCGGTTGACTCCCTAGCCATAGCTCACGCCCTTAGCGTAGACGCCGAATCCTAGCACACGGGAGCGGCAGGATGAGGCGTTGGGAGATATCGTTGCGGGCTTAGTGCTCTCGGGATCGATCAGTGTTAATGGACACGGGAGTGCCCATTGATCGAATCCGGGAAGTCGGGTGTATCATCCTGGGCACCGACCGGAATATCGGGCCCATGGGACGCAGGTACCACTTTCAGAGGCAACGTCTCACCATTAGACCCTAATCCCGATCGCTATCCATACCCGTAGGCCGTATTGGCGAGAGTCTCTCGTCGGGTTGGAAACCAAAGTCCCGGGTTTTCTTTCTTGTTGTTCATACCCTTTTATTTTCTTTCGTGACAACCATTCACCGATTCGGGCTAGCTCACCCCCTCGGGGTGATTTAGGTCCTACCTGACCCAAGCACAACCTCGCCTCCCTGAGTTCGATATTCCCGCACCCTACACTAACCGTGAAACTTGCGGTAAATGACACCGCGCCGCCGCGATGCAAGCGGGGCGCCGGTCAAGTTTATGGCGCCGTTGCCGGGGAGGAAACGTGCTTGTTATTTTAGGATCTCTTGAACCCTCGTGTCTAGCTCACATCCCTACCTCGCGATAATTTTCGCATTCTCCTTTTTCTTTTTTCTTTTTTATTTTTCCTTATTTTTATTTCTTATTTTATCTGTTTCTTTCCCACTTGTCGCTTCACGGGTGTTTGTTGATTTTCATGCGCAGGAGTTCAAGGAGTCTTGACGACTTGATTCCCCTCGATCCAGAGATTAACGCCACCTATAGGCATTTGGCCACCGAGAAGCGAAGAAGAGAAGATCCCGAATCCATGGAGGAGAACACCCCACCTCACAAGTCTCTGTTGGAGTACTCGATGCCATCCATCGAGTCTACTTCCGCCATCCGATCTCCAGCTATTGCGGCCCAAAGCTTTGAGCTGAAGCCGTCTCTAGTGACATGGATCCAGCAGGACCAGTTTGCGGGTGCACCCATGGAGAGCCCGATCGAGCACCTGGACTCCTTCTTGGAGAAGTGTGACACCTTCCGGATTAATGGTGTCACGACAGAGGCTATCCGTCTGAAGCTATTCCCCTTCTCTTTGCGAGACAAAGCCAAGCAATGGCTAAGGGGGAAGGACCCCAACACTTTCAACACCTGGGATAAGCTCTCCAACGCTTTTCTGACGAAGTTCTTTCCTCCGGGGAAGACCATGAAGTTGAGGAGTGAGATCTCCTCCTTCTCCCAGGCCAGCCATGAGTCCTTGCATGAAGCTTGGACGAGATATAAAGAGATGCAAAGAAGATGCCCTCACCATGAGCTTCCGAAGTGGCAGATTATTAATCTGTTCTACAATGGGTTGAGGGATGACCTGAAATCTTCTATGGACGCCACGGCTGGGGGTTCCTTCATGTCTAGAAGCGAGGAGGATGTCGGGCATATTCTGGAAAATATGGCATCCAACAATGAGCGGTGGTGTGACGAGAGAGCCACACCAAGATCCGGGGGTATACACAGAGTCGAGGACATCGACAAACTTTCAAGCAAGTTCGACTTGCTTTCGACCCAGATCTCCGCACTAATGGTAGGAGCCGGTGGGGCCGGTACACAGCAAATTTCTGCGGTAGAGTCCGAATTCTTTGGGGAATTCGACGGTGGTGACATCTCACCACCGTTGGATCAGGCGATCGCACTATTTTACAACCCTACGGGAAATGCGCCGTATCCGCCAAGGACAAATTCCAACCCGGCCTACTCTACAAACAACCGGAACCACCCGAACTTCAGTTACTGGCCACCATTTCAGCCCTCACCGCCTCAGCAGCCGCAGCAACAAACTTATCAGCCGGCTAGGCCACAGCAGAATCATGTTCCGCAGCAACCATCTCAGCAACAATCTTACGCCCCCAGGAATCAGCAGTCGTTCCAGCAGCAGCAGCAGTATGGCCAACAGAGGGCCGTCTCTCCGGTTGAGTCTCTCTTGACTCAATATATTACCAACCAGGAGAGGATCAACCAAAAGCTGGAAATGGGTCAGCGGACCCTCACGGACCAAGTAACCCAGCTGGGGTTACAAGTGGCGAACCTTGCAAGGTCACAAAACCAATTACCGCCACAACCGGAGGTGAACCCGAGGGGAGCAACCCAAACATCGGCACTCATGCACGAGCACGCAAATGTGTCCGCTATCGTTCTGAGAAGCGGGACACAAATTCCTACTAGAGTGCCCCCTAGCAACCCGGAAGCACCATTGGTCGTTGAGAAACCGATCGAAAAATCAAACGACGCCGGTGCTTCGTCATCAAATTTTATGACTCCGGAGGGAGTCTCTGAAGAAGAGAAGAAGAAGAAGGAGGAAGAGAGCCCGAAAGTGTATAAACCCGTTGTGCCGTTTCCACAACGGTTGGCTCAGGCAAAAATTGATGAGAAATATAGCAAGTTCTTCTCCATGGTCAAGGACCTAAGCCTGCAAATCCCCTTCCTAGAAGCAATCGAAACAATCCCCTCCTATGCAAAATTCTTGAAAGATTTGGTGAATAGAGGGTCTAGAAAGGAGAAAGTAGTGCTGACGGCGGAATGTAGCGCTCTTATCCAGAGGGCAAATCCGCCGAAACTTAAAGACCCGGGGAGCTTCTCTATTCCTTGCACGATCGGGGCGGTGAAGATTCATCGTGCACTCGTCGATCTCGGAGCGAGTGTAAGTTTGATGCCCTTGTCGATATACAAAAGGATAGGAATGGGTGATTTGGAGCCCACCGGCATGACCCTACAACTAGCTGACCGGTCGGTCAAATATCCGGTGGGAATTGTGGATGACCTCCCCGTGAATGTGAGAGGGGTGCATGTGCCCGTGGACTTTGTAGTCATGGACATGCCTGAAGATGCACACACCCCCATTATCCTGGGACGGCCTTTCATGACCACTGCTGGCGTTCTAATAGATGTGAAGAACGGAAAACTCTCTTTAAACGTCAGCGGAGAGAAAGTTGAGTTTGATCTGGGATTATCCATGAAGCACCCCGATCCCCCTGATGACCCTCGGTGCAATTTGCTTGAGATAGAAGAAGAAAAAGCTGCAGAGGAGAGCTCCTGGGAGATTCTCCTGAGAAACCCCCCCGATGACTTGGGGGATTCAGAAGATGGAGACGGCCCCGAGAACAAAGAAGCTGCTGGAGAATCGAGTGCAGCAAGAACGACCCCTCCCGGGTTCCCCAAGGCTCCTCCTGCGAGGAGAGCGGGGAAAGAGCCCATGGACCTCACTAAAGACGAGGTCCGGATCCTGAAGAAGATGGCGGGAAGCGCCAACACCAAGGAAAAGCCCCCGGATCCCAAGAACAAGGGGAGGGTAGTCGAGCAAGTATTTTTCCAGCCGCTGACTACTCCAAGTGCCTTCAGCTCCAATGAAGAAGAGATGCCGAACTTCGGGCATCACCCGTATCAACCACCGTGAACATCTCTTGCGGGCGTCGAGCCAACGACGCTAAACAAGTGCGCTTCATGGGAGGCAACCCATGCTCTAAACTTTTTCCCCACTTTTCAGCGTTATTTTTGACTTTATTTTGTCTATTTTTATAAATAAAATCAGTCGCGAGAACATCCGTTTGGGGACTTAAACAAATCTATTGGTTTTTGCAGGAAACAAGCCCCAACCGATCGGATGACAACTCACCCGATCGGTTGGGATGTATCAGATACATGCCGAGATCTGCCGCCATATGACCCGATCGGTTGAGTAATGAAGAGACCGGGTGGCAAACCGGGTGAGCTGGGGAGAACTCTCGGAAATTTTTGGGGAATGTCAACCGATCGGTTGAGTTCGAGCGCGATCGGTTGACGCGACCGGGTGAGCAGCCCTAAGTTTTCAGGAAAATGAATGGAGCGGCCAACCGATCGGTTGAAAAGTCAACCGACCGGTTCGCCTATAGCGTTTCTTCGGCAAGAATTTCGACCTAACCGTCAACCGATCGGGTGACAAGTCACCCGATCGGTTCGACTTAAAACCCTATATAAACCCCCCCCCCCCCCCCCCCCCCGACATCCGTTCATTTCCATCCTCGCCTGATCGCCCAAACCGCCGCCGTTTCGACTACTCTCGTGCGCCTTCCTACTTTATTCCCCAAGATCAACCTCGATCGTCTTCCCCCGCCATCTCCCTACCCATCAACCATCGATTCCCCTCCATTCCCCCGCCATCTCCCTACACACAAAACCCTAAATTTCACCCATCCTCCCCAAACATCGAAACTTGTTGAAGAGATCGCTGCGGCTTCACAGCGTGCTCCAATCGAGTAGCATCGGGGCGTCTACGAGCAACTATCTTCATCTCATTTGGGTAAACTCGCTCCTTTGCTTAATTTTATTTTTTACCCCAGATATTCCATTTGCTCGTTGGCCGTATTTCGTGTTTGTGTTGATTCATTGTACTTTTACATACTCGCGCACACACAAGACACCCGCACAATGCCTCCCCGCCGTGTTAAACCCACCGACGACAGCTCTTCGAACCCTAGGCCCAACCGTCGCGCTCGTCGCGCACAGCCCCCCGCTCAGCCCACCACCTCCAACCCATCTGCCCCCGATCAGGACCAAGCCGATCGATTCATGGCCATGATCCTCCTAGCTGGGCAGGGTGGTCGGATAACCGAGGAGTCCGTCGACCGAGACCTCCCCTTTCTTCAAAGCTTCATTCGCCACATCCGTGAAGACCCACCCGACGTCTCCGAGCTCCACATTCCACCCCCCACGACCCCTGGTCCACAGCGCAAGCCCCCGTCACCACCTCCGGAGGGTGGTGCCCCTGCTTGATCTTTCTTTCCCCCTTTTTGCCCCCCCCCCCCCCCCCCACCATATTTGTGCCCATCTGTCTTTTGGGGGCCCTGCTTTGTCTCTGTCGAGGGGGGGCATTCGCGTGTCGCCTTTTGATTTCACCTCTTTTGTTTTTGACTCCCTCTTGCACATCTCTGCATTTCATCGATCACATCATTTCGCTAGCACTTTCTGGTCTAGCTTGGGGGACGTCTATTTTGGTGTGCTGTCGTGTTTTGTTTGTTTTTCTCATTTTTTTTTGTGCTTGTTTTTCATTTTTTGAGTGTCGTGTCGTGTGGTTTTATTTTTATTTTCGTATTGTTTGATTTTGATTTTGATCTTTCTTTCTCTTTCAGTTTTATCTATGTGTTTTCCTCGTTTTCATTTCTTTTTGTGTCAGTGCGTATTCCCCCCCATTTTCATTGCCCTCCCGTACTCACTCATATTGCATTGAGGGCAATGCAAACTTCAGCTTGGGGGAGTCGCACTGTGTGCGTCGTTTGAGTCCTTCTTTTTCGTTTTTTGTGTCGTTTTCATCGTGTTTTTATTTTTTCTTTTCTTCTTTTTTTAGCTCTTTCTCCTAGAGATGAATCCTATGATGAATCGCCACAAAGTCACACACACCTAGCATTGCATCGATAATCACACTCACTAACCCTAGGATTTCGAGTCCTCTTGCATTTCACGCATCGCGGGTCCACTTAGCTTTTTGTGAGTCGTGTGGCGTGACTAGCATTTGGTGTGCTTCTGCCTTGTGATTTTACTTTATATACCTGTCCAGGAATGACCCCTAGATTATCATGCTCCGATTTGAATATGCGGTATTTGTTTCCACTATATGCATGCTATATTTGTATCGTATACTTCAATTCGCATGCGTCGGGATTCCACAACTAAGGACTAGGATAACCCATTTAGCATATGCTCTATTTAGCGAGAATAGTTTCCTTTGCCCGAGTGTTTAGATTTCGACTTCTTTTTTGTTTTACTTGGTGCAAATCCCCTCGTCGTGTAACGTTCTCCCACTTGGGAGAGTACACATGTGTATAGCCAAAAATCCAAAAAAAGGGAGAAAAGAAAAGAAAAACCCAAAAAGAAAAGAAAAGAAAAATTGTGTATAGCCCAAAAATCCAAAAAAATACAAATGCCCAAAACCCAAAAAAATTTCCGTGTGAATATTTTTTCATACTTGCCAAGAATAAAGGGAAGGCGAGAATTTACACCGAGTGTTCTTCTCCACATCATCTCAACCCCCGTCGTTATCGAAAACACTTGGCTTAGGAACTTTTTAGCTAGTATCTAGGCTATAGTGGCGTGATTTCCTTAACCCTAGTTGTGGAGTCCCCGATGCATGATACGCTTCTATTCTAACTCTTCTCATGCATGCTTGAACTTATATTCGCCGCTTAATTCAATTCGGATCGATATTTTGGGTCATATCTTGGATTTGTGTATATCGAGCCTCATAGCACATTGTAGAAAGCATCACCATTTGCTAGAACACGACCACGCTCACTCGCGCTTCACTGCGTGGACCCACGACACTTATTTGGACTCGCTTTCCTAGGTTTAGTGGTGTGATTTGGCGTTTGTTTGCTTTGTGTGTCGATTTTGATTTTTGTGGCTCTGATGGACGATCTAGGGTTTAGAGTTTTCTTTTTCTTTCTTCCTCTTTATTTTTCCCTTCCGAGCTCCTACTCTCACTCGTCTTTCTCGAGGACGAGGAAGAGTTCAGCTTGGGGGATTTTGACGTGCGTTTATATTTCATATATTCACGCACGTTTTCTTTTGTGTTTCTCTGTGTTTTTCAGCCGTCTCTTATTCGTTTTCGTGTATTTTCCCGTTTTCTTTCACTTTTCTTTGTTTATCCATGATTGCAGGGGATTGACCACGTAGGGGACGTTTAACGATGATATCCCAAGTCCCCGGAGCAACGGGAGAAGTCACGCGTGATCCAGGGGGTCAAACGCCAAAGAATTCTTCTTTCAGCCCCTCACCCGGTCGGTTGGCCATCTCCAACCGATCGGGTGATGCACGCGTGCACCACCCGGTCTCTGCCGCAGCTCACAAAGAAGTCACCCGACCGGTTCGCAGACCGGTTCAGCGGGGGCTGTTCTCTGTCTTCTCGAAGCAAAACGCCAACCGATCGGATGACTCTCACCCGATCGGTTCATCTGTAGCTGAAGAAGAAGAGCTGAAGACATGGACGTTGAACCGATCGATTCACCCGACTGCTCCAAGATCCAACCGGTCACTCAAGAACTCACCCGACCGGTTCATGTGATCGGGTGAAAGCTCACCGTTTTCTGTTATTAATTTGTAACGGATCAACCGATCGGTTGACTTGTCAACGATCGGTTGATGCGAAGGTCTATAAATAGAACCCCTAGGGTTCCAGAAACGAGAGCTGTTGTTTTTTTCTACTGTTTTATTTCCTTGTGACGGCTGTAATTGTTACTCTTTTGTAAGTTTTCAGATCTTTCTAAAATTTTAGTATTGTCTTTATTACTCCATTACTTCCGCATTGCAATTGTCCGATTATGATTTCAACGGTTAAATTTCATTTAGATCGCTTTTTCATGAATTTTTGTGAGTAGTTCCCAAATCTGGGATTTTAGTGGAAACCCCTTCGGGGGCTCTTCCCGATGCGTCCATAGGGTTAGGAAATCGATAGGGAGTAGGAATCTAACGGTTACACGGGGTGTTTCATTGTCATCGGCGGGAAAAAGACCGCCTTTGACCGTTGGGCCAAGGGGGAATAAACTTGGCGGTTGACTCCCTAGCCATAGCTCACGCCCTTAGCGTAGACGCCGAATCCTAGCACGCGGGAGCGGCAGGATGAGGCGTTGGGAGATATCGTTGCGGGCTTAGTGCTCCCGGGATCGATCAGTGTTAATGGACACGGGAGTGCCCACTGATCGAATCCAGGAAGTCGGGTGTATCATCCTGGGCACCGATCGGAATATCGGGCCCATGGGACGCCGGTACCACTTTCAGAGGCAACGTCTCACCATTAGACCCTAATCCCGATCGCTATCCATACCCGTAGGCCGTATCGGCGAGAGTCTCTCGTCGGGTTGGAAACCAAAGTCCCGTGTTTTATTTCTTGTTGTTCATACCCTTTTATTTCCTTTCGTGACAACCATTCACCGATTCGGGCTAGCTCGCCCCCTCGGGGTGATTTAGGTCCTACCTGACCCAAGCACAACCTCGCCTCCCTGAGTTCGATATTCACGCACCCTACACTAACCGTGAAACTTGCGGTAAACGACACCGCGCTGCCGCGACGCAAGCGGGGCGCCGGTCACTTCTATTGCCTGATTCCACTTTGGCCGGTCATTTCTACGTTTGCATTCAACAACGGAATGTGGATCATCATCATCGTCGCTTTCAGCGACGTGAATGGTAATATGAAACACGAAGTCATCGTCGACGATTGTACTCTTTCTGTCCAATACCTCCCCTGTACGAACATAATTTAATGATATTTCAGTTTCTCCCGGTAGTTCCTCTGCAGTGGATTCCGGGAGGGGAGAGGGTATGTACACGAGCTCGTTTCTCTGTGGGGGTATCGTCATAAGGTCTCCGGATATTTTTCTTTTTCTTGGATTTTTATCCTTGGAGCCTGGTGGTCTGCCTCTTTTCTGTTGAGGTGCAGCCACTTCTGCTGCTGGTGGATTGCATCCATCCTTTGGGATGTCAATCCTAGCTGGAGTATTTGCAGTAGGGATGTGTGACCTAACAATCTTCTGGTTGTCAGTAAACGAATCCGGTAATCTATGAACTGTGTTTTGGATGTGTAAGATCTTCAGGATCTCATCATCACATTGTTTTGTTACCTGTCCGTATTGGTCAGACTTTTTGTATCCCACGTTAACATTTGCTTCGCGCTAGACTTTTCAATGTCTAGGCCCATTTTGGGGAATTAAGTCTCATCAAAGTCACAGTCTTCAAGACATGCCTTAAAAGAGTCCCACGTTTGGGGTTCTAGGTATCTTATAATGGAGGGTGAGTCAAACGCTACATAAATACCTAGGCGACGTTGAGGACCCATCTTGGTCCTCTAGGGTGGTGCAATGGGGATATAAACTGCGCAGCCGAAGATTCTCAAGTGAGAAATGTTCGGTGACGTTCCATATGCAAGTTGCATTGGAGATAGACTCTGACCTCCCGAGGGTCTTATTCTTATTAATGATGCAGCATGCAGAATTGCATGTCCCCATGCATTCACCGGCAACTGGGATTTCATTAGGAATGGACGTGCAATCCATTGGAGTCTTTTAATTAGCGACTCAGCTAACCCGTTCTGGGTGTGAACATGCAGCACTGGATGTTCAATTTCTATTCCCGTTGCATGACAATATTCTTGAAATGACTGAGAGGTAAATTCCCCCGCATTATCCATGCGTATTTTCTTAATTTGGTTGTCTAGAAAATGCGCCTGCAACTTTATTATTTGTGCCAAAAGCTTTGGGAAAGCTAAGTTGTGGGTTGAAAGTAGACACACATACGAGTATTTCGAAGATGCATCAATCAGTACCATAAAGTACCGAAAGGGCCTACTAGGGGGTGGATAGGTCCACATATGTCTCCGTGTATTCTTTCGAGGAAGCTAGGAGACTCGATATCCACTTTAAGTGGTGATGGCCTTATTATTAATTTTCCCTTGAAGCAGGGTACACAAGGAAATTCTCCCTTCTGAAGAATCTTCTGGTTCTTCGGGTTATGCCCGTGAGATTATGATAAGATGTGATGCATCATCACAGATCCGGGGTGGCCAAGTCTATCGTGCCAAAGTGAGAATTTGGCTGATGTCGGGCGCTTCAGGTGCTCCATCAAGTTTGCTTTCTCTCTCCGAATTTTTGTATGGTAGAGGCCCGATGAAAGGCTCTCGAAACGTTCAAGTATGGTTTTAACTCCATTTTCTTGAGACGTTACATACCGTAATTCATTTTCTTTTACATTTGTTGTTTCTAAGTGGAATCTGTTAAGACGGATATCTTTTAAACTTAGTAAGTTTCTCTTGGAATTCGGAGAGTAAAATGCATCTTTAATTTTTATTTTTGTTCCTTTGGGGAGCAACAAGGTTGCATTCCCAGAACCTTCAATTATGTCTGATGGCCCTGAAATAGTATTTATAAGGTTCTTATACGGAATAATGCTATAGAAATAGCATTTGTGCTGAATGATCGTATGTGTCGAAGCACTGTCTATCAAGCAATCATGAGAGCATCCCATCTAAAAAGATGAGTAAACATTTGCGTTCAGAAAAACTAAATTTTATTCAACAGAAGTCAAATTACATAAAAGCTCTCATAAAATAGATTGTTCTTAAAATAAAATGCTAAAATGCTAAGATAAATGTACCAGGCTAATCAAGCTTATCATCTGACTCGAAGTCTTTTGCTGTGAACTTGGCTGCATGGTTCGCAGCCACCAAGTTTAATTCAGCATTCTTTTTCTTGCTTTGTTTATAAAGCTCCTGGAGATGCACTGGGGTCCTGTACACTCTGGACCAGTGGCCTTTCATGCCACAGCTGTGGTGTAACGACCACTTCTCGTTGTACGTTGTTCGTGCACGTGCTTTTGGCCGTGCACGTGCTTATTTTAGACTTTATTTGTTTGTGAACACCTTGTTGTGATATGCCGTTGTGAACGTCTCTGAGAGTAGTAAATTGTGGCACTAATTTGGAACGACGTTTCTCGAGTCGTTTTCCCACAATTTAACCTTATTCGATGAGACGTTGCGATTCTCACTTTTGACGGGAGACGTTTCTATTTTTAGTTTCGTTGTCCGACGTCGAAATTGAGATCCGTATTCTTAGTTAGCTTCCTATCGTCATCATGATCACCACGATATTTATTTTATAATTTTTGGAGGTTATTTGACCACTTTTATATTTTTAGCAAGGTTTAAAATATTTTTAATAATTAGGTTTTAAATTATTTTCGACCAAATAAAATTTATTTGAGTTTAAAACGTTTTAAAGAATTTTTGAGCCAATTTCCAGCTCATTTGGGCCCCACCTAAGCCTTAGGTGAGTTGGAGTTGGTGAGATTTGAATTTTAAATTATTTTAAACTCATGCTCCACCGTGCCCGACCGTGCCCGACCGTGCCCGATTATTTTAAATTATTTTAAATTATTTTAAATTATTTTAAATAATTATTATTTAAATTATTTTAAGCCTTAGGTGAGTTCGCAGCCCCACCGTGCCCGACCGATGCTCCCGCCCGCACCCGCCTCGTTGCAACGTTGCAACGTTGCAACGCTTGCCCGCAGCGCCCGACCGACAGTTCCTTCCGCATCCGCCCGCTCCGACCAAAGCAAGTCCCCGCACCAAGCCCCCGCCCGCACTACGACTGACCCCAAGCGTTGCACAGTGCTGTGCGCTGTGTCTGACCGAGCCAATCTCTCGGTCAGGCTAGTGTCCGACCGAGAGCCACTCGTCGCAACCCCGCACCCGTCGCACCGCTTGCCACCGTGGGCCCCCCAAGTTCTCCAGAGATATTGTGGGTCCCCTATTGGTCCCTAGAACTACTGTGGGCCCCACCTAGGTGCTTTCTCTCCGACGATTTGCCGTGTACGACGTTGCGACACGTCGTAGCCCGTCGTCGCACGTGCTAGCTTTGGAATCTGGATTCGTTGCTCCGGTTGCTGCTCTAAATTTTCCAGCAAGGAATCTATATTTGGAATCTGGACTTGGAGCGCGTTCTTCTATTCCAACCCCTGGCATCGCTACCCGACGCCAGTGTAGCTTTCGCGTCGTGTTGAGGTAACGTTTTGCACCCTTAGGACCCCCAACCTATTGCCTGTTAATCAAGACTAAAATTGATGTTTTTAAAATGTTTTAAATGTTTTAAATTCACTAATCAAGATTAATAATATGTACTTTAGGCCGGTGGACTTGTGCACGTAGGTTATCTGTGACTTGGACTCTCTTGGACGGTGTTTCTCAGACGTTGTACTTGCAGGCAAGTGAGACTTGCCAACTCTTGTGTAGGGCCATGTTTTAGGCCACTTCCTTGTTTTTAGCGTAAAAGAGACTAGTCAGTGAAATGATAGCTGGCTAGACGCCTACTTGATCTAGTTTGACAACGAAACTAGATCCGTCACCTAATTGATCTAGCTTGACAACGAAGCTAGATCCAACCCTTTAAACTTGTTGTTCATGCATACTAAACTGTCACGTTTACTTTCCTTACCTGTACGCCTTACTACTTGCCATGTCATGTCATCCATGCATTGAAGGTTGCATTCGTAGCACACGCTACAATACTTGTACTCGTACTTCCTTGTCCGGCTAGGTGCACCCATATGCCATACTTGTTAAAAACACTTCCTGGCTCGTGATCCAGAAGCGAGCATTCCGTGTTCGGGGGTAAGGCCCAAGCTCGATACACGTGGAGGGGTAGGGATAAACGGTCACCTGAGCTTAGGAGTGGCCCGATCAGCCACTCTAGCCAGAAGGCGGAATCTCTGTGCACGAGGTGCTTACTTTACTTGTCTTGTACTAGTGAGTGTTACTTGTATAACTTGTCATCCATGCCATGTTTAAATGCCATGCTTGTACCTTACTTTACTCTACTTTACTTGTTGCACTCATACTTTAACTGCCATGTCTTTGCATTCATGCTAGAACTGCTAGGTTGCTTTACTATTGCCTACTTTCAGTTTCCTTGCACAAGTCTCTTGTAGACTTGCTGACATGTGCCCCTTGCTCTTTTGGGTGTCACATGTTAGACCCTGAGCCAGAGACCGTTGCTGTGTACGTGATGTTTTGCTGACGCTGAGTCTGAGTCCATGTTTGCCCAGGAGGAGTTTTGTGGACACCGGAGACCTTTCTTGGTGACTTTGCTGAGTTTCTTTTGTTTTAGGTTTTGTTGTTAGTTGTCGGTGCGTGGCACCTTTGTTTTGTACGCTGTACTTTTGTTGGCCATGTTTGGGCCTTTAGACTCTTTTCTTTTTGCCTGGTGGCTTTTTCTGTGATGTTGAAACTTATTTTATGGATATTCTGAGATATCTCTTTTGTCTCATTTCATTATTATTATCTTTGTTTCGTTCGCGTTGCAAGGACCTGCAGTTTTAAATTTGATTGACGCTTATCGGACTTGCAGCTTTGCAGCTTCAAGTCCGAGCGGACCTTCTCACGCTTCGCCTCCATATTTTGGGAAGCGGGGCGTGACAGGTTTTGTTGGTGGCCCATTCAGGTCCAGTCTTGCAATTGCGAATTAACGGAACAACGATAATAACGGAATGTCCATTAAATAAATTGCAACATCCGAGTAATAAGCCCTGAGTCTAGTCGTTTTCCTATGTCACTAGGGGTAAGAAGACTTAGTTAGACGTATGTGCTTGCTAGTTAGAGGCCTCTGATTGTTAGTTAGACTCCCTGTTAGCAATTGATTTAATAGTCGTAGGAGTTACCTTAGTGGTTCATGTCTAACTCTAACCATATTATATATCTAGAATTTCCCTTAGTCGTTCGCTTGGGTTCATCGATTTCGGACCAAGCTGAACGCATTTCATTACCGTCTAGCTCCTCAGAAAGTCTTAGCGCTAGTTCTTAGTCTTTAGTTGGTCGACCGTAGGAGTTTCCCGTAGATTCTCCTGATTCATATCCTAGACGTATGTATGTTTTGATCATCCGACCAATTTCCTTGCCTCGATTCACGAGATCGCCTCATAACGATCATCGTCAATCCTCGAACCTCCCCATTACAAACCTTGAATCTTCTGAAAGTATTTTTCGAATTCCTCTTTTCCTAAGTTTAAATTGCTCAATTTTTTTAATATATATATCTTATATTTCATACTTCTTCGTTGACTTGAATTCTTAAAACTTTTTGTCGAAATTTTGAATACTAGGTTATGGTGTTTTCCCAGCCTACACTTTTGTACCTATGAAAATACACTTTCCATTCATATACTAATTTTATTCTGAACCGTACTTTTATTTTGTCCAATTCGACTTATAATGTTCGTTTCTTATTTATGCCATTCATATACTTTCCAAGTCACTTGGGATTTCAGCTTTCAGCAAGTCGATTTTATGCTCGTCGTTTTCTCTACTTCAGATTTTTTTTGTAAAATTACTATTTCATAACCACTTCCTGATTTAGACCCTCCATGATTTGATTTTAAAGCTTTGCTATCAATTTTGATAATTCTACTACCAAGGTATTATTATTATCCTTACGCTCACCATACATGCTTTTAGGGAAAAAAAAATTTTCTAGACCAAATGGAATTTCAATTATTTTTATACCCGTGCCAGGCTCGTTGTGCTCGTATGCTAAGAGCTTTGTGTAAACCAGTTTTAATTTTTGCACATCCTGGTTCCTCTAAAAGTAGTTCCAATATTGATCATTTTAAATTTTCTTTCTATGGCTTAAAGACTTTGAACGCGTTTAACACGAGCTTAAATTCTTCAGTTACTTTAATTTCATTCTTTGAATTTCCAAAATTTTTGCCAAATTATATTAAATTACTGCCGTATAATATTTTCTAAAAACTACGTTCTTAATGTTCGTGTGAATGATTTACTTCCTTTTCTTAATGATTTGCGATAAGCCAATATAACATTTTCTCTTATTATGAATATTCGACTCAAACTTATTTTGAACAACTCGTTTTATCGACCTCCAAATGTTTTTATACAGACAAGGATTCCAACTTTTGAAGAACAATAGTTTTCAAATTTCGCGTGTTTTAGCTTATGATATTTCATTTCTCCATCCTGTAAGTACCACTACATCTCCCTCTCCTCTACCTAAACATTCACCAGTGAATCACTGTTTCACCTAACCAAGCTGTCTCCTTGTATTCGTCCTATCTAAACTCGTGCTTATTGTAACGGCCGCTTTCAGACTATTCGTATTTCCTGCGTGCACGTGCCTGACGTGCACGTATTTTATTTGGCTATCTCTGAGCTCCGGCATGTGCGATGTGATATGCTGTTGTGATCGTTTTGGGATGTAGAATTTTATGGAAAATTATTAGGAACGTCTTTTCACTGCTCGTTTTTTCGCGAAACGACTTTGAACGATAGGGGCGTTTTAGTCATTTGACTCAAAACACCGTTTCCAATTTTACGTAAGTTCTCGGTAGGCGTCACGCACGATCAAGCTCCGTAGATCTGTGCGTCTCGTCTCCACGATCGCCCCGGTATTTTCGGATCATTTTCCGACGCCCGGTTTGAGAGGTATCGCCCGGATAAATCTGGACCGTTGATTTGCCCTGACCAATTTCGAAATTCAAATTGATTAGCCAAATCTGGCTATATCCCAAATTATTTGCATACGTATCCATCCAAAACTGCCTTTTCTATTGACACCTAGATTTTCCCCCAAATTGTACTCCCTATCTCTCTCTATCTCCCACACTTAACCCAAAATCCCCAAGTTAAATATCAAATTAAACTATTATTAAAAACCCTAAGCTTTATTTCTATTCACGTGCAAATCCTAGGACCTAGGTTTAACAAGCTTCATCGCCAGCCGCCGCAACGAAGAATTTTCCCCGAGCCTCGACTCTTCCCCTCGCAGCTCGACCCCGACGACCGGCGGCCTTTCCTCCGACCACCCACCCTCGCGAGGTCGCCGTTCACCGCCCGACGTCAGCGACTGTCGCAGCAACGAGTCGCAGGCACCGCCCCGCTCGACTGGGCCCTCGCACGACGCAGCCAGCGCCTCCCGATCGCGACGACCGCCGTTCGACATCGCCGTCGACTCCCCGCGACCGCACTTCGTCCGCCAGCCACCGCAGACGACCGGGGGTCTCCGTTCACCCCCCCCCCCCCTGACGCCGTGCAGAACCCCCCGACGGCCTGCTCTCGCCGCGGCAACGACAGCCGGCAGCCATCTCCTTCGTGTGGAGAACGACAGTAGCTGAGCGGCTCTTTGCGGTCGTCGCCTGACATCGAGTGTCGCCCGACCACTCCGGACCCTTCTCAGCCACAGCGACACCGGAGACCACCCAGATCCGGCAGTCTCTTCCCGTAACAGCAGCAGCGGTAACACAGACCACCGCGATGCCGTAGTTGCCGGTCACCGCTCGATTCTTGACCGCTGCACGCACCGTTCAGATCGTCTACAACTCCCCACCGCCCGCGTCCTCGCCGTAACACCTGAGATCGCATCCCCACCTACGACAATCGCATCAGCAACGTATTGAACTCAAGAGTTGTGAGTTCTAAGCATTACATCTTTATGTTTGCTTCCAATTTTTAGTCTGTTAGTTTCTTTGTTAGCAGTACGTATGGGTTTTCTGTTATATCGGTAGTTTTGAAGCACTCATGTTAGCAGAGCACATGTTAGTATAGGTATAATAAGCTGTTAGTGAATCAGTAGGTTAATATGTTAATCAGTAATTATTTTCTGTAGCAAGTTAGTGTATACACAGCCTCTATATGTTTATATTGCAGGGAGGAGTGGTTGGCTTTACTCGTTGACTTACATAACTATAAGCCTCACTATACTAGGTAAGTTTGATTATTAATGAGGCCAAGTACGCAAGAGTAACTATAAACCTATATACATTACCATCATATTCATAAGTACAGATTATAAGTGTTGCTGTATAAGTCATCATATATTATAATAGTGATAAGTTAAATTTAGTTTAGGACCTTCTAGCTGATATTACGAGACCTTTGACGTAGAAAATTCACGCCTCCGTGACGACCGCGTACGCACCCAAAACTCTCATCGCTTCAGTTGAGGAACCGACGAGGCCGTGCCGTTTCAGATCCGTCACCGTTCAGAACCGACACCAGGTCCCCGCTCAGTGGTCGTTTCAGGTTAGTCCCCTAACATGTAGCAAAAACCCACACCGTAGCAAACTGAAAACCTAATCTAAAATCTGTCAACGTGAACTAAATTTACTTTCTGCATCTGTAAAACGTTGCCCATCGTAGAAATCGCCCATCTGACAATTTTCTGTGCACATAGGGTAGTGGTCGATTTAGGTTGATAAAACATCAAAATTGTGACTTTAACGATTAGGGTAGTCCCGGCAACCTAGAAACAAAACCTAAATAGGTTTATTGAAAATCGTGACCTGACACCGTCGCCGTGACCCCTTTTCAGACGGACTACCGCGGACGCGACGACTGGACGAGACGCCCCAGACGGACGACACACTCGCCACCGCAGGCAAGTGTACTCACTTGCTCTTTCGGCCGTGCCTAGGCCTTAGACTGTTAGAACTATTAAACTGTGAACAAAGAGAACCGGACGTGAAATGATAGCGTCTGGGACGCCGCTGACGACTTAGACTTGACGACAAATTCTAAGCGTAACAACAATAACTTTTGACACCGTAGGGTTATTTTGCGTGTGCGTGCGTGTGGACACCCTAGAAGAACTATCCCTGTCGTGTCACGTCGTGTCTTGTTTTGCACAGCCTGCGGGCAATAGGGCACTCTCTTAGTGATCCCTTGTACGGATACACAGCCTGTGGGCAGTGAGACGCTCACCTAGCAGAGTGAGTGATCTTTGTTACGGAACACCTACGGGAAGCTCGGCACCCACCTAGCAGAGTGAGTGTCCCAGCAGACCGAGAGGATAGAGACGCTCACCTAGCAGAGTGAGTGGTCCTATACAGTAGTACGGTTTCATCCACGAGGCGTTCATCGCTCACCTAGCAGAGTGAGAGATACGCTACCGATCGTGGGGATTGAGGCACTCACCTAGCAGAGTGAGTGGCCCTATATTGTCTTGTCCTGAGTTCTGGGGTTTGTGGTAGGGTTGAGCGTGCGCACTGCAAGAGGGTCTGATCCCCCTCGAACCGTAAGGCGTGAACCCTTCATGTCACAATTGTCTTGTCTTGTCTTGTCCTGTCACGTTTCGTCTTGTCACGTCTTGTCTTGACACCGGTTAGGCTAGTCCCGTAGTTGGTGGCACACGCTACGACTATTGCTTATTGCGTTTTACTTTCCTGCTGCGTTTACTTTCTGTTGTCACTCTGTTATAACCCCACCATGCTAATCAACCAGTAAACCGTTGTTTAATAGTTTGGTGCACTTGCAGTAGAGTCTAACCTCCTTTTTGTAGACTTTACCTGACGTACAGTTCCTTTCTTTGGGTGCTGTACGTCAGGTGTCGAGACAGAGTATGTTGACGAGGTGGACCTGTCAGAGTACGTAGTGCCGGAGGACGACGATCCTGAGTACGTGCCCGAGGAGGACCAGAGCTAGAGATCTTCACGTTGCTGATTCAGAGGTTTCACTGTAGTTTAGTTGGGTGCGTAGCACCGTTTACTTTCTGTTTAGGTTGGGTGCTTGCACCATTAGTTTACTCCAGTTTTTTTGTAGCCGTGTTGGCTTTTGTTTAGACTATCTGTACTTTTCTGATATCTGTGGAATAAAATGAATGCATCTCTTTTTGTACTTTTGTTGTTCCGTACTAACCTGCAGGGACATGTTCCTTCGTCTTGGAGTACCACACAGACGCTTATTGGGTCCAAGCTTCACAGCTCCGGCCTAAGCGGGCCTTGTCACGCTTCGCCTCCGTATTTTTGGGAAGCGGGGCGTGACAGGTTTTAGTGGTGGCCCATGCAGGTCCTCTTTCTGCAAAAGTTCGGAACGATAGAAGTATTAACATTCATTCTTTCCATTCAGGAATATGTATGAGTCTAAGTTGTGTTTTTCCTGTCGTTAGGATGGTGAGAGGACGTGAGCTCGAGACGGACCTTCAGCTGACAGGACCATGGATGGACGAAGTGGCAAATTCCGCCAATTTCTGGGCGTGATGAGAGAGATGCTGGACGTGCAACATCAGTTGGTTCAGCAGTCCCAGCGTGCTGCCCAGACTCCCCCGGTTGCACCACCACCGCCTCCGCCTGCCCCTCGAGCTGCTCCAGGAGTGAAGCAGTTCAATGAGCTCCAGCCGAGGACATTTTCGGGGAAAGAAGGACCCCTAGCTGCTGACGAGTGGATCCAGAGCACGGAGGAGAAGTTAGTTGCTATGAAGATTCCTGATGATACCCGAGTGGAGATAGCAAAGATGCAGTTGACAGAGAATGCCAGGAACTGGTGGCGCATTGAGGAGAGGCGCCTGCTGAAGCCAGTGGAGTGGAAGACCTTCCGCTCGATGTTTAAGGATAAG
Source organism: Scilla litardierei (assembly GCA_030789695.1). Taxonomy (NCBI): domain Eukaryota; kingdom Viridiplantae; phylum Streptophyta; class Magnoliopsida; order Asparagales; family Asparagaceae; genus Scilla; species Scilla litardierei. The sequence goes on from CM061137.1 coordinate 58,317,410, forward strand.
TATTTCACCAAGTCTGCCAGGAGGGAGCTGTTGAGCAAGTTTATAGACCTGAAGCAAGGGGATATGACTGTCGAGGAGTATGAAGCTGCGTTCGAGATGCTGAGTCGTTTTGCTCCGCATATGGTAAGGAAGGAGGAGAAGCGAGCTGATCGCTTTCGTCAGGGACTGCGTCCGAAGATTCAGGCTTCTAGGTCTTCGACGAATTTCACGACGATGAGAGCAGTGCTGGATGCCGCGAAGAATCATGAGATTATTTCACTCCTACCTGACCCTTCAGCTGATAGAGGAAAGCGTCCTATGGAGCAGTATCGACCGCCTGCTAGGCCGACGATGGGGCCAGTTCAAACAGTGCCATTCAAGAGGCCTGGAGGACCTGCACGGCATCAGATGAAGGGCCCATGTTTTTTCTACGGCAAGCCAGGACATCAGCAGAACACTTGCAGGAAGAAGCTGGGTTTGTGTCTGGCATGTGGAGCTGCCACGCACGCCTTTAAAGATTGCCCGAGGTATCGTCATACTGAGGGTGGAGCACCTGCCCCTACCCAGAGAGGAGCTGTTGTCCGTGGAGCATATGTCATGACAGTAACGGATGGCGTCGTTGCAGGTAACTCCATAGTTTTGAATCTTTCATATTATAGTTTAGCTTATTTTTGGCTGCTTATGTATGTTTCAAAACTTTTGTTCCCTTCAAATCAAACCTTTAATGTTTTGGGTTTAGCTCACAAAGATCACAACCCACCTACCTCCCCTCATCCAATATCACAACTCCACACGTTCTTTTCCAATGTTTTAAAATATGTCTTATCCCTTAAATTTTCTTTTCTTTCCCTCTTCGGGAGTGTTATTTTTTTTATTGTTATGATGCTGTTAGTACTAGATACTTTGTTATAGGGTTATGTTACGGGTAGGCTCAGAGTGAGATGAGATATGTTGTATCGATGATTAGTTGGTTTTGAATAAACAAGGATATTAGATCAGATTACTTTGGATGAAAAGAATGAGGCGACCAAGACTTATTAATGATACCAATGTGCGACGGACTTGATGGGGACTCGGAACGAATGAGATTAGACACAGTGAGGTGAGTACTTAATCGACCTGAAAATTGGACGAGTGGTAGATAGGAGTGACTATGGAGGTATAGTATGAGTTAGGGCGATCATGAGATTGAGTAGAGCTTTTATTAGCATTAAGACTGATTGTTGAGTTGACATGAGAAGACATTGGGAGTAACACGACGTGTTGAGATGGATGAATGGTTAGGTAGGTGGACTTAGTATCGGTTGGGATTAGTTATAGTGGGTGGGAGGAGATGTGATCTTGGTAATCCAAATTTATTGGCGGATAAATTATGGGAAGATATGACAAGAATATATTGAAGACACGGAGAATGTTGGTTTGCGGAGGTATTATAAGATCGACAAAGTTTTTGTCTTGGATTGGTGATTGACTAGAACATCCTTTCAGCGATTATTAATATTGAAAGAGATTGAGAAATTTAAAAGATGTTATTGAGCGATGATGTTTAGCGGAGTGGTATGGTTTGAGAAGATGATTATTATTTTTGGGAGGACTTGGAGTTGGAAATTCGAACAGTAGTGACGGGTCTATAGTAAAGTATTAAGAGAGGAGTTTAGTCGAGGCTTTTTCCAGTGAAAAGATGGATTATGATGGATTATTGAGGAACGATGTTCGAAGTTGCAGGATTAGAAATTCTTATGGGTAGACATGATAGTTGCGGGTATACGGTTATATGGGTAATATTATTATTAGTGTGAGTGATTCTGAGGGCGGAATCATTTCTAAGGTGGGTAGAATGTAACGGCCGCTTTCAGACTGTTCGTATTTCCTGCGTGCACGTGCCTGACGTGCACGTATTTTATTTGGCTATCTCTGAGCTTCGGCATGTGCGATGTGATATGCTGTTGTGATCATTTTGGGATGTAGAATTTTATGGAAAATTATTAGGAACGTCTTTTCACTGCTCGTTTTTTCGCGAAACGACTTTGAACGATAGGGGCGTTTTAGTCATTTGACTCAAAACGCCGTTTCCAATTTTACGTAAGTTCTCGGTAGACGTCACGCACGATCAGGCTCCGTAGATCTATGCGTCTCGTCTCCACGATCGCCCCAGTATTTTCGGATCATTTTTCCAACGCCCGGTTTGAGAGGTATCGCCCGGATAAATCTGGACCGTTGATTTGCCGTGACCAATTTCGAAATTCAAATTGATTAGCCAAATCTGGCTATATCCCAAATTATTTGCATACGTATCCTTCCAAAACTGCCTTTTCTATTGACACCTAGATTTTCCCCCAAATTGTACTCCATATCTCTCTCTATCTCCCACACTTAACCCAAAATCCCCTAGTTAAATATCAAATTAAACTATTATTAAAAACCCTAAGCTTTATTTCTATTCACGTGCAAATCCAAGGACCTAGGTTTAACATGCTTCATCGCCAGCCGCCGCAACGAAGAATTTTCCCCGAGCCTCGACTCTTCCCCTCGCAGCTCGACCCCGACGACCGTCGGCCTTTCCTCCGACCACCCACCCTCGCGAGGTCGCCGTTCACCACCCGACGTCGGCGACTGTCGCAGCAGCGAGTCGCAGGCACCGACCCGCTCGACTGGGCCCTCGCACGACGCAGCCAGCGCCTCCCGATCGCGACGACCGCTGTTCGACGTCGCCGTCGACTCCCCGCGACCGCACTTCGTCCGCCAGCCACCGCAGACGACCGGGGGTCGCCGTTCACCCCCCCCCCCCCCCCCCCCCCCCCCCGACGCCGTGCAGAACCCCCTGACGGCCTGCTCTCGCCGCGGCAACGACAGCCGGTAGCCATCTCCTTCGTGTGGAGAACGACAGTAGCTGAGCGGCTCTTTGCGGTTGTCGCCTGACATCGAGTGTCGCCCGACCACTCCGGGCCCTTCTCAGCCGCAGCGACACCGGAGACCACCCAGATCCGACAGTCTCTTCCCGTAACAGCAGCAGCGGCAACACAGACCACCGTGATGCAGTAGTTGCCGGTCACCACTCGATTCTTGACCGCTGCACGCACCGTTCAGATCGTCTACAACTCCCCACCGCCCGCGTCCTCGCTGTAACACCTGAGATCACATCCCCACCTACGACAATCGCATCGGCAACGTAGTGAACTCAAGAGTTGTGAGTTCTAAGCATTACATCTTTATGTTTGCTTCCAATTTTTAGTCTGTTAGTTTCTTTGTTAGCAGTACGTATGGGTTTTCTGTTATATCGGTAGTTTTGAAGCACTCATGTTAGCAGAGCACATGTTAGTATAGGTATAATAAGCTGTTAGTGAATCAGTAGGTTAATATGTTAATCAGTAATTATTTTCTGTAGCAAGTTAGTGTATACACAGCCTCTATATGTTTATATTACAGGGAGGAGTGGTTGGCTTTACTCGTTGACTTACATAACTATAAGCCTCACTATACTAGGTAAGTTTGATTATTAATAAGGCCAAGTATGCAAGAGTAACTATAAACCTATATACATTACCATCATATTCATAAGTACAGATTATAAGTGTTGCTGTATAAGTCATCATATATTATAATAGTGATAAGTTAAATTTAGTTTAGGACCTTCTAGCTGATATTACGAGACATTTGACGCAGAAAATTCACGCCTCCGTGACGACCGCGTACGCACCCAAAACTCACATCGCTTCAGTTGAGGAACCGACGAGGCCGTGCCGTTTCAGATCCGTCACCGTTCAGAACCGACACCAGGTCCCCGCTCAGTGGTCGTTTCAGGTTAGTCCCCTAACATGTAGCAAAAACCCACACCGTAGCAAACTGAAAACCTAATCTAAAATCTGTCAACGTGAACTAAATTTACTTTCTGCATCTGTAAAACGTTGCCCACCGTAGATATCGCCCATCTGACAATTTTCTGTGCACATAGGGTAGTGGTCGATTTAGGTTGATAAAACATCAAAATTGTGACTTTGACGATTAGGGTAGTCCCGGCAACCTAGAAAAAAAACCTAAATAGGTTTATTGAAAATCGCGACCTGACACCGTCGCCGTGACCCCTTTTCAGACGGACTACCGCGGACGCGACGACTGGACGAGACGCCCCAGACGGACGACACACTCGCCACCGCAGGCAAGTGTACTCACTTGCTCTTTCGGTCGTGCCTAGGCCTTAGACTGTTAGAACTATTAAACTGTGAACAAAGAGAACCGGACGTGAAATGATAGCGTCCGGGACGCCGCTGATGACTTAGACTTGACGACAAAGTCTAAGCATAACAACAATAACTTTTGACACCGTAGGGTTATTTTGCGTGTGCGTGCGTGTGGACACCCTAGAAGAACTATCCCTGTCGTGTCACGTCGTGTCTTGTTTTGCACAGCCTGCGGGTAATAGGGCACTCTCTCAGTGATCCCTTGTACGGATACACAGCCTGTGGGCAGTGAGACGCTCACCTAGCAGAGTGAGTGATCTTTGTTACGGAACACCTACGGGAAGCTCGGCACCCACCTAGCAGAGTGAGTGTCCCAGCAGACCGAGAGGATAGAGACGCTCACCTAGCAGAGTGAGTGGTCCTATACAGTAGTACGGTTTCATCCACGAGGCGTTCATCGCTTACCTAGCAGAGTGAGAGATACGCTACCGATCGTGGGGATTGAGGCACTCACCTAGCAGAGTGAGTGGCCCTATATTGTCTTGTCCTGAGTTCTGGGGTTTGTGGTAGGGTTGAGCGTGCGCACGGCAAGAGGGTCTGATCCCCCTCGAACCGTAAGGCGTGAACCCTTCATGTCACAATTGTCTTGTCTTGTCTTGTCCTGTCACGTTTCGTCTTGTCACGTCTTGTCTTGACACCGGTTAGGCTAGTCCCGTAGTTGGTGGCACACGCTACGACTATTGCTTATTGCGTTTTACTTTCCTGCTGCGTTTACTTTCTGTTGTCACTCTGTTATAACCCCAGCATGCTAATCAACCAGTAAACCGTTGTTTAATAGTTTGGTGCACTTGCAGTAGAGTCTAACCTCCTTTTTGTAGACTTTACCTGACGTACAGTTCCTTTCTTTGGGTGTTGTACGTCAGGTGTCGAGACAGAGTACGTTGACGAGGCGGACTTGTCAGAGTATGTAGTGCCGGAGGACGACGATCCTGAGTACGTGCCCGAGGAGGACCAGAGCTAGAGATCTTCACGTTGCTGATTCAGAGGTTTCACTGTAGTTTAGTTGGGTGCGTAGCACCGTTTACTTTCTGTTTAGGTTGGGTGCTTGCACCATTAGTTTACTCCAGTTGTTTTGTAGCCGTGTTGGCTTTTGTTTAGACTATCTGTACTTTTCTGATATCTGTGGAATAAAATGAATGCATCTCTTTTTGTACTTTTGTTGTTCCGTACTAACCTGCAGGGACCTGTTCCTTCGTCTTGGAGTACCACACAGACGCTTATTGGGTCCGAGCTTCACAGCTCCGGCCTAAGCGGGCCTTGTCACGCTTCGCCTCCGTATTTTTAGGAAGCGGGGCGTGACACTTATCGATCCTCCTCTCGTCACGCTTCCGATCTCTAATCTTCCTTTATTGCTTAGGCTTTAGTGCCCGTCAATGTCTGTGTCAACTCTAAGTTGTTAGGAGACCTTGGACCTTGTGAGGTAGTCGTAGTGCACGTACCTAAGTTGTGTACGTGGGCTGAATGTGTATACCCCCATATTATATTGATGCTTGCCTATTGTGTGATATATATATATATATATATACACACACACACTAGTCATAACCCGTGCCCGCGGGCACAAGTCATTTAAGATTTCCCCCGCGAAATCTTTGTTACCATCCATAGTCAAAATTTAACAGAACAATAAATTAGTGTAAAAATATTTAGCTGCATGGGCGCCATAGGCGCTGAACAATAAATTCGACGTTGAACAACAAATTTGGCGTCCGTGCCTTTGGCGCGGAACAACAAATTAGCGTAAAAAATTTAGCGGGCGCCTTCGGCGTGGAACAACAAACCTCAGGGTATTTTTACGCTAATTTGTTGTTCCGCTAAATTGTTTTACGCTAAATTTTTTATTTTCGCCTTCGGCGCGAAACAACAAACCTCAGTGTATTTTTACGCTAACTTGTTGTTCCGCTAAATTGTTTAATTTAATGGATCATGATTTTCCATAATCTTTCCCAAGGCACTTTTAATTTCAAAGTTTAGGTTCCCAAGACACTTTTCTCCCCAAATTTAATCTTCATAATGATTCCCAAGGCACTTTAACCCCAAATTTAATTTCCACATTCTTGTCCAAGACACTTCTAGTTTCAAAGTTTATGTTCCCAAAGCATTTTTCCCCAAAAAATTTCACAAAATCCAATCTCAACCATTGATTTACTAAGATCAAATCTCAGTCACTCTTTATCTTGTCCTAGTCAGCCCTAGAATTCAAAAAACACTGTCAAATGTATAATAGATATATATATATACTCGGAGTTATTCGTGATATTATGAAGTTGTTTGTGTGTTATTATTTATAGATTTGGGTGTGGTTAGCTATACCATACTAGGGATGCCTGTGTATATAAGAGTTAGTGTTGGAATATCTGATGGGGTGTATGTAGTTAGAGATACTTATAATGGTTGAAATAAAATGATTGGTAAAGCTATGTGCATGCTAGGTGTGATAATAATAAGTGTACGTATAATTAAGTGAGTAGGCCTATTGAGCGACCCATATATTAGTACGTGTGAGTATGTGCTCGTAGGTAGATATGTATTGTGTTTAGACGTAAGTAGTTATGTTTCGTTGCATGAGTATATAGGTGATATACATATGGTAGTAGGATTATAATTTTGATTGGTACCGCTTGCTTTTACGGGATGTTGCATGCGTGCATACCGTGAGGTATACACGACTATTGCACATCTTATTTATGTACGTATAGATGTGTTAGTATACTAATTATAGGTAGTAGGCTATGGTGTGAATATATATATGTTACATGTGTGTGACTATACGATGAATGCGTATGCATGTATTAGGGAGTGTATTATAATTATACGTGTGCTGATGTCTCTATTATTATTATTATGGTATATAGAGTGATTGAACTATGTGCGTATTACCTGACTAATATTAAGCGTGATTGACTTATGGTATGTATATGGTTGTATTGGTAGACGTATATATATCGGAGTGGTATTAGTATAGGTATAGATACCGTGTTACGTATGTAGAATATTCTGATCTGTGTATTGAGTCTCACTCAAGCTTGAGTGGGTATACTCTATGTATATTGTTATGTATGTCTGTAGTTTGCATATAACGATGTTTGATGTATGTATAGTGATAGGAGTGTTTGTGCCTGGTTGTGTTACGCACATGATTGTGGGTTGTCATACCAGTATATAGTTATAGGTGTTGGTCTTGCGGTATAGCTATTTACTAAGGATTTGCCTGTGTGAACGTATGTGTACTAGATAAACTAGGTGTGTAGATGTACTGGATATATGATGGTATGATTGGTGTATGTAAATGAAATGTTAGCGTGTATGGGTGTGCACCAGCACGGGTAAGTATGTGCTTAGTTATAGGTATTGGTGACTATGGTATATGTGGCGTGCCGTAAATACATTTATAGGACCGTATGTGATGTGAATATATGGTGAACTACTTGCATGCATTTGAATGACTATGTATTGTGAAACTATAGTAGTGGTGAATGCATATTAGACATAGCAAACTTGATTAATAATGGTATGGTGTGACTACATGAATTGATGTGTTTGGTATGGGATGTGTACTAGGAAATATTAGAGGGTAGTATACCCATGTTGTTTGTGCCTAGGTAGCTATTTATACGTAGAGCAATGATTGTATTTGCTAAGTATGAGATCATACTTATATGAGTATCTGAACTATTGTTTTGTGAGTAGTAGTTATATAAGGGATGTGCGTATATATATGATTGAAATACGTGTATGAATTTGACTGACTATAATAGGTAAAAGTGTATGACGTACGTGAATATATATATATATATATATATACACACACACACACACACACACACACACATGTTGGTAGTGTTAATGTTTGACTACATAGTACATATATAAGCACTTGTAATGACTATACCTGGTTTGAATTATAATGTGACATGATTGGGGTAGTTAATAGAGCGACTAGATATGTTAGAAAGTCCGAGGACGGACTTTATTCTAAGGAGGGGAGGATGTAATGACCACTTCTCGTTGTACGTTGTTCGTGCACGTGCTTTTGGCCGTGCACGTGCTTATTTTAGACTTTATTTGTTTGTGAACACCTTGTTGTGATATGCCGTTGTGAACGTCTCTGAGAGTAGTAAATTGTGGCACTAATTTGGAACGACGTTTCTCGAGTCGTTTTCCCACAATTTAACCTTATTCGATGAGACGTTGCGATTCTCACTTTTGACGGGAGACGTTGCGATTCTCACTTTTGACGGGAGACGTTTCAATTTTTAGTTTCGTTGTCCGACGTCAAAATTGAGATCCGTCTTATTAGTTAGCTTCCTCTCGTCATCACGATCACCACGATATTTATTTTATACTTTTTGGAGGTTATTTGACCACGTTTATATTTTTAGCAAGGTTTAAAATATTTTTAATAATTAGGATTTAAATTATGTTCGACCAAATAAAATTTATTTGAGTTTAAAACGTTTTAAAGAATTTTTGAGCCAATTTCCAGCTCATTTGGGCCCCACCTAAGCCTTGGGTGAGTTGGAGTTGGTGAGATTTGAATTTTAAATTATTTTAAACTCCTAATCCCATTAGGATTAGCCCTAGACCTAGTCAACCCATCTACACTATATAAACAACCTCTCGGAAGACCTATTTTCGCAAGAAAATAACCCTAGCCGCTCCCAAAACCCAAATTTGACGTTGCGACGATTCGTCGCAACGTTGCGACGAACAACCCCGCACCGACCGAAGAAACGAGGCCAAAATCCACGATCCGACCGCTGGCCACCCCCGCACCAAGCCTCGTCCGCACCCCGCTGCAGTCGCCCGCTCCGTTCCCCCGCTCCGACCGAGAGGAGCTCTCGGTCTGACCGAGAGCTTGGCCGCTCCGCACGCCCCGCTCCGCACCACACAGCCCCGCTTCGCAGACCCGCTCCGCACCCACGCACCGCTCCGTGCCCGACCGACGCTCCCGCTCGCACCCGCCTCGTTGCAACGCTTGCCCGCAGCGCCCGACCGACCGTTCCTTCCGCATCCGCCCGCTCCGACCGAAGCAAGTCCCCGCACCAAGCCCCCGCCCACACTGCGACCGACCCCAAGCGCTGCACAGCGCCGTGCGCTGTGTCTGACCGAGCCAATCTCTCGGTCAGGCTAGTGTCCGACCGAGAGCCACTCGTCGTAACCCCGCACCCGTCGCACTGCTTGCCACCGTGGGCCCCCCAAGTTCTCCAGAGATATTGTGGGTCCCCTATTGGTCCCTAGGACTACTGTGGGCCACACCTAGGTGTTTCTCTCCGACGATTTGTCATGTACGACGTTGCGACACGTCGTAGCCCGTCGTCGCACGTGCTAGCTTTGGAATCTGGATTCGTTGCTCCGGTTGCTGCTCTGAATTTTCCAGCAAGGAATCTATATTTGGAATCTGGACTTGGAGCACGTTCTTCTATTCCAACCCCTGGCATCGCTACCCGACGCCAGTGTAGCTTTCGCGTCGTGTTGAGGTAACGCTTTGCACCCTTAGGACCCCCAACCTATTGCCTGTTAATCAAGACTAAAATTGATGTTTTTAAAATGTTTTAAATGTTTTAAATTCACTAATCAAGATTAATAATATGGACTTTAGGCCGGTGGACTTGTGCACGTAGGTTATTTGTGACTTGGACTCTCTTGGACGGTGTTTCTCAGACGTTGTACTTGCAGGCAAGTGAGACTTGCCAACTCTTGTGTAGGGCCATGTTTTAGGCCACTTCCTTGTTTTTAGCGTAAAAGAGACTAGTCAGTGAAATGATAGCTGGCTAGACGCCTACTAGATCTAGTTTGACAACGAAACTAGATTCGTCACCTAATTGATCTAGCTTGACAACGAAGCTAGATCCAACCTTTTAAACTTGTTGTTCATGCATACTAAACTGTCACGTTTACTTTCCTTACCTGTACGCCTTACTACTTGCCATGTCATGTCATCCATGCATTGAATGTTACATTCGTAGCACACGCTACAATACTTGTACTCGTACTTCCTTGTCCGGCTAGGTGCACCCCTATGCCATACTTGTTAAAAACACTTCCTGGCTCGTGATCCAGAAGCGAGCATTCCGTGTTCGTGGGTAAGGCCCTGGCTCGATACACGTGGAGGGGTAGGGATAAACGGTCACCTGAGCTTAGGAGTGGCCCGATCAGCCACTCTAGCCAGAAGGCGGAATCTCTGTGCACGAGGTGCTTACTTTACTTGTCTTGTACTAGTGAGTGTTACTTGTATAACTTGTCATCCATGCCATGTTTAAATGCCATGCTCGTACCTTACTTTACTCTACTTTACTTGTTGCACTCATACTTTAACTGCCATGTCTTTGCATTCATGCTAGAACTGCTAGGTTGCTTTACTATTGCCTACTTTCAGTTTCCTTGCACAAGTCTCTTATAGACTTGCTGACATGTGCCCCTTGCTCTTTTGGGTGTCACATGTTAGACCCTGAGCCAGAGACCGTTGATGTGTACGTGATGTTTTGCTGACGCTGAGTCTGAGTCCATGTTTGCCCAGGAGGAGTTTTGTGGACACCGGAGACCTTTCTTGGTGACTTTGCTGAGTTTCTTTTGTTTTAGGTTTTGTTGTTAGTTGTCGGTGCGTGGCACCTTTGTTTTGTACGCTGTACTTTTGGTGGCCATGTTTGGGCCTTTAGACTCTTTTCTTTTAGCCTGGTTGCTTTTTCTGTGATGTTGAAACTTATTTTATGGATATTCTGAGATATCTCTTTTGTCTCATTTCATTATTATTATCTTTGTTTCGTTCGTGTTGCAAGGACCTGCAGTTTTAAATTTGATTGACGCTTATCGGACTTGCAGCTTTGCAGCTTCAAGTCCGAGCGGACCATCTCACGCTTCGCCTCCATATTTTTGGGAAGCGGGGCGTGACATGTGGCACTGATCTTCCCAATCCCTCTTGGGTGGGGGTGCATCATTTTTCTTGTTATCATTCCTGTGCCAGGTGAACTTGCGCTTCCCTTCATTCTTTTGATGCTGCTGTGCTTGGCCCTTGGCTTTTTTCTGTTGTCCCCCTTTCTGTGGTCTTTCTTTTCTTTTATTATCTCTGTTCTTTTTGAAGGAAGAGGAATAATGAGCTTCAGGTAGAGGGGCAGTGCCGGGAGGGCGCATATTGTGAGTGGCAAGAAGAAGCTCTCTGTTTTGCTCGGCCATGAGTAAACATGACAGCAGCTCAGAATACTTAGTGAACTTGCGTTCACGGTATTGCTGCATGATTATCACATCTTTTTCATGGAAAGACGTATACGTCTTTTCCAGCATGCGATCTTCTGAGAATTTCTGTAACGGTCGCTTTCCGATCGTACTTTGACCGTGCACGTGCTTTTGACCGTGCACGTAATTATTTTAGACTCTGTTTGTTTGTGAACACTTTAGTGTGATATGTCGTTGTGAACGTCTATGAGAATATTAAATTGTGGCACTAATTTGGAACGTCATTTCTCGGGTCATTCTCCCATAATTTGATCTTATTTGAAGAGACGTCGCGGTTTTCACTTTTGACGTGAGACGTTTCAATTTTTAGTTTCGTCACTCGACATCGAAATTGAGATCCGTCTTCTTAGTTTCCTTTCTCTCGTCGTCCCGATCACCCCAATATTTATTTCACAATTTTCGGATCTCGTTTGACCTATTTTATATTTTAGCACAGCTTATCATTAATTCTTTGAACCCTAGTTCCTCTAGTTTAACCCCTATAAATATTCCCTACATATTTTATCACCCAACCCTAGTTGACTCAGCCCATTCTTGGCCGCATCCTATCCATGCGTGGGTAGGGGAGAGAAAGATTGGGTTTTAATGTTTTTAAAATCCTAATCCTAATAGAAATAACCCTAGACCAAGTCAATCCACCTACACTATATAAACAACCCCCTAGGATACCCTATTTTCCCAAGAAAACAAACCCTTGCCACCCCGACAACTCAAAATCCCACTTGCAACGTTCGTCGCAACCAACCCCTGCAGCCGCCCCTGCACGACCGACGAAATCCCTCTTTTTCCCTCGGTCTGACCGAGGCTCACCCTCGCATCCCGCTCCGCTCCGCACCGCAGCGCTCCGCTACAGCCACCCGCTTCGTAAGCCCCGCATCCGCCCGCTACGACCGGGAGATTCCCCCGCTCCGCACGCTTCCCCGCTTTGTTGCAACCCCTGCTCGCTACAAGCCCCGCTCCGCAGCGCCTGACCGACCCGTTCCCCCGCTTCGCACCGCACCGCTGCTCCGTTGCAACCCCGGTCGCTACAAGCCCCGCTCCGCAGCGCCCGACCGACAAATTCCCCCATATTTGCCCGCTACGACCGAGAGAACCCCCTCGCTCCGCACCAAGCCCGCCTCCGCTGCACTGCAAGCCGCCCGACCGAGAGCTTCTCTCGGTCTGACCGAAGAATTCTCCGCAGCGGCTCGGTCTGACCGAGCAACTTTCGTCGCAACGTCGCAACTTCCACACCGCTTGCCACCGTGGGCCCCCCAAGTTCTCCAGAAGTATTGTGGGTCCCCCATTGGCCCCTAGCACTACTGTGAGTCCCACCTAGATGCCTCCTCTTCGTGGATTTTCCGATTACGACGTTGCGATACGTCGTAGCCCTTCATCGCACATCCTAGCGTTGGAATCTTGGTTCGTTGATCTGGTTGCTGCCCAGACTATTCGATCGAGGAATCTAATCTGGAATTTGGACTAAGAGCACGTTCTTATATTCCAACCCCTGGCGTCGCTACCCGACGCCAGTGTAGCTTTCGCGTCGTGTTGAGGTAATGTTTTGCACCCCTAGGACCCCCTAACCACAGCCTATTATCAAGATTAAAATCGATGTTTTTAAATGTTTTAAAATCACTAATTAAGATTTATAATATGGGAATGTAGGGTGGTGGACTTGTGCACGTAGGTTATTTGTGACTTTGGACTCTTTTGGACGGTGTTTTTCTGACAGCAGACTTGCAGGCAAGTGAAACTTGCCAACTTTTGCTTTAGGCCATGTTTTAGGCCACTCCTTGTTTTTAGCGTAAAAGAGACTAGACAGTGAAATGATAGCTGTCTAGGCGCAACTTTAAGATCTAGCTTGACAACGAAGCTAGATCTGTCACCCTGCCATGTCATTCATGCATTGTTGCCTGCCACGTTTAAATTCCTTATCTGTACGCACTTAAACTATTATCTGCCATGCATTGCATCTTGCATGTCATCCAAGTTGAATGCTGCATTCGTAGCACACGCTACAATACTTGTACTTCCTTGTTCAGGCTAGGTGCACCCCTATGCCATATTGAAAAACACTTCCTGGCTCGTGATCCAGAAGCAGGCTACTTGTGTTGGTCAAAAGCCAATGCCCGACACACGTGGAGGGGTAGGGATAAGCGATCAATTGAGCTTAGGAGTTGGCTCACGCAGCCACTCTAGCCAAAAGGCGTAATCTCTGTGCACGACGTGCTTACTAGACTTGTCCTTGTCCTTGTGATTGTTCTTGTAAAACTTGTTATCCATGTCATGATTTAAATGCCAGTTGACATGCCATGCTCGTACTATACCTTACTTGTTGCACTCATGCTATATCTGCCATGTCATTGCATCATGCTAGAACTGCTAGGTTGCTGTACTTTTACTTTCAGTTTCATTGTACAAGTCTATTGTAGACTTGCTGACATGTGCCCCTTGCTCTTTTGGGTGTCACATGTTAGACCCTGAGCCAGAGACCGTTGCTGAGGACGAGGTGTTTACTGACGCTGAGCCGGAGCCCACGTTTGTCGAGGAGTTGGTGGACACCGGTGACCAGTCTTAGAGACTGTTCTGAGTTGTTTGCTTTGGGTTACTGTTAGTTGTCAGTGCGTAGCAACATTACTTTGTTTTCTGTACGTTGTACTTTTGTTGGCCATGCTGGGGCCTTTTAGACTCTCTTTTCTTTTAGCCTGGTGGCTTTTTCTATGATGTTGGAACTTTTTTATGGATATTCTGAGAATGCTTTTGTCTCATTTCCTTTATTATTATCTTTGTTTCATATCGCATTTGCAAGGACCTACCATGTGAAGTTTATTGACGCTTATCAGACTTGCAGCTTCACAGCTTCAAGTCTGAGCGGACCTACTCACGTCCCGCCTCGATATTTTTGGAAAGCGGGGCGTGACAGGTTTTGTTGGTGGCCCATGCAGGTCCCCTCTTGCAACTGTGAATTATCGGAACAACGCTAATAACAGAATGTCCAGTAAATAAATTACAACATCCAAGTCATAAGCTTTGAGTCTAAAATTTTGTTCGTTTTCTATGTCATTAGATGGCTGGGAGACGATAGATCCGAGCTGGTGGTGGGCCCAATCGTGTTGAGGTGCCGGTAGAGAGCCCACCATGCTGAGATCATGAGGATGATGCATCAGAAGATGCAGGTGCAGCAAGGGATGCTTCAGAATACCCAGAATGCCCCTCGCTTCGAGCCAGGAGCGAAGCAATTTCAGGAGCTGGGCCCGACTTACTTTGATGGATCTGAAGGACCGTTGGCTGCTAAGGAGTGGATCAGAAATACTGAGGATAATCTGAAGATGTCGAAGATCAGCCTGGCTGGATGGGTTGAGTTGGTGAAGAAGCAGCTCAGGGATAATGTCCGCAACTGGTGGGATGCAGAAGAGGAGCTGTTGGTGAGTCCTATACCTTGGGCTACTTTCAAGTCCATGTTCGATGAAGAGTACTTTCTGAAGGCTGCCAGGAGGGAGATGTTGCAGCGCTTCATTGAGCTGAAGCAGGGAAATCTGACGGTGGACCAGTACCATCAGGAGTTCACCAGGCTAAGTCGCTTCGCACCGAAGATGGTGGAGGACGCTGAGGAGAAAGCTCAGAGGTTTCTGCAGGGCCTTTCCCTAGACTTGCAGAGCCTGATGTCTTCATCAGATCTGGAGTCATATCAGAAGTTGTTGGTAGCTACACGAAGACAGGAGCTGATTGCGAGGCAGAAGAGAGGACAGCCATCAGGAGCTGGGAAGAGGCCTATGGAGCATGTCAGAGGAGTGGTTAGGCCTGGGTTCAAGCCTAATCAGCCAGTGCAGTTCAAGAGGCCAGGTGGGCCTACTCAGAAGACTTGCCATTTATGCGGCAATACCGGGCATGTCAAGGAGCAGTGTAGGAGGATGTTGGGACAGTGCCTAATTTGTGGAGATCCTACTCATACTATGAAGGAGTGCCCGAAGTCTAAGCAGCCTTGGAAGGAACCAGTTGCAGAACAGCCGTTGCAGCAGAGCACATGTACCTGCAAGACGTGGAGCAGCCCTCATTCCACAGAGGCAGGCTTTTCAGGTAACCCTCTGGCTAGTTGTTTCGTTCCTTAGTTAGTTTTGGCTTGTTAGATTATGTTTGGTTGCTTGCATATGATTGTGTGTTAGAATAGGGTTTGCTTGTTAGACTGCTTGTTAGGTGTGATTTTGGTTTGCACATGTCCTGCACAAGTCCTCTTTGACTCCGGTGCATCGATGTGCATTATATCTCGGAGCTTCGTGGAGAAGCATTCCTTGACGACATCCCCTCTTCCCAAGAGTTGGAACATCATTACAGGAAATGGCGTGATCTCGGTGCATCGTGGTTGCAATTCTTGCCCTTTGGTGGTCTGTGGACATGAGCTTTACGCTGATTTTATTGTCCACGACATCATCAACTATGATGCCGTCCTCGGGATGGATTGGCTTGCGAGTTTCTATGCTATGATCGATTGTCAGAGGAAGAAGGTGATGTTCGAGATCCCAGGACATCCAGTGTTTGAGTTCAGTCGAGGTAGCAGTTCGCTTGGCCCTGTCAGATTTCGAGTCAGACCGGTGGAGATTGTTGCTATGCAGATGGAGCAGAGTAGACCAGCGGTGGTGCATGAATTCGACGACGTCTTCCACGAGGAGATGTCTGGACTGCCGCCCGATCGAGCTCTCGAGTTTTCGATCGATCTTATTCCGGGGGCGCAGCCTATTTCGAAGGTGCCGTATCGTATGGCTCCAGCAGAGTTGGAGGAGTTGCGTAGGCAGCTGGATGAGCTTTTGCAGAAGGATTACATTAATCCCAGTGCGTCTCTGTGGGGAGCACCGGTTCTGCTAGTGAAGAAGAAGGATGGTTCGCGTCGCATGTGCATGGATTACAGGGAGCTGAATGCTATGACCATCAAGAATAAATATCCATTGCCTCATATAGATGACATTTTTGATCAGCTTGGAGGTTCGAGGGTGTTCTCTAAGTTGGATTTGAGGAGTGGTTATCATCAGCTCAAAGTTAAGAAGGAAGATATCCCGAAGACATCATTCAGGACGAAGTATGGTCACTACGAGTTCGTGGTTATGCCTTTCGGTGTAACCAACGCACCCGCAGTTTTTATGAACTTGATGAATATGATCTTCTACGACTTTCTAGATAAGTTTGTCGTTATATTTATTGACGACATCCTGATCTATTCAAAGTCGGAGGAAGAGCATGCATCGCACTTGAGGACAGTGTTGGAGATTTTGAGGAAGCATCGTTTGTATGCTAAGTATCCCAAGTGCAAGTTTTGGCTGGATAGATTTGCTTTTCTCGGGCATGTGGTGTCAGGCGATGGAATTTCGGTGGATCCCGAGAAGATTAAGGCTATCAGAGAGTGGCCAGTTCCGCAGTCAGCGTCTGAGATCCGGAGTTTCCTTGGGCTTGCAGGTTATTATCGGCATTTCATTAAGGACTTTTCCCGGATTACTGAGCCGATGACCAGACTGACGCGGAAGGATGTACCATTTGTTTGGTCTGATGATTGTGAGAAGGCTTTTGAGGTTCTGAAGGAGAGATTAACGACTACCCCTGTTCTTGCTGTGCCTGATCGGAGTGGAGGATTCGAGATCTTTTGCGATGCTTCTGGCAAGGGTCTCGGTTGTGTGTTGCATCAGCATGGGCAGGTGGTTGTGTATGCTTCTCGTCAGCTCAAGGCTCATGAGAAGAATTACCCGACACACGACTTAGAGTTAGCTGCCGTCGTGTTTGCGCTGAAGATTTGGAGGCACTTCCTGCTGAGTGAGAAGGTGAAGATCTTCACTGATCACAAAAGCTTGAAGTATATTTTTACTCAGAACGAGCTCAACATTCGACAGCGTCGATGGTTAGAGCTCATGGCGGATTATGAGCTTGATTTGAAGTATCACCCTGGCAAGGTGAATGTGGTTCCAGATGCACTGAGCAGGCTTCCAGCGGTGATGATGTTGACTGAGCAGGCTTCCAGCGGTCGCTTTCCGATCGTACTTTGTTCGTGCACGTGCTTTTGACCGTGCACGTAATTATTTTAGACTCTGTTTGTTTGTGAACACTTTAGTGTGATATGTCGTTGTGAACGTCTCTGAGAGTATTAAATTGTGGCACTAATTTGGAACGACATTTCTCGGGTCGTTCTCCCACGATTTGATCTTATTTGAAGAGACGTCGCGGTTTTCACTTTTGACGTGAGACGTTTCAATTGTTAGTTTCGTCAGTCGACGTCGAAATTGAGATACGTCTTCTTAGTTTCCTTTTTCTCATCGTCCCGATCACCCCAATATTTATTTCACAATTTTTGGATTTCGTTTGACCTATTTTACATTTTAGCACAACTTATCTTTAATTCTTTGAACCCTAGTTCCTCTAGTTTAACCCCTATAAATATTCCCTACATATTTTATCACCCAACCCTTGTTGACTCAGCCCATTCTTGGCCGCATCCTATCGTGAGTAGGGGAGAGAGAGATTGGGTTTTAATGTTTTTAAAATCCTAATCCTAATAGAAATAACCCTAGACCAAGTCAAACCACCTACACTATATAAACAACCCCTAGGATACCCTATTTTCCCAAGAAAACAAACCCTAGTCACCCCCACAACTCAAAATCCCACTTGCAACGTTCGTCGCAACCAACCCCTGCAGCCGCCCCCGCGCGAAATCCCTCTTTTTCCCTCGGTTTTACCGAGGCTCACCCCCGCATCCCGCTCCGCTCCGCACCGCAGCGCTCCGCTGCAGCCGCCCACTTCGCAAGCCCCGCATTCCCCCGCTACGACCGAGAGATTCCCCCGATCCACACGCTTCCCCGCTTCGTTGCAACCCCCGCTCGTTGCAAGCCCCGCTCCGCCGCGCCTGACCGACCCGTTCCCCCGCATCGCACCGCACCGCCGCTCCGTTGCAACCCCGCTCGCTGCAAGCCCCATTCCGCAGCGCCAGACCGACAAATTCCCCCGCATTTGCCCGCTACGACCGACAGAACCCCCTCGCTCGCACCAAGCCCACCTTCGCTGCGCTGCAAGCCGCTCGACCGAGAGCTTCTCTCGGGCTGACCGAGAGATTCTCCACAGCGGCTCGGTCTGACCGAGCAACTTTCGTCGCAACGTCGCAACTTCCACACCGCTTGCCCCCATGGGCACCCCAAGTTCTCCAGAAGTATTGTGGGTCCCCCATTGGCCCCTAGCACTACTGTGAGTCTCACCTAGGTGCCTCCTCTTCATGGTTTTTCCGATTACGACGTTGCAATACGTCGTAGCCCTTCGTCGCACGTCCTAGCGTTGGAATCTTGGTTCGTTGATCTGGTTGCTGCCCAGACTATTCGAGCTAGGAATCTAATCTGGAATTTGGACTAGGAGCGCATTCTTATATTCCAACCCCTGGCGTCGCTACCCGACGCCAGTGTAGCTTTCGCGTCGTGTTGAGGTAACGTTTTGCACCCCTAGGACCCCCCAACCACAGCCTGTTAATCAAGATTAAAATCGATGTTTTTAAATGTTTTAAAATCACTAATTAAGATTTATAATATGGGAATGTAGGCTGGTGGACTTGTGCACGTAGGTTATTTGTGACTTTGGACTCTTTTGGACGGTGTTTTTCTGACAGCAGACTTGCAGGCAAGTGAAACTTGCCAACTTTTGCTTTAGGCCATGTTTTAGGCCACTTCCTTGTTTTTAGCGTAAAAGAGACTAGACAGTGAAATGATAGCTGTCTAGGCGCAACTTTAAGATCTAGCTTGACAACGAAGCTAGATCTGTCACCCTGCCATGTCATTCATGCATTGTTGCCTGCCACGTTTAAATTCCTTATCTGTACACACTTAAACTATTATCTGACATGCATTGCATCTTACATGTCATCCAAGTTGAATGTTGCATTCGTAGCACACGCTACAATACTTGTACTTCCTTGTTCAGGCTAGGTGCACCCCTATGCCATATTGAAAAACACTTCCTGGCTCGTGATCCAGAAGTGGGCTACTTGTGTTGGTCAAAAGCCAATGCCCGACACACGTGGAGGGGTAGGGATAAGCGATCAATTGAGCTTAGGAGTTGGCCCGCGCAGCCACTCTAGCCAAAAGGCGTAATCTCTGTGCACGACGTGCTTACTAGACTTGTCGTTGTCCTTGTGATTGTTCTTGTAAAACTTGTTATCCATGTCATGATTTAAATTCCAGTTGCCATGTCATGCTCGTACTATACCTTACTTGTTGCACTCATGCTATATCTGCCATGTTATTGCATCATGCTAGAACTGCTAGGTTGCTCTACTTTTACTTTCAGTTTCCTTGCACAAGTCTATTGTAGACTTGCTGACATGTGCCCCTTGCTTTTTTGGGTGTCACATGTTAGACCCTGAGCCAGAGACCGTTGCTGAGGACGAGGTGTTTGCTGACGTTGAGCCGAAGCCCACGTTTGTCGAGGAGTTGGTGGACACCGGTGACCAGTCTTAGAGACTGTTCTGAGTTGCTGTTAGTGGTCGGTGCGTAGCAACATTACTTTGTTTTCTGTACGTTGTACTTTTGTTGGCCATGCTGGGGCCTTTTAGACTCTCTTTTCTTTTAGCCTGGTGGATTTTTCTGTGATGTTGGAACTTATTTTATGGATATTCTGAGATTGCTTTTGTCTCATTTCCTTTATTATTATCTTTGTTTCGTACCGCATTTGCAAGGACCTGCTCACGTCCCGCCTCCATATTTTTGGGAAGCGGGGCGTGACACTTTCTCACCAAATAACTTCAGGCGTGAGGTGATGCTAAAGAGTGCTGAGTTGTACTCAGTAATGGACTTGAAGTCCTGCAGTCTCAGGTTCTCCCACTCATATCTTGCCCTTAGGAGTATAACATCTCTCTGATGTTTATACCTATCCTCAAGGGCGGTCCATAGCTCAAGTGGATCTTCAACCGTAAGGTTCTCAGCCTTTAAGGTCTTGTCCACATGGCGGCGAATATAGAGGATGGCTTGCGCCTTCTCTATATCGCTAACATCTTCTTTTTCTATCATAGCAGCGATGAGGGACTTAGCCCGTAGGTGAAACTTTACATCTAACTGCCAGCTTAGATAGTTTCTACCTGATGCATCCAACACTTCGAAATCAACGCTTGCAATTTTAGCCATTTATCTAGCAGAGCACAAACATGCATGAATTAATATTTAATCAAAGAAAACATTTTCATGTGGAGGCAATATTTAATGAAAAGCTAAATGCGTGGATTGGCTAGTCCCACAAGAAAGAGTCTAAAGTCCATATAGTCCAAATTATACAAATTTGCATCTTTAAAAGGAAAAAACAACTTGGGAAACCCCGTGGGTCCCATATGATATCTACAGCTTCAAACGTGGCCTCCGTCTCCATGGAAGTTGGTCTTCTTTCTTTGACATTTACATAAATTCCTCACTACAATTTCTCTCAACAATAAAAGAAAAGTGCGGGAAATAAACTGTGGGACTTAAACAGCCGATCCAAAAACCACATTTAGCAATTCATGTAGAAATATTGTGCTCATGAACATTTTCATTCACAGACATCGCAGGCAGGTATATTCGCATGAGGATAAAACATTTAATCACTTAATAATTATTGGACCACTGGGCAACGTCATACACCGTTAAGTTAGGTGACTAACGGTAGAGCGGTCGCAGGATCTTCCTAATTATTAAGTTTTAAATATAATGCACAATCACGCATATAATATCCACAGAATTTGCCAGAGATGTAAAGCATGTAAAGATGATTTTTAAACAAAAATCATTACGATGCAAGGGTTGTATAGTGAGTGGATTTAATCAATCAAATTGATTAAGAGCCCAAAATAGACAATTTCATTGTAAAAGGAAAAGGGGGTTTTCCTTTTTAAATCATCCCAAATAACCCCCAAAAGTCCCCAATATGCCCGATAATTGCCCCATAATGAACCGTGATTTTTCAAGAATTTACAAGCCCACAAAAACGCCCTTTTTAAATTGATTTTTGGCCCAAAAAGGTTCTTTTAATGCTTGTTTTTAGCCTTTGCCCCCATCTTTTTTTTGTAAGTCTGTTGGCCTGCTGGCCTAAAGCCCACAGCCGGCCCGTGGGCTTCAGGACAGCAGGATTTTTTTTGAATCAAATTGTTGGCCGGCGGGCCTGAAGCCCGCAACCGGCCTTCGGGCTTCATGCCAGCATAATTTTTTTTTGTAAAATTGTTGGCTTGCGGGCCTGAAGCCCGCAGCCGGCTTGCGGGCTTCAGGCTCGCAGAGTTTCTCTCTCTTTTTTTAGATTGTGTCGAAAAGCCCAATAGGGCTTTGGGGGCGGCGGCTAGGGTTAGCCACCGTCGCCCCCGTACGGTAGCCGGAAACCGGCGGGGGGGCCGCCCCCTGCAGGGGGGACGACGGGGGCGTGGGGCACCACTGCACCCCCTACAAGGGGGAACGGTGGGGGCCGTCGCCCCCTACAAGGGGGACGGCGGGGGCCGTCGTCCCCTGCAGGGGGGACGACGGCGGCGGGGCACCGACCGTCTCCCCTACGGTGGGCGGCCATGGATGGTAGGGGGAAACCCTAAAAATTGGGGTTTTGGGATGAAAAATTCGTCGTTTTTTAGGTGATCAAGTAAATCCCCGTGTCGATCTTGCGAGATCTAGGGGTAGAGCAATCATACGTATGAGTAAAAACATCGTTTTGGTGATTTTTACCTCTATATCTGTCCTCCGAATATAGCGACGGTTGCATGAAGCCATACACGGATGACGACACTCGATTGAGGACGCCTTGCACCGCGTTCGTGGATCTCCCGTCTCCTCTCACCTACGCCTTTGCAACGAACGAAAAAAAATTTGTGGAAAGAAAAATTTTTAAGGCTCGTGCTGATAACGTGTTATGAATCAAATATTGGGAGAGGAGCCCCCAACTCTTTATTTATAGGCAATAGGGGAGAATACAAACATGGGCAACAAAGATATGGGCCTATCTCTAGGATAGCCCAGAATCTCAACCAACACGGTTAAATAACCGTTCACAACACTTTTTTTCTTTTTCTCCCCTTTTTCACATTTTTTCTTTTCATTTTATCTAGAAGCTATAATTTTTTTGGGATTTTTGGGAAGTAGGATGCAGTAAGGGTAGCTGTGGGGGTGAAAACAACGGATATGTAGAGAATCATAAAGATATGTAGAGAAGGAAAATAGTAAATCACTCGGTTCACTCATAAGAGGTGCACAACGATTCAATAAATACTCTAACTAAACTCATAAGTAGCATGGATATTTTCATTCATCTAGATGAATACTAAAAATCACACAGTAATAAGCACAATAACATCAAGCATGCAAACAGAAGTGAATGAGATAGCAAGCAGATGCTCCAAGTGTTCTAATGATGTGTGAACCTAGGTGCAAGATGTGTCCACATTTTATACAATTTTCATATCATTATTCCATTGCATTTCACACCATTCTCGCATCCAAATCCCTCATTTTACTACGATATTGCATTTCTGACGATTTTTTCGAGTTTCGTAGTGTTTTGTGAGTTTTCAGGGATTTTGGAGAGATTTGGGACCCCACTCAGTATGGACACATCCGACGTGCTCGTGAGCTCATTGGCAAGGCTCTGGAGGAGTTCACCACACTTCTGGAGACATCAGAGGACAAGAGATAAAGCAGAGAGAGAACCCAGGAGCCTCTGCAGAGTTTTCCCAAAAAATGCTCGGTCCGAGCAGCTCAGCTGCTCGACCGAGCAATATCAGATTGAGAAGAGAGCCGATACGGTCTGACTCGGACCGAACAGCTCATCTGCTCGGTCGAGCAGCCTCAATTTCACCAAGCCGAAGCAAGCCACGACACGGCCCGAGCAGCCGACCGAGTCGACCCCTACTCAGACCGAGTAGAGCTTACTCGGTCCGGATAGGCTGAGCAGCAACTTTGATTTTCTATAGTGCTCGATCGAGTAGCTTCCCTACTCGGGCCGAGCCACTGAACGAGCAGCCTATTGCTCGACCGAGTCACCTACTCGGTCGGCAACTCCAGGGTCATTTTTGGAATGTTTTGAAAGGGCCGTGATGCGCGTGATTCTGGGCGACTGAAGCGAGGAGCTGTGCGGGGACTGAAAAAAGAACTTTTCATGAGGAATTTTTGAATAGTTTTTTGACACGGGAGCTGGGCGATTATTGTAGGAATTTTTGGAGACTTATTTTTGTAAGCAATTTTTGGATCAAACACTTGGAGATCATTGCTTTTGTTCTTGTTTACTCTTGTGTATTGGAATCTTGGAATCTTTCGGATCTATAAAAC
The DNA here is from genome assembly GCA_030789695.1 of Scilla litardierei. Classification (NCBI taxonomy): domain Eukaryota; kingdom Viridiplantae; phylum Streptophyta; class Magnoliopsida; order Asparagales; family Asparagaceae; genus Scilla; species Scilla litardierei. The sequence continues at coordinate 58,341,129 of CM061137.1, forward strand.
TGCAATTTCTCTGCCATTGCTCGCTGTAAGTCTTTTATTCATATTTCTCTGATCGTTATAATGTTTTCTTCCACGGGATTAATGATTTCATCTGCTAATACCGCCATGAGTGAGTAGATTATTCTAGGGCTGATGGGTTAGCCCTAGGATCCAATGGGGGTAAACGTAGATCTGGATCCCTACATTGAAATTGGGATCTAGGGTAGTATTCGGTAGATCCTGTCGAATCTGTAGATAACCCGTACTGAGATCATGCCCACGGTCGATGGAATTGATGTGCTTAAGGGGTATCTAGAGATTCGAATAGGGAAATCGGTGGATCCAACCAAGGCTCATGGCCATGCCTGGCTCGTGCCTTGAGGGGATCCATCGACGAACTATACTGCTACCTTGACGGCTACCGTCATTGCGTCAACGAGAGCCCCGAAATACCCCGCAATTCTAACCCACGAGAGTGGTACGAATTGGGAGATTAATTCACTAGCCCTAATGCAATGCAAGGATCCTATCCCAACATCAACCCCAACGATCTCAGTGGCGATCCATAAAGCCCTAGTCCCTTTTATTGATATTACAACAACACCCAAACCAAATCCTTTACCCCGATAGCTATCACACATCAAGAGTTAGAGATAAACTGAGAACCAATTGACACTATCACTATCCCTGTGGGATTCGACATCTTATATACTATAACTCGACACCGTCCGCTTGCGGATTGAGCCCGAGATTTAAGCCTAGGGGCCATACCACGCCTGGCGATCGTGACACCGCCAGGTGGAACCTAGGTGTAGGTTACAGGTGCGTCAAGTTTTTGGCACCGTTGCCTGGGACGGCAATATTGTTCCATCTCAATTTGTTTTTATTTTTGTGAAGTTTTCATTCCGATCATTTCTCACCCTTCCATCATTTTTATTCTTTTTATTTATTTCGGTGCTACTGACGGTATTTCTTTAAGTTTTGTTGGTGCATGAACACCCGCTACAAAGGGTCTGCTAGAGAATTATTATTCGATCCTAGGATCGAATAGACAGCCAGGGCTTTGAGAGCCTCTAGTAGAAGTTCATATCCATCCGCTCAGATGGGAGAGAATCCTCCTCCTCCTCCTCACACCGGGTCCATCAGGGACCACATGAAACCTACTTTTGGGAACAACTCCTCCATCCTCAGACCGTAACTGACGACGGCGAGCTTCGAGCTAAAGACGGGGTTGATTAATCTGATGCAACAGGATCCCTTCCACGGGCATCCTCATAAAAATCCCAACCATCACATTGACTCCTTCCTGGCGAAGTGTGATACGTTCAAGGCGAAGGACGTCAGTGATGATGCTATGAAGCTGCGGCTTTTCACGTTCACCTTAAGGGACAAAGCCTCCTATTGGCTCTGGGCCCACCCTCCTAACCATTTCACCACATGGGAGAAGCGCGCGCTTGCATTTGTGGATAAGTTTTATCCACCCTCGAAGACGGTCCGGATCTGTGGGGCCATTTCTAACTTCAAGCAGCTCCCACCGGAGTCGCTTTACGAGGCATGGAAGAGGTTCAAGGACCTCCAACACCAGTGTCCTCACCATGGGATCGAGCCCTGGGATTTGGTGCAGAGCTTCTACAACCGGCTCCAGCCTAGCACCAAGATGATTATCGATGCTGCGGCGCAGGGCGCCTTACTTGACAAGTCTCCTGAGGAGGCTATAGATATGTTGGAGCACATGGCGGCCAACACTCAGCAGTGGAACGATGAACAGACCGTTGTGACCCAGACTCCTGAGGTTAAGGTCGCTAGCCACTTGGATTCTCACATCGAGACCTTGTGCAAACAAGTGGCCCACATTGAGCAGCGTCTGGACTCCATCCCTGCTTCGCCTAGTACATCATATCATCATGCGGAAGAATATGTAGATCCCGGATATATCCCTAGTGAGGCCACTACGATGATGCTGAGACTTCTGAGACCGTGCAGTACGTCCAAGGAGAGGGACGGAACCAGTGGCAGCATTCTGCCGCCAGGAATCACCCGGGGTTTTCCTACGGAAACCCAAGTGGAGGGCTGCAACCTCCGCAATTTCAGAGACCACCGCCTCCTCCTCGGCAGCAGCAGAGCTAGTAGCAGGGCGGCTTTAGGCCAGCTGGGCCTTACAGGCCGCCGGGATATCAGTTCAACCGGCCATCTTAGCAGAATTATGCGCTGGCTCCACCCAAGTCTAATCTCGAAGCCACACTGGAGACCTTCATGAGCGGCCAGATCCGTTTCAATCAGGATACATCAAACTAATTCAAGAATATAAATTCTTCACTCAATGAACTGAGGGGGCAGATGTCGCAGCTGCTGAAGAATCAGTGGAGATTGCCCTCCCAGCCGGAGACTAACCCTAGAGCTCAAGCCAATGCCGTGGTTTCAGTGATGATTACTCCATATTTTACACCTTTTTCTGCATGTTTGCATGCCGTTTTGATCGCTCATATCGCGTTTTTCACGATTATTCGACAATATTACGATACTTTTCACTATTTCTTGTTTTTGCCATATTTCAGGAAATATGGAGCGATTTTGAGCGATTTTGAGATCAAGGGGTTTGCAAGCGCTTAGGAGTGTCACCCATGGCTCATTTGAGGGCTTATCAGTGATGGAGGATGAGCTGAAGAAGAAGGAAACCAATAGGAGCGACGAGGAGGCAAAAAGAAGAAGAAACAAGCACGACAGCACATACTCGGCCGAGTACAACAGCCACTCAGCCGAACAAGAAGTCCCACTCGGCCAACCAGAACGGATACACACACGGAGTTTTTCAGCGTATACTCGGCCGAATGAAGAAATCCTACTCGGCCGAGTGAGAAATCTCACTCGCCCGAGTGGTACAGGGAATTTGTCCAGAGAAAAGGCCAAAGTTGCTGCAATTTTCAGAGATCCTTTGGAGGCCTACTCGACTGAGTACGAATGCTCACTCGGCCGAATGATGAATGCCACTCGGCCGAGCCATCACCCGAAGACAGACACTGAAACATCCGAAGTTACTTAATTTTTTTATAGGGTTTGTCACTCGGCCGAGTGACAAGGGTCACTCGACCGAGTGAACCGTTCCGCCTGCTGTTAGGGTTTGCGATTTCTGGGCTGTGCAGGGGCAGTTTGGTCACGATTTTTGGGCGATTTTAGAGGGTATTTAAACCCAGTTTTTCCCTAGTTTAGAGAGATTTTGAACAATTAATTTTTAGACTTTCTTTTAGGATTTTGACGGCTACTCTTTGGTGAATTCTCAGCTGGAAATCATTGGCATCTACATTGGTTTGTCTATTCCCATTAAAACTTGATTTTTTTTGCATTATTTCTCTTTTACAATGAATTGTGCCGATATTATTGTTGATTTTTCTGAGATTTGCTTGATGTCTAGTGAGTAGTGCCGTCGTCTTAGGGCGTAGGGATGAACCCTATGGACCCTATTTCTAAATTATGATGAATTTGTGGAATTGTTGCTAGAATTGATTAGGGTTAGGTTGTAATTGATTAATTACGGATTGCTAGGAATTCATATCGATTGGGATTTGCAAGAGATTGGATCCCAATTGATAGGAAGGCCTAGATATTCGATTTGGATTGACAATTGGATTTCTCTAGATTTGGTTTGCAAGAGATTGGACTAAAGCTAGGATTTTTAATAGTGATTCTATACCCATATTCGTTTGCAAGAGATTGGACGGATAGGAACTATTATAACCTAGGTTGTAGCTCGAGTTTGCACGAGAGTGGGCTCGAGATACGATTGAACAATGATGTCGTTCTTCACGCTAGCGGCTTAGGCTAGGGTTTGCACGAGAGTGGGCTCTATCCTAGGTTTGCTATAGACCGGCAATAGCACGAGAGCGTGAGCTTGGTTCTACATTAAGTTGTGACTAGTTCACCTATATTCAAGTTTAGCAACAATGAAACTTATGAATCACAATGATGAGAGACGGTCCGTAGTGGGGATTCCCTATCCCTAGACGTTTTATTAAATTGATATTTCTCTTTATATTTGAACAATCGTGACTGTTATTCCCCAAACTATTCTCGATTCTCTTGATAGCTAGGTGATTGGAAAGAGACACGGTCATTTGTCCTCCCTGAGTTCGATACCCACTCGCCGCTACACCGTGTGCTTGCGGTAAAACTACAAGTCGTTCTTCGGGTGTACGCTCGGATGCGATCAAGTTTTTGGCACCGTTACCGGGGAAGGCGACAGTGTTTTATTTTCTCTACTTAGCTATTTCTTTTTGTTTTATTTATTTTTTATTCTACTCCTCTATCGTGCTAACAATTCCATCGAAACTCTGTTTTTCTTTGCATGTACACGAGATCGACGGCGGATCCAGAGGATATTATATTTGATCCGGAGATCGAACGTACTGAGAGGAGGATCAGAGCCGAGAAGAGACTCAATATAGAGGATAATTGTATGAACCGCCAGGAGACATCGGAAGAACTAGCGACACATATGGCGAGGATTATATCCATCAGAGATATGCTTCGGCCTAAGACTTCCTCCACTACTTCTTCCATCGCTATGCCAGAGTTGGCGACAGATAAGAATTTTGAGCTCAAGACGGGATTAGTGGTCTTAATGCAATAAGACCCATTCCATGGGAACTCCCATGAGAACCCACATTATCACATCCAGCTATTCTTATCCAAGTGCGCCACCTTTCAAATGCCGGGTGTTTCCGCCGATGCGATCCGTTTGAGACTCTTCCCCTTCACCCTCAGAGACAAAACTTTATATTAGTTGAGGATGCAGGCGGAAGGTATATTCACTACTTGGGATGAGTTGGCTAGTGCTTTTGTTGATAAATTCTATCCGCCATCTAAGACAGTGAGATTAGAAGCGCACTCATGTCCTTCAAGCAAGGACCACAGGAGACCCTATACGAGGCATGGGAGCGCTTTAAGGATCTACAGCATCAGTGCCCCCATCACAGCATAGAAGCATGTGAGCTAGTTCACAGTTTTTATAATGGACTCCAACCGGGCACTAAGAAAATCATAGATGCAACCGCCAACGGAGCCATTCTTTTCAAAACACCGGATGAAGCTACGACCCTATTAGAGATGATGGCCTCTAATAATCAACAATGGGGTGACGAGTGAGGGCAATCTTCTATCTCCTTGAAGCCAACGAGCATATATGAGGCCACGGCCGTAGCGGAGCTTTCGAATAAATTTGACTCTCTCCACAAGGTAGTGGAGAGATTGGAGAAGTATATCACTGAGCCACATGGAGCTCCTTCCACATCTACGACGGGGAGCAATATGAGTGATTGGCAAGACCAATCTCAAGTCATGTTCGTAGGAGGAGAGCATGGAGAGGGAGCCTTAGAACAAGTGCAATATGTTGCGGGGAACTCCGGTTATTGGGCCAACCCGGCCGCAAGGAACCATCCAGGATTTTCGTATGCGAATAATGAAGGGGCTCTAAACCCACCACCGCCGCAACAAACTCAAGCAAGGCCGCCAGCTCCACAACCTCAATACCAACCAAGGGGGCCACCGCAACAAAATTACCCACCTAGGCAATAAGCGAGACCGTATAGGCCGCCCGGTTATAACCAAGGTTGGAGAGCTCCCAACCCACCACAAAATCAACCATGATTGGATCATGAAGCAAGGGTGGAGGAATTCATGGTGGAGCAAAGAAAAATCATTGCTAGGTTGACGGCGCAACAAGATTCGCTAAATACCGTCGTTGCATAACTTGGAGAGCAACTTGCGTTACTAAACAAAAACACTCAACAATTACCAACTCAACCGGAGCCCAATCCACGGAGTAATACAGGCCACACAAATGCGGTAGTGGCGGTCACAACTAGGTGCGGGAAGGATACCACTCCCGCCATGGTCCAAACCAAGGAGCCCGTGGAAGAGATTTTGAATGACAAAGAGCCGGCTATTGAAGAGGAGAGCACAAAGGAGCCGCAAGAAGTTGGAAATTCTGAAATGAAGAAGCCTAATGAGGAGCGCACCTACATACCGTCGGTGCCCTTTCCACAACGGTTGGCGAGAGCCAAAATAGAGAAGAGGCTCGCCAAGTTCCTTGAATATTTGAGGGGAGTAAGTCTCAAAATACCTTTATTGGATGCTATAGTGGAGATCCTGTCGTATGCAAAGTTCTTGAAGGACTTAATATCGGGAAAGAAGAGGAAGGAGAAAATAATGCTTGCCGAACAAGGAACTTGGTTCACCCGGAGGGAAAAGGAGCCCGCGAAATTCAAGGATCCCGGAAGCTTTCGCATCCCATGCACACTTGGAGGAGTCCCATTACAAAAATCCTTAGTTGACCTTGGAGCAAGTGTGAGCCTAATGCCCCTTAGCATGTTCCGAAAATTGAATATGGGGACCGACTTGAAGCCAACCGACATGAGAATACAACTAGCGGATGGTCGGGTTACTAGGCCGGTGGGGATCACGGAGGACATTTCGCTTCAAGTTCCGGGAGGGATATGCTTGCCTTGCGACTTTGTCGTTATGGACATCAAGGAGGAGGGCGATACTTCACTTATACTTGGACGCCCGTTCTTAGCCGGCGTTATAGTCGACGTAAGAGAAGGTACATTATCCTTGAATGTCGGGAACATCGAGGTTGAGCTCCACATACCCAAAGTCATGAAGCACATGCCCTACCATGAGGAGTTGGATTATGTGGACCTCCTTGACGAGGTAATCGACGAAGCCATTCCATATTCTATAGGCGCTCTCCATGTTGATGGGATTGAAGAAGGCCAAATTTCTAGCATTGAAGAAAAGTTAGAGGACCCTTCGGATAGCTCTACAGCCGATGATGAAGACGACGCTGATGTCGCAAGGATAAGGGAGCTTTGCAAGCTCTCAACGGCCAACAATTCGAAGAAAGCTCCACCGAATAGAAGGTCGGTGTCACCGGTGAGGAAGAAGATTGGTTCTAGATCAAGCTTGGGGGACTTATCCCCCAACTCTACCCATGATGAGGGGACGCCGAGGAGGGCCGACGAGCACCAACAACCAAATCCAAGTGGCCTTCCCAGTAAATTTGACGGGCGTATCTCGCATGCACCCAACATCACTCGCTAAACAAAAATCATAAGGGATCGAGCTCATGACCTTAAACGAGCGCTTGTCGGGAGGCAACCCGACGGTTTTATATCATTCCTAGTCGATTTTCATTTTTATTTTAGATTTTTCTTAGTGTTTAGAGTCTAGTGTCTATAAAAATCATGACAATGGGCTTTGTTTTTAATGACAGGAGATGGAGAAAGAGAGATCATTCATATGGAGGATGACTAAGGCAAGGGAGAGCACTTCCGGAATGCGCTCAGGCCTCAGGAGAAGGCAGGGACTGACTTGAGGAAGAAAAATAGAGAATAGAGTGAAAACAGAGAGCCGTTGCAGAAAACAGGATGCCACTCGGCCGAGTAACATATGTCACTCGGTCGAGCAAAGACTCCATTCGGTCGAGTGAAGTACAGATCAGGGAAGATCGTTCTGACCAACTCTCTATTATTTTTTTCAATTTACAATATAATTTATCACTCGGGCGAGTGACTTGTCACTCGGTCGAGTGAATCAGATACCATGCACGCTCTAAAAATTGCTGAGTGGCTATGTCACTCGGCCGAATGGAACTTATCTATTCGGCCGAGTGGGAAAGGCCACTCGGCCGAGCCGTAACTTGCGGGAGATATTTTCGAAAATTTATTTCATGTCCCACTCGGCCAAGTGAACATATTACTCGACCAAGTCGCGACTTTCCTATATATACTCTGAGCGGCTGCGTGAATTTCGAAACGCAAAAAATCCCCAATTTCGCCCGAGCCCGCTGCTGCTTCTTCTCCCTTCGCCCGAATTGCAGCCTCCCCTCGCTCCATCACCGCACGCCGGCCGACGAACCGCCGCCGACCGGTGCAGACGTCACCACGCCGTCGCTCGCCGGTCCGGTGCCGCCCTCCCCCGCCGTCGGTCACCCTCATTTCACCGGAATTTCGATTTTCTCCTCCTTTCTCCCATTTTGTACGCCCATTGCACCCCCAAACTCAAATCAACTCCTATATATATCTGTTATCCCCTACCTCCCCCATGTATATTGATTATTATTCGCTGATTTTATTATTCACGTTTCAGGTTAGCTTGGGGGAGATTTTGGATGCATTCGGAGCCTCGCGGAGGAGGCGTTCTTCGCACACATCAGATCTTGCTCTCTCTTCGTGTTCAGGTATACTCGTTCCATCATCTAGCACTTCGCATTTTTACTTGGGTAGTGGGCACGTCTCGCGGCACATATGCCGCCTCACCTTAGGTCACGCACGCGGGAGCCTGCTTCCAAGCGGAAGAAGTCAGGTGATCATGGCTCCTCTTCCGCTAGGGCAGACTCCCCTCCACCTAGCCCACCACCACCTACACAGCCGCTTCCTGCCGATACCATTCCACAACCTGCACAGCCCGCCCCCGTGTTCGATGCGATGGGGATTACGTTTCGGGATGACGCCCAGCGCGCCAGATTCAAGCATATCTCTCACCGCTCGATCGTACCCACTTGGTTCACGCACCTCACCGACTTTGAGAACCTAGGGGTTCTAGAGGGGCTACTCACGTTGTACGACAACGTGGGGTGGCGTGATTTCTTGTCGGTGTCGACGTACACTTATATCCACCCGACACTAGAGGTTCTTAGCTCTATTGAGCGGACCGCTGGATGATGCTCATTTCTCCTGATGGATCAGGAGTGCCAGGTCACTCTTGACATGCTCCAAGCTTTCTTCCAGTGGCCCACTGTCCCTGACCCAGACCGCGCTTACGCTCCCACGCACATCCCACCCCCGTCGTTCGACACCCATGCTTTCTGGACCCGAATTACAGGATCACCCCTTGCCTTTGACCCTAGTAGGGCCAAGGCCTCTGCCGTCCTCCACCCGTGCCTCCGCATTGCACAGCGCCTTATGGCGACCACATTTCTTGCGAGGTACGAGCCTGGTACGTTGTCGACGCCAGAGCTCTACATGCTCTATGCGATGACACGTCCCAAGGTTTTTGATGGAGCTGACGTTCTAGTCCCCGCTGTAGAGATTGATATCGCCAGTTGGTACATCGACTGCATCATCATTTCTGTCGGCGCTCGTACGTCTATTTGCTGCGACGGTTTGATTACCCTCTTGGCTCTTTTGTGCAGAGTTGACCTCCCTGCTGATTTGCTTCGACCACCGGGCTCCACTTCACTATCGATAGACGTTATGGACCAGATGAGGATGTTGCGTCCTCATGGTTGTCAGCACTGGGTGTGTCTCCACGGTCCTTTCGCTGCTGATTACATGATTCTTTCGAGCCATGCTCGGACTCATATAGGACCCGCGTGCGGAGATTGGATTCCAGCGATGGATCTCCTTATCCCTACCCCTTACATACTAGAGCCCGAGGGTGCTCAACAGGAGCCCCTCATTCCACCCCAGGACCCCGTGATCCATCAGCCTGTGACTGACCTGTCTGCACCTCCCGACACCTCTGTCCACACTTCTGTTAGTGTCGGGAGCACTTTTGCTGAGTCCTCGTCCACCACCGTCACCACCTCTGTGCCCATTTCTGTCGATCCCATTTCTGCTGCTAGCCCTGAACGTCCCACTACCATTTTAGAGAGCGGCGAGACCTCCTTTACCGTCGCAGTGGCGGCCCTGTCCTCACTTTTGTTCACGACCACCCCAGCCATTGACCCGTCTGTCCCCACTGCTGCTGTTTTCTTCGAGAGCGTAGTGACGTCTGTCCCCACTTCTGTGTCACTGACCTCTCTGCTTGCCTCGTCTTTAGCGACCACTTCCACTTCTGCTACTGCTCCTTCCTCGTCTTCCTTGCCTGCGTCACAGCCTCACACAGAGGCCGAGCGATACTTAGCGAGCATAGCACTGGAGCACCACCCCATAGCTGCACACATCCTTTACGGCGGCCGTGTGAGACAGCCACGTACTTCACCAGTCCGACCTGTTGGACCCTCTGCTCCACCTCCCCCTGACACCCTAGTTCAGAGCATTCGTGCTCTGGAGGGGGCAGTTAGTGGACTCAGAGGAGACTTTAGGGCTCTCTTTACCACCGTCAGTGCAGTCCAGATCCGCGTCGCCATACTTCCTAGTATTCAGGCTTGCCTGAATCAGATTCTTGTGCGTCTGCCTCTACCACCCACACCCACCCAGCAGCCACCACGCCCGCCACCACCTCTGCCACAGGACGGCGCTGGTGCACCCCCACCCCCTTAGGCACACACTGGATGCCTTCCACATTTTTGCTGTCAATATGCTGGATACTTTCTGTAAGCCTGCTTATTTTGCACCCCTCCTCCACACACTATTTTGTTCACATTTTGGTCATATCAGTATATATCTTTTTGGGAGAGAGGGAGTAATTTTTAGGGACACTCATATCTGCATTATTTTGATCTCTGCATGCATCACCCGCATTCTCATATCATTTTCCTTTTTTTCCCATCATGCATGCATCCTCACCCTCCTCACCCACTATTTTGTCTCTCGGTGTGCCACACTTCGCACATTGAGGACACTGTGCACTTTAGCTTGGGGGAGTGAGTTCTCACACTCTTTATTTTTTGTCACCTTTTATTTTTATATTTTATTTTTTCCACCTTTTCTTTGTTTTTATACCCTTTTTCACCCACTTTTTCGTTTTTACCCTGCATCACGTTTTTCTTACTTTCTATGTGTGCTGCATTGTACAGTAGTAGTTTTTATTTCCTTTTTATCCTTATTTCTTTCATCTTTTTGCTAGAGATGAATTTTCTGTGATGATGATGACATTGTGCTAGCTTATCTCTATTTTGCATATTACTTTGTCATGCCATAGTTTTTTATTTCAGATATCATATGCTATGTCTTGCTATGCATTTGAGATAGTAACCCACACTTTCATGTATGAATATGGATTAAATTCTTTTATTAGCTGAATCTGATGATTTATATGTATACTCTTCGTAGAAAATGATCACTCCATATTTTACACCTTTTTCTGCATATTTGCATACCGTTTTGATCGCCCATATCACGCTTTTCACGATTATTCGACAATATTGCGATACTTTTCACTATTTCTTGTTTTTGTCGTATTTCAGGAAATATGGAGCGATTTGGATCGATTGTGAGATCAAGAGGATTTGCACCCACTCCGGAGTGTCAACCATGGCCCTTTTGAGGGTTATTCTGCAATGGAAGAGGAGTGGAAGAAGAAAGAACGTCGTAGGAGCGACGGGGGAGCGAAAAGATGAAGATTGGGCATTTTCAGCATGCCACTCGGCCGAGTGAAGGAGTCACTCGGCCGAGCATTGAGACCCCGCTCGGCCGGCCAGATCGGACACGCAACAGAGATGTATCGGCGTGCACTCGGCCGAGCATCGCACGCCGACTCGGCCGAGTGAGGAGACTCCGTCTGTCCGAGTGGCACCCAGACGACGGCAAGCCAAAATGTCTAACTTACTGTAATCCGTCAGTCTGCCCCAGAATCCCGACTCGGCCGAGTGACAAAAGCCGTCCGCCCGAGTACCAAATGCCCCTCGGTCGAGTGACATTTGCCACTCGACCGAGTGAAGCGGAGGACACGAAGCGCCCAGATTTTCAGACATCCTCCAACTCTTTTGAAATCTGCTATCTTTCCAATGGGTTAATTATTTTTCTCATATTTTTTATGGATAAATAGACTTCATGACGATTCCAACGCCGCCAAGAACGCACAAATCGGAGGTCGGATGAAATCTGGGGAATTTCTGCAAGTCGATGCTGCAGTGCTGGAATTTGCATGTCAGTGTCACTCGGCCGAGTGACATTTCCACTCGGCCGAGTGACCAGTTTTTGACAGTTTTTGACAGTTTTGACAGAGTGCTGTTTTCTGGAGTTTCTGCAGGAAAGTTCACTCGACCGAGTGAGATTTCCACTCGACCGAGTGAGCTGTCCACTCGACCGAGTGAGATTTCCACTCGACCGAGTGAGATTTCCACTCGGCCGAGTCGTAACTGGCGCAGATTTCTGGGCACCATTAGAAGGGATCTGCTCCCAATATGTTTTAGTGGCTTATTATTCCACACATGACTCTTATTCCAGTGAGGAGACTCCGTCTGCCGAGTGACGAAAGCCGTCCGCCCGAGTACCAAATGCCCCTCGGTCGAGTGACATTTGCCACTCGACCGAGTGAAGCGGAGGACACGAAGCGCCCAGATTTTCAGACATCCTCCAACTCTTTTGAAATCTGCTATCATTCCAATGGGTTAATTATTTTTCTCATATTTTTTATGGATAATAGACTTCATGACGATTCCAACGCCGCCAAGAACGCACAAATCGGAGATCGGATGAAATCTGGGGAATTTCTGCAAGTCGATGCTGCAGTGCTGGAATTTGCATGTCAGTGTCACTCGGCCGAGTGACATTTCCACTCGGCCGAGTGACCAGTTTTTGACAGTTTTTGACAGTTTTGACAGAGTGCTGTTTTCTGGAGTTTCTGCAGGAAAGTTCACTCGACCGAGTGAGATTTCCACTCGACCGAGTGAGCTGTCCACTCGACCGAGTGAGATTTCCACTCGACCGAGTGAGATTTCCACTCGGCCGAGTCGTAACTGGCGCAGATTTCTGGGCACGCGCAGATTCAGTTTTGGGCCCGATTTTCAGGGGCTTTTTAGGCAGTTTTGCTAGGGTTTTTGGGGGAACCATTAGAAGGGATCTCAAAAAGCTTGTATTTGTATTGGAATTCTTCATCTAAGCTAAGTATTTCTATTCTTATTATTTGAATCTTTGATTTTCTATCTTTTTATATGCAAGCAATGGTTTTTATTGATTCTTATATCCTTATTGCTATGCTTGAGTAGATTTGTTGTTCTAGGGTTTGGGGATGAACCCTATGGATCTAATTTCATATTTGTGAAGAATGAATTCTAAATTGTTAGAATTGTTAGGAGGTTAGGTTGTGATTGATTTCCTACGAATAGCTAGGGATTTCCATCGATTTGGGATTTGCAAGAGATTGGATTCTAATCGATGGGAAGGCCTAGATATTCGATTTAGGTTTACAATTGGGTTTCTCTAGATTTGGTTTGCAAGAGATTGGACCAAAGCTAGGATTTTTAATTGTAAATCTATACACATATTCGTTTGCAAGAGATTGGACGAATACGAACTATCACAACCTAGATCGTAACTCGAGTTTGCACGAGAGTGGGCTCGAGGGGCGATTGAACGATGACGTCGATCCTCATGCTAGTGGCTTAGGTTAGGGTTTGCAAGAGATTGGGCACTAACCTAGGTTTGCTATAGACCGGCAATAGCGCGAGAGCGTGAGCTTGGTTCTACATTAAGTTGCGACTAGTCCACCTCAATGCAAGTTTAGTAATGCCCGACGATTGTGAGAAGAAAACACGCCAAGCTTCACGCATTGATTGCTTATATCTGGTGTACTGCTTCCCTTTCTTATATCACTTCTTATTGCATGAAAATTGTACGCTTCACTTTCAGGTTGAATGAATGTATATTAGGTTGATATAACATGACCAGTTTACTTTCTGAGATTAAACTGAGTAGATTACATTAATCTACTGAAAGTTGTCGTGCACGTCCTATAGAGTGAACCGAGTGTTACATTTATTTCTTTCTCCACATATCTTGAGCATTATTTCTACACTTATATTCATTAGTGAATCTCCCTTTAGCGATTCTATCATTGGCATTTCCCCCGCTATTCAATTCCATGCTCCAATTCCCCAAAATCAAAAAGAAAAAACATATGTGAATACCTTTCTATCTTTTGATTTGGGATCTCAGATGTATATATGACTACAAAAAAAGAAATGAAAAGTGGAAAAAGAAAAGAAACGAGAAAAGAAGCTTATACATGATCCCATATCACACTCTTTCTCTCTTTCTTCCGCCTTTTGTTTTTATTTTTATTGGAGCTTCAAAAATGGGGAATGTACTTATTGATTTACTTATGCCACCACGCTTATAGATAAGCTTGGGGGAGGGGAACCGATGATGTGAGAGAGAGAGACTACTTGACTGTGCATGACAACCTAAGCTAGGTAATTTTCTATACTCGGTGAGATTACTAAAAGTTTTACGAAATCCAGGAATTGATACTTAGCATGCACTTCATGAAAACCATACCTTTCTATTCTGATTGATCCATAATGTGTGATATCTCTTATACTCCTTATAGAAAGCATTCAATTGAAAAGTGTGTGGTCTATGAGTATGTATACCGCTTTAGATGCTTCAGACGATGTTAATCCTAGAACGATTCTATATTTCATACTATTTTGTTATTCTCGGGTTTTCTAATTTGAATGCACCCATATGATTGTGATATCGAAATGAAAATCTTTGGCATGTGTTTTATATTCGCCGTATGCTAAATGAGTAAGCAAGGCCCACGTCCTGAGAAAATGATCTAGCAGTTCTCTCTTTGCTTTCTTTCTTTATTTTCTATCTCTTCCGTTTTTTTTCTTTTTATTATTTTTCCCGTCGGGTTCGCCTTTTACTTATCTTCCTCAAGGACGAGTAAGAGGTAAGCTTGGGGGATTTTGATCACTCCATATTTTACACCTTTTTTCTGCATGTTTGCATGCCGATTTGATCGCCCATATCGCGTTTTTCACGATTATTCGACAATATTGCGATACTTTTCACTATTTCTTGTTTTTGTCGTATTTCAGTAAATATGGAGCGATTTGGAGTGATTTTGAGATCTAGGTGTTTACAAGCGCTTAGGAGTGTCACCCACGGCTTATTTGAGGGCTTCTCAGCAATGGAGGATGAGCGGAAGAAGAAGGAAACCAATAGGAGTGACGAGGAGGCAAAAAGAAGAAGAAACAAGCACGACAGCACATACTCGGCCGAGTACAATAGCCACTCGGCCGAACAAGAAGTCCCACTCGGCCGACCAGAACGGATACACACACGGAGTTTTTTAGCGTATACTCGACCGAATGAAGAAATCCTACTCAGCCGACTGAGAAATCTCACTCGCCCGAGTGGTACATGGAATTTGTCCAGAGAAAAGGTCGAAGTTGCTGCAATTTTCAGAGATCCTTTGGAGGCCTACTCGGCCGAGTACGAATGCTCACTCTGCCGAATGATGAATGCCACTCGGCCGAGCCATCCCCCGAAGACAGACCCTGAAACATCCGAAGTTACTGTATTTTTTTTACAGGGTTTGTCACTCGGCCGAGTGACAAGGGTCACTCGGCCGAGTGAACCGTTCCGCCTGCTGCTAGGGTTGCGATTTCTGGGCTGCGCAGGGGAAGTTTGGTCACGATTTTTTGGGCGATTTTAGAGGGTATTTAAACCCAGTTTTTCCCTAGTTTAGAGAGCTTTTGAACAATTAATTTTTAGACTTTCTTTTAGGATTTTGACGGCTACTCTTTGGTGAATTCTCAGCTGGAAATCATTGGCATCTACATTGGTTTGTCTATTCCCATTAAAAACTTGATTTTTATGCATTATTTCTCTTTTGCAATGAATTGTGCCGATATTATTGTTGATTTTTCTGAGATTTGCTTGATGTCTAGTGAGTAGTGCCGTCGTCTTAGGGCGTAGGGATGAACCCTATGGACCCTATTTCTAAATTGTGATGAATTTGTGGAATTGTTGCTAGAATTGATTAGGGTTAGGTTGTAATTGATTAATTACGGATAGCTAGGAATTCATATCGATTGGGATTTGCAAGAGATTGGATCACTTTGATAGGAAGGCCTAGATATTCGATTTGGATTGACAATTGGATTTCTCTAGATTTGGTTTGCAAGAGATTGGACCAAAGCTAGGATTTTTAATAGTGATTCTATACCCATATTCGTTTGCAAGAGATTGGACGGATAGGAACTATTATAACCTAGGTCGTAGCTCGAGTTTGCACGAGAGTGGGATCGAGATACGATTGAACAATGATGTCTTCTTCACGCTAGCGGCTTAGGCTAGGGTTTGCACGAGAGTGGGATCTATCCTAGGTTTGCTATAGACCGGCAATAGCACGAGAGCGTGAGCTTGGTTCTACATTAAGTTGCGACTAGTTCATCTATATTCAAGTTTAGCAATAATGAAACTTATGAATCACAATGATGAGAGACGGTCCGTAGTGGGGATTCCATATCCCTAGACGTTTTATTAAATTGATATTTCTCTTTATATTTGAACAATCGTGACTGTTATTCCCCAAACTATTCTCGATTCTCTTGATAGCTAGGTGCTTGGAAAGAGACTCGGTCATTTGTCCTCCCTGAGTTCGATACCCGCTCGCCGCTACACCGTGTGCTTGCGGTAAAACTACAAGTCGTTCTTCGGGTGTACACTCGGACGCGATCAAATGACCACACGTGGAGGTCGGGTGTCTGACACTGTCATGGTCCCGGTGCTAAATAAGGAGAAAGTCACCGTTGAAGAAGATGTTGATTACGATAATAGAGTTGAGGCCACTGAAGGGCCAACCATCATTTAGGAGAAAGCGGATGCCCATCCCATCACGCATACTATGACGCCGCCTCCCGTCAATACATCCAAGAGTAAAACTTATAGACCTCCCCCTCCATACCCTCAGAGGCTAGCCCTAGCCAAATTGGAGAAGAAGTACTCCAAGTTCATGGATTTATTAAATGGGATCTAGCTGAACATTCCGTTCATGAACTCCATCACAGAGATCCCGATCTACGCTAAATTTCTAAAGGACCTCATCACGGGGAAGAGAAGGCCTGAAGAAATCAAGTTATTGGAGGATTCTACCTCCATTATCAAAAATCACCTCCCCCCGAAGCTGCCGGATCCGGGGAGCTTCACCGTGCCACACTGTAACGGTCTGTATTTTCAGATACTATTGAGTGATGTTCTAATTATATATGTGTCTTCCATTTATAACTTTGGATGCCTAGATTCATTATTATACTTATAGTTATTTATTATAGTGTGTTAATAGTGATGTGTTAAGAATTTCGAATATTTTCAAATTCAAATTGTTTCACTTTCATATCCTAATTAAGATATAGCTAATTTAGAAATGAATCTTCCATTTAAAACCAATTAATTCCTCCCTATTAATATTATTATTCAAACTTCCCTATTTGTTTTCTATTAATTTTCCCTATTAATTATAATTAAAAACAAAATAATTACTATTTAAAAAAACAAATTTCCTAAAACTAATTCCATCTTAACCCGTACCCTCACCCTAGGAACTCACGCAACCCTACAAAATGACCCTCAGCTACTAAAACCCTAGGCTACCCTAACCCTATAACCCTAGTACACACTCCCTACCTTCATATCTCTACAGCAGAGCCCTACCCTTCGTACATACAACCCTAGCCTATAAATCCCTAAGGCTGACAACCAAACAACCCTATTAAAACCCTAAGCTTTCTTTTAAAAACCCCAGGCTGTTCACAGGCTAGGCCTTCATCATTTTTAATTCGTACACTCTAGCACTTTTTATAAAACCCTATTATAACCCAAAGGCTGCAGCCTTGCCCAGTCTTTAAACCCTAAGAAGCCGCCGTTCTTCACTTTCCCAGAGCTCCGGTGCCCAGCTCTCGCCTCCGGCCAGACGGCGCCGAGACCCGCCCTTCCACGTCGCAGCCACCCTCTCCCTCCGACTGCAACTGTTCCGAGCCCTCACCGCCCAGCAGACGACACCCCCGGCCCCTCTCCTTCCTCTCCGGCGCAACCCCCTGCGCAGCGTGGAGCTCGCCACCACAGATCCGCAATCCCCACAGGCACAGGCCTCCTCCCTCCTCTTCCCAGATCCGAAACCGCCTCTCCTTCTTCTTCAAGACCCGAGCCTCCTCCTTCTCCTTCCAAGCATCCCGCAGCACCCCAAACATCCAAGCCGGCCACCTTCGTATCCACGGCCTCGCGCAGCAACCCCACGGCCTCTCCTCTCCTCCTCCTCACGTCGAAAACTCCAGGCCGAGTTCTCCCACCTACGGCTCAACAGCCCCCCTCACAGCCGCAGCAAGCCTCCACAGCCACGAAGCACTCACGCACAGGTTGTGTGCGCATTGTCAGCGTCGGATCTGACGCAAAGCTCTCCACCCGACACTCGACGCTCGCTGTTTAGGAGTTGCACACGTCACCACTGCCCGTTGTCGTCATCCGATCCTCCTCTGTACTTACGGTTAGTAGATCTACCTCTGTGCAACCCTTAACCCACACCGTAAGGTAGAGAACTTAATAAAACTGGGTGATTAGACGTCGTTGGGGCTTATTGTAAATCTGTTCTGACGAAAAACGACTATCCTGATTTTATGTTCTGCCAAAACAGCAAACAAAACCCTCCATGGCGTAGTACACGTCTAGACGATTCCAACGACACCAAGAACGTCGAAAACAGGCGAGTATTTGATTTTATATGAATTTTTGAAGTTTTGACACCGTTGCGCCATCTTTATGTATTACTGTGTAACTCAAAAACTAGAGGTGAAATGACGTACAAAATTGGCACCATAATGACCATGACGAAATTTGGGATCCAACGGTATATCATACGATATATCCCCATTTTAAACAATAAGAGAAAAAATCATTTCTGTAGCAAGTTAAACAAACAGGACATATTCGTCATTACTTAAAATTACGGTAACGGTCGTTCGACCCGTTTCCGCCTTGTAGAACTGTCACCATAAAACTATAATATTGTTAACAGTAAAGTTCAGTGAGTCCTGACATACTAAACCATATGGACATCGTGAAATCGTGCGCATCGAAGGCGGTATCGTGATATCGTGATGTCGTGTGAGTCGACTAGGCCGGCTCGTGTTTCGGCAAACTTTTGGGTGGGTTCGGGTTGTGCCATCTTTATGTATTGCTGTGTAACTCAAAAACTAGGCGTGAAATGACGCCCAAAATTGGCACCATAATGACCAGGACGAAATTTGGGATCCAACGGTATATCATACGATATATCCCCATTTTAAACAATAAGAGAAAAAAATCATTTCTGTGGCAAGTTGAACAAACAGGACATATTCGTCATTATTTAAAATTACGGTAATGGTCGTTCGACCTGTTTCCGCCTTGTAGAACTGTCACCATAAAACTATAATATTGTTAACAGTAAAGTTCAGTGAGTCTTGACATACTTAACAATATGGACATCGTGAAATCGTGCGCCTCGAAGGCGGTAACGTGATATCGTGATGTCGTGTGAGTCGACTTGGCCGGCTCGTGTTCCGGCAAACTTTTGGGTGGGGTTAGAGTTGAGCGGCCACTAGGCGTATGAAAGGTACTCTCCTCAAGAGCACCACCCGCACGCGGTGGGTTAGCGTCAATCACGGTATGCCCCCGTGAGAGGAACGAACTTCTCATCACGACCTACAGGCGTGAACCCTAGATTAGAAAGCTAACTCTTGGCATGAAAACTTGCAACGCTAACTCAGTCATCTTGGAAATTGAAATGCTAATGAACTCAGAGAAAATCCCGACTTTTAACTTGCACCGTCTAGGACTGCATGCTAGGATTGTTCGTTTCTGTTTCTATGAATTGTTAAATGTTAAATTGCTGCAGTCACTTTTCTTAAATTATTAATGCTTCTAAAATTCATATATCTGTCATATATTTTGCCTTGGGATGCTAACTTTTCTTGCAGACCCTTAGCTGACATACATTCATGTTTGTGGATGTATGTCAGGTTCAGAGCTTGAGTACCAGGAGGACCAGTACGAGACGCCAGAGTTGGAGAGTCAGGAGTTCGTACCTGACGCAGTGCCTCTTCCAGCAGAGGACTAGTGGACCCCCGACACTTTACTGTTTTCCTAGTTTCCTTTTTCAGTCGTTGTAGTTACTTTCGTGTATGTTCCACTTTCTTGTTGCTACTTTTAGCACAGTTGTGGCTTGTTTAATTTTGTGTTCGAACTCTTATCTCTGGATGTGGCTTTTATCTTTATATCTGGATGTGTTTCTGATTGTTCTGATTAACAATTGCAAGAACATCATCTGTGTTTTTATCGCAGACGCTTATTGAACTCGAGCTTCACCGCTCCAGTTCAAGCGGACCGCGTAACGCTCTCGCTTCCGGTGTCCTTTTGGAAGCGGGGAGTTACAGGTTTTGTTGGTGGCCCATGCAGGTCTGTTTCAACTGTGAAATTCAGAACAATGAGAACACTTTCTTAAGCCAAACATCCGGAGAAATCGTATACACGAGATTAACTCGGGCTTTTCTTCTCTTTTGTAGGATGGCCGGAAGACGCATCACCCGACACGGAGCCGGAACCGGAACCGGAGCTGCTGGAGGCGGAGACGACGACATCCGCCAGATGCTGGGAGTTATGAGAGAATGCTGGAGGTTCAGCATCATCTGGTCCAGCAGGGACGCCAGGCTGCGCCAGCCGCACCAATTGCACCAGCTCTGGGAGCCAAGCAGTTCAGAGAGATGCGTCCGAAGAGTTTCTCCGGACGAGAGGGCCCACTAGCGACCGAAGAGTGGCATCAGAGCACTGAGGATGATTTGGGCCTTGCCCGAATCCATAAAGATGAATGGGTGGAGCTTGCCAGGAAGCAGTTGACAAATAATGCTCGCAGCTGGTGGACTGTGGAAGAGGCCAGGCTGACCAAGCCGATTTCATGGGATACCTTCTGCAAGAGGTTTGACGCCCAGTACTTTCCCAAGTCTGCGAACCGAATGATGGAGGGTCGCTTCATCAACCTGGAGCATGGTACTATGAAAGTTGACGAGTACGAGGCGGAGTTCACTATGCTGAGTCGATATGCTCCTGCCATGGTGAAAGAACCTGAGGACTGTGCACATCGTTTCCTACAGGGCTTGGATCTGGACATCCAAAGTGTGCTGTCCGGGAATACTTTTTCCACTCATGAGGATGTTCTGGTAGCTGCGAAGAATCAGGAGCACATCGCCAATCTGAAGAAGGCCTGTCAGGCGGGCAAGCACCCAATGGAGATGCTGAGGAGTGCACCTTGGCCTGGTGTACGTCCAGTCTAGACCACCCAGTTTAAGAGGCAAGCTGCACCTGTTTTCAACCGAGCCAAGCTGACTTGCCATTTTTGTGGCAAGATTGGCCATGTGAAGAAGGACTGTAGAAGGATGCTGAATCAGTGTTTGGTTTGTGGATCTTCTACCCATGTTGCGAAGGACTGCCCCAAAGGCACTCGACCTATGCCTGCTGGAGCACCTGGACCTTTTCAGCGGATAGCGCCTGCACTGGACCCGCTCAGAGACCAGTGCCTGCACCTGGACAGCGAGGACCACCTCTGATACCACAGAAGAAAGCCTTTCAGCAGCCCAACCCCCCGGTGCGTCGAGCTTACACCATGACAGCCGTTGAGGCTGAAGCTGCTGACGACGTGATCATAGGTAACTCCTAACCTAGCCTTTCCTTTCCTGCATTTATGTTTGATTAGTCAGTTTCCTGATGGATCCTGCCAAAACAGAGTTAGGATCGATAAAATGAAGTTTAGACTTACGCTTGCGTATGCGGCACGGTAGTCTATGAACTTCGCCTTCGGATTCGCCACGATGGATCGAGTCTTCTCACGAATGGAGTAAGGCTACTAAATCCACAATCTAAATCTCTACTTTAGATTAAGAACTTGGATAAAGAGAGAGGAAGTATTTCGGCACAGCTTCACTAGAATGAAAATGCATGCAAGAATGCCATGCAAAAGTGTAAGGAAATGGCTAACCCTTGGGTCTTATTTATAGCCCCCAAGGTAGTTATTTTAGGAGCAATTGTTCCTTTGGAACAATTTAACTAAGGTGTACCATCGTACATGGCATATTATAAGCTTAAGTTGTACCATATGCATGGTACAACATAAGCTTAAGATATTACCCTTTTATTAGCCATATGTCGCATGCATTTATGCACATATAATGTGACTTTCCCATCAATCTAGAGATCTTCTCCGCAAGGGAACATATTCCCTTTGCGCACGACTTCGTGTACGCGACGTTCGAGGTCCGTATTCCCTCGTACATCCCCCTACAAGGGTGTACTAACGTCTTCCATATCCAACATCTCCCACTCACACTTGAGGGGATTGTAAGAGAACTTCTTTCTCTTAGTTCTTTCATCTATCATACCGAGAAATAGACCGTGCGACCTTCATGCGCGTAGGGTCTGTTGTTGTGCACTTGTTAGAGATACACAACGACCTCGAAGGTGCAAAGTTGAGTAGTTCAACGCATGCTTTACCCTAGATTATTTCTTCACATTTCTTATAATTTATATTCAACAATTGAATCCCATCTGGATTACAATTGGCTGGCCAGCTTTGAATCATTTAAAGTCCAAATGTGAATATGAAATCAATCTTCCTCTTCTTGCGAACCTTCTGATCTTGACTTGATTCGCTTTTCTAACGTGCCCCGCCGAGCCGAATTATCATAGCCCATTAGCAACACGCTAAGATAGCGATCATCTCGTCAAATCTAAAGGAACCAATTGGAGTCCTTGAGGGTAAGAGTTAAGACCCGTATGGCCTTTGAGTCTCACATAATAGCAAACAATATTGCTACAAACTCAGTGGTCGAAATTCATACGTGGTATGAACACGTATTACAACAACACTCCTTTCCCAGGGAGAGTATGTCTTAATGATGTTGTACGGATGAAAAGATCAGACACCACAGTGTCTATCTTTTGAGTCCCCTTACTACTCATGAAATATTCCCGGACTCTCATCCTGCATAAGACAGATGGGATTTAAAAAATCCTATGAGATCTCTTTCAAATATCCTTGTGATACAGATCTCAGATCTTTTGTAAGCATCCATATGATGCAGATCTTTCATTCGACTATCTTGTTTAAGTCACGACTCTAAATCATTTGTCTAATGATTTTGACTTTAAACTAGTCTCATCTCTATCTTATCCATCTGATAAGATAAGGCGGTTGCTCATGTGAGAGAGCCAACCTTAATCTGTCCGACATACACACAATAAAATAGCTGAGACTTAAACACAAATGTATAAAATCATTTGTAAGAAACTTGTATGCAATATATAAAAGAACTTCTTTCTTTTATTAAACTTTGATATTATATAGACATGGGAAATTTTACATGATACAGCTCAGCACCTACGCATTCCCATAGATGATAAGTGTTTGTAGAACACATCTCTGGGGATCGCCTTAGTAAGGGGATCCGCTATCATCTCATGCGTGGATATGTATCCTATGTCTACTTCCTTCCGTTTGTCATAGTCCTTCGCAAACTTGAATTGAATATCAATGTGTTTGGTCTTACAATGAAATTTAGGATCTTTGACATAGGCAATCGAAGCTTGACTATCACTATATATAGGAACAGTGCTTGAGTCAGTGGCATCCGTTAGCCTGTCTAAGAATTTCCTAAGCCAAACAGCTTCTTGGACCGCCATGCTGAATGCTACAAATTCGGCTTCCATGGTTGATAGGGCGATGCAGGTTTGCTTCTTGCTGCTCCAGGATATTGCACCATTCCCGAGCAAGTAAACAAAGCCTGAGGTAGATCTTCGCTCGTCGAGATCACCCGCCCAATCAGCATCGGTATAGCATTCGAGTCTCAAGGTATTGCCTTGATAGCATAACGCATAGTCCGCAGTCCCTTTGAGGTATCTTAATATCCTCTTCACCGCTTTCCAGTGTGCCTGTCCTGGGTTGGATTGGTAACGGCTTACCATACCAACAGCATAGCAAATGTCCGGTCTGGTACACATCATGGCGTACATCAGACTCCCGACAGCACTGGAGTATGGAACCTTTTCCATAGCTTTCTTTTCTTTTGGATCTTTGGGACACATTTCCAAACATAGACCCTCGACTTTGCTTATTGGAGTATCAATTGGCTTGAAGTCCTGCATATTAAACCGTTCTAAAACTTTCTTTATATATGTCTCTTGAGAGAGAGAAAGAAGTTTCTTGGAACGATTCCTTGAGATCTTAACCCCAAGGATATATGCAGCTTCACCCATGTCTTTCATCTCAAAGACGGATGAAAGCCAAGCTTTGATATCCATGATAAGACGCTTATCATTTCTGGCTATAAGTATGTCATCTACATAAATAGACATAATTACATACTTGTTTTTAATCCTCTTAATATATACGCAGTTGTCTTCGTCGAGCATGGAGAAACCATACGACAAAACGACTTCTTGAAAGCGCATATACCACTGCCTTGAGGATTGTTTAAGACCATATATGGATTTATGAAGTTTACAAACCTTATGTTAGTTTTCTTCTTGTACAAACCCGTTTGGTTGTTCCATGTAGATCTCCTCATCTAGTTCTCCGTTAAGAAAAGCAGTCTTTACATCCATCTGATGTAACTCGAGGTCCAAACAAGCCACCATTACCAGAATTAAGCGAATGGAGGTAAAACGCACGACAGGAGAGAAAGTCTCTTCGTAGTCTATTCCTTCCTGTTGCGTGAAACCTTTCGCAACAAGGCGAGCTTTATATTTCTCGATGGAGCCATCAGCCTTATGCTTGATTTTGAGAACCCACTTGTTCCCAATGGCTCTACGTCCCTTAGGTAAATCAACCAAGTCCCAGACTTGGTTTGTCTTCATGGATTGAAGTTCTTCTTCCATTGCCGCTATCCATTTATCTTTAGCAGGGCATGTGACGGCCTGTTTGAAATTTGCAGGTTCGTCATCATCTTGTAGTAATGTCATGAATGTTTGAGGAAATTCATCCTCAAATCTCAGAGGTGTTAGCCTCGTTCGATTACTACGTCTTGCTTGAGTTTGATCACTCCCACTTGGAATGACATCACTCCCACTTGGAATAATATCACTCCCACTCGGAATAGGATTGGTATCGTTCGTATCATCCGTTGGTGAAGTTTGAAACGTATTTTTTTCTTCACCAAGAATTCTCCCACTCGAACGTTCCGATCCTACTTGATCCCAAGTCTCAAACAAGGATAAGTCTTGACTTATCTCACCCTGTCTTGGAAACTCGTTTTCCATGAAGACAACATCCCTCGATTCGAATTCTGTTAGACCCCCATTGTCCTCTTGACCGACGAAAACATATCCTTTGGAGTTTTCAGCGTATCGGATGAAGATACACTTCCTCCCACGTGGCCCAAGTTTGCCATATTTGTGAGAGGATAAATGTGCGTAAGATGCACAACCCCAAGGTTTTAGAATGCTTAAGTCTGGAGTTCTATTGTTCCACAACTCATAAGGAGTAGAACTTACCGACTTCGAGGGTACACGGTTTAAGATGAATGCTGCCGTCAATAATGCATCACCCCAAAAGGTGATGGGAAAATTTGCCTGAGACATCATTGATCGGACCATTTCCATCAATGTCCTATTTCTTCTTTCCGCAACACCGTTTTGTTGCGGAGTATAAGGCATAGTTATTTGATGAACTATGCCTTTTTCATCACAGAGTTCCTTAAAACTCGTTGATTGATATTCTCCACCCCGATCGGTTCGCAAGACCTTTATCTTGCGATCTAGTTGATTTTCCACTAAACTCATATAGTTTTTGAAGCAAGATAAAGCTTCATATTTGTGGAAAATCAAATAAATATGACCGAAACGGGTGAAGTCATCAATGAATGTGATGAAATAGGACTTACCGCGTCTTGTCTTAACATTCATTGGACCGCAAATGTCCGAATGGATAAGCTGTAATGGAACTTCGGCCCTTGTGCCAGTTCCAAACGGCTTGCGACAAGTTTTCCCTACAAGACAATGTTCGCAAGTTGACATTTCAACTTTTGAAACATTAGATAGCAAGCCACTTTTGGCAAGTCTATCCATTCTAGTTGGTCCAATATGACCAAGTCTTGCATGCCAACAAATGATCTCAGATTCAGAGTTAGAAGCATTTGTCAAATGGAAACTTTCATTTATAGAAGAAGAATCATCATACATTGTGTTTAAAACAATTAATCCATTACAAACATTACCAGACCCAATTAAAGAACTATTACAAACAAGGTCAACCTTTTGTTTATAGAACCTCCATTCATAATCTAAAGACATTAACATGACCACGGATACGATATTCCTTCTAATATCTGGAGCAAAGAGGACGGCGTGCAATAATAAAGTCCGGCCGTTGTCGAGAACTAGCTTGTATGTTCCGACGCCTTTGACTTCAACACGAGTGTTGTTGCCGACGTATATCCACTTTGTTCCTTGAGTTATCTTTCGATACTCTACGAAGAACCTTCTGTCCTTCGCTACGTGGTCTGTGGCCCCTGAATCAATCAACCAAAAATAGTTAGATTCAGCAAGAAACACGGAACTAGAAACACATACGTAACTAGCCCTACAAGTTACCTTATCACTTCCATCCGTACACGTACGGGCGAAGTGACCGTACTTGTTGCACTTAAAGCACTTGATCTTCTTCAAGTTTTTCTTCTTTGAGTGCACATTCTTTTGCTACTTTTTGTTCTTAGTCTTCTTTGAGGTTTCCGGTTCTTGCTTTCGTTCGTTCACAAACCTTAAGCGTTTATTCTTCCACTTATTTCCTCCATGTGAGGAACTAGCGGCCATGTGCACTTCTGCACTTGGTTTTGCGGCTTGAATCCGCTCTTCCTCGAGTTCGAGGTGTTTCGATACATCGCTTAAAGTTTTAATGCACTCATTATGAGTGAGGTGCATTTTCATGTTATCCCAGCTATCTGGGAGTGAACGAATGACTGCTTGGATCTGCTGTTCGTCAGACAGCGTAACACCCGCATCCTTTAATTCAGATATGGGATTCGCCATGTGGCGGAGATGATTTTTCATAGAGTGATCTCGCCGCATCTTGTACAAATCAAATTGAATATTTAAGGAGCGGAGTTTGGTAACCGAAGTTCCACCAAACTTTATTTCTAGCTCAGACCATATGTCTTTGGCTAGGTCGAATTCCCGAAATAGACGCATTATGTCATTGTCCATTGCGGACAGTAACGTAATACGTGCTATTTTGTTCTTTCGAGTCCAAGTATCATAAGCTTCCCGGTCCCTCTTGTGTTGGGCCGTATTGCCCAACTCAGGTTCTTCCATTATGTTTTGGAGTGTTTCAAGCACATCTTGCTCCTCCAAAACATATTGGATTTTTATTGACCAAAGTTTATAATTGTCGCCGTTGAGCTTTTCACCTTTGTTAAGCTCTGCGACAATGTTCTTAGAAGCGGTAGACATATTCGATTCAAAAACTGCAAAGAGAATGAAAAACACGATCAAAATTCTATGCATATAGTTTCGATTCTTTAAACACTTGATAAGTTCCTTGGATGCGTTGAAATGTTACTCTAGAATCGAGAAGTTCACTACGTTCCCAACTACCATCTAGAAGTAACTTTCAAAGTATCCCTCTTACTTATCTCAAGTAAAAAGAAATCAGAAATGATACCCGTATGGTACCAGCAGCGGAAAAATATTTTTGAAAAACATATCTTTCAAAATGGAATAGGTGAGAGTTTGCGCAAAGAATTTTAGCGCAACAATTGCCAGGCCACGAGACCTGTTCTACACACCCATGGGTTAGATGACCATGGCCGGTTCGTGGTAGGACTTGGAATTCTAAATTGCGCTATCCCGATTTAAGGACGGGACATAACCTATTTGAAAACATCTTTGTCAAAAATTTGAAATACATTGGCTAATCTCCGTAGAGTAGAGCACAATGTCACAAGTACATTGGCTAATCTCCGTAGAGTAGAGCACAATGACATGGCTAATCTCGCATGTAGTAGAGCACTATGGCTAATCTTCAAGGAGTAGATCCCAAAAAAATTTTATAAAACAAGAGTAGGCGACTGTCGTTAGCCCCGTATGGGCTAATCGGCACATTCGAGTTTGACCAAGGCCTTTTGTCACCCCGTATGGGTCATTCGGCAAGTTCGCGATCGACCAAGACCTTCTGTCGGATTGGTCGACCAAATTGGTCGACCAATTATTTTGGTCTGTAACTTCTCCCGGCCAGGGCCTCTGCCCTGGCCGAGGCTTAGCCAAGGGCCGGCCAGGGCCTCTGCCCTGGCCGGCCAGGGCCTCTGTCCTGGCCGAGGCCAGGGCGTCGGCCCTGGCCAGGCACTGCCAGGGCCGACAGGCCGGCAGGCCGGCCCTGGCCTCTGCCAGGGCCGGGCAGGCCGGCCATTACCGGCCTGGCCTTGGCCGGCCACTACCGGCCTAGCCATAGCCGACCATGGCTTGGCCATGGCCGGTCTTGGCCAAGGCCATTTTGGCATTGGCCGGCCATGGCCCCTTTGGCCATGGCCGGCCACCCCCTTTGAATGGGGTTTCCGCACACCCCGTCGGAGGGGTGGCCGTGGTGGTTATTGGCCGTAGCCAACCCCCTCAGCATGGGAGGGGGGTGCATGGCCTTCATAGCCCATTTGGCCATGGTGCACATGCACTAAAATTCATCTTCCCCGATGGGAATAACCACCACCTTCTTCCTCGATGAAGCACCCGTTCGTCGATGAAGCACCCGTTCGTCGAGAAAATGGTTATTTTCTAATGGCCGTGTGCTAAAAAAGAAAAATAACATACTACGTGAACGGTCGGTTCTTCCCGTCACGGAGAGTTCCTACCATATCCGTAATGATAGGAGACCCTAACGTGAAAAGAACAACCGCTGCGTTCTCTCCGTCACGAAGCATTCCTACCATATCTGTAATGGTAGGATACCCATTCGTGAAAAAGACAACGACTCGTTCATAGTTTCGACGGGACGGCGGTTTGACCGGGGCGAACCCGTATGGCTCTGATACCAATGATGGATCCTGCCAAAACAGAGTTAGGATCGATAAAATGAAGTTTAGACATACGCTTGTGTATGTGGCACGGTAGTCTATGAACTTCGCCTTCGGATTCGCCACGACAGATCGAGTCTTCTCACGAACGGAGTAAGGCTACTAAATCCACAATCTAAATCTCTACTTTAGATTAAGAACTTGGATAAAGAGAGAGGAAGTATTTCGGCAGAGCTTCGCTAGAATGAAAATGCATGCAAGAATGCCATGCAAAAGTGTAAGGAAATGGCTAACCCTTGGGTCTTATTTATAGCCCCCAAGGTAGTTATTTTAGGAGCAATTGTTCCTTTGGAACAATTTAACTAAGGTGTACCATCGTACATAGCATATTATAAGCTTAAGTTGTACCATATGCATGGTACAACATAAGCTTAAGATATTACCCCTTTATTAGCCATATGTCGCATGCATTTATGCACATATAATGCGACTTTCCCATCAATCTAGAGATCTTCTCCGCAAGGGAACATATTCCCTTTGCGCACGACTTCGTGTACGCGATGTTCGAGGTCCGTATTCCCTCGTACATCCCCTACAAGGGTGTACTAACGTCTTCCATATCCAACATTTCCTTGTTTGACCTAGTTTCAAGTTACCCTTAGGTGTTATTCTAGTTTCTTCTCACCCAGCCTTGACCTTGTTCGACTCTGGAGCTTCCATGTGCATCCTGTCACGGAAGTTCGTAGTCGAACACTCGATACCCACCTACACACTTCCCAAGTGTTGGAACATCACGACTGGGAATGGCGTAGTGAAGGTTGCCCTTGGTTGTCGACCTTGCCCATTGGTGGTTAGTGGACACGAATTGTATGCTGATTTCATCGTCCACGACCTATCCAATTTCGATGCAATCCTCGGCATTGATTGGTTAGGAGCTTTTTACGCCACGATCAACTGTCACCGGAAGAAAGTGGTGTTTGAAATTCTTGACCATCCAGTGTTTGAGTTCGTCAGCGGAGGACGTTCGCTTGGACCTGTCAAGTTTCGGGCCCAGCCGTATAGATTGACAGTTGCATCTATGATAGTAGAGCCGGAGAAGCCAGCTGTAGTACGAGACTTCGAGGATGTCTTCCCTGAGGACATTTCCGGTTTGCCGCCTAATAGAGCATTAGAGTTCGGCATTGATCTGATGCCAGGAGCTCAACCAATTTCTAAGGCGCCGTACCGTATGGCTCCAGCTGAGCTAGAGGAGTTGAGGAAGCAGTTGGACGAGCTGCTACCGAAGGGTTTTATTCATCCCAGCGTGTCTCCCTATGGTGCACCCGTCTTGCTGGTGAATAAGAAAGATGGATCGAGGAGGATGTGTATCGAATATCGGGAGCTGAATCTGATCACTGTGAAGAACAAGTACCCGCTGCCCCGTATGGATGATATCTTCGATCAGCTTGGTGAATCGAAGGTGTTCTTGAAGTTCAATCTTCGGAGCGGATACCATCAAGTCAGAGTCAAGAAGGATGACGTGCCCAAGACAGCTTTCCGGACCAAGTATGGGCACTATGAGTTCGTTGTCATGCCGTTCGGTGTGACCAATGCTCCTACGGTGTTCATGAAACTCATGAACCTCATCTTTTACGACTTTCTCGACAAGTTCGTAGTGATCTTTATAGATGACATCCTGGTGTACTCGAGGAGCGAAGAAGAGCATGCAGAGCACTCGAGTTTGGTATTGGAGATGCTCCACCATCATCGACTATTTGCCAAGTATAGCAAATGCGAATTCTGGCTGGACAGAGTTGCATTTCTTGGACATGTAGTATCAGGATCTTCTCAGTGGATCCGGAGAAGGTCAGAGCAGTCAGTGAATGGCCTACACCGCGAACGGCTTTGGACATCAGGAGTTTCCTCGGATTGGCTGGCTACTACCGTAGATTTATTAAGGACTTCTCGAGGATAGCTGAGCCGATGACAAAATTGATGCGGAAGGATGTCAAGTTCAGTTGGTCAGAATCTTGCGAGCATGCTTTTTCTACTTTGAAGGAGAGAATGACGACTGCACCGGTCTTGGCTATTTCGGACAGAAGCGGAGGCTTTGAGATTTTCTGTGATGCATCAGGGAAGGGACTTGGTTGTGTTTTGCACCGGCACAACCATGTAGTCGCTTATGCTTCGCGACAGTTGAAAGTCCATGAGAAGAACTATCCGACCCACGATTTAGAGCTCACCGCTGTCATATTTGCGCTGAAGATTTGGCATCATTTCTTACTGAGTGAGAAAGTGAAGATATTCACTGATCACAAAAGTTTGAAATACATATTTACTCAGAAGGAGCTGAATATGAGACAGCGCAGATGGTTGGAGTTGATAGCAGATTACGACATCGACCTTCAGTATCACCCAGGAAAAGTGAATGTCGTACCGGACGCTTTGAGCCAACTGCCAGAAGTGATGATTCTCACATCACAGTGGAGATTACAGTAGGATCTGCGAGAGATGGATGTTGAAGCTGTTCTTCCGGAGGTCACTTCGTCGTTGATGAACATGCAGATTCAGTCGACGATTGTTGATCGGATCAAGAGTGCTCAAGCTGGTGATGCTAAGTTGATGAAGATCAGAGAGCAAGTCGAAGCCGGACTCCGAACAGATTTTCTGATTCACGAGGATGGATCTTTAAGGTATGGCAGTAGGATCTGCGTGCCTGCAGGAGATATCAGAGAAGAGTTGATGAATGAGGCTCACAGTTCGCCTTATTCCATTCATCCTGGAGGTACGAAGATGTACAAGGATCTTCGTCGGAATTTCTGGTGGCATGGTATGAAGAGAGGTGTGGCACAGAGTGTTGCCAAATGTCTAGTGTGTCAGCAAGTGAAGGCTGAACATCATCGCACCGCCGGACTACTACAACCCCTGCCTATCCCGGAGTGGAAATGGCAGCACATCACGATGGACTTCGTGACTGGCTTACCTCGGAGCACCAAACAGAACGACGCAATATGGGTCATTGTCGATTGACTGACCAAGTCTGTGCACTTCATACCGTTCCGAGTAGGACAATCCATGGAAATACTGGATAGGAAATATATGGAGGTAATGATCCAACTCATCCTTTTGTAATTTCCTTCTAGTGCCAATAGTAATGTGAAATATGTTGTGTAGGAGATCGTGCACTTGCATGGAGTCCCTGTGAGCATCGTGTCCGATCGTGATACGAGGTTCACATCTCAGTTCTGGAAGAGTCTGCAGACTAATCTCGGTACCAGTCTGAAGTTCAGCACTACGTATCACCCGCAGACGGATGGCCAGTCGGAGCGGACCATTCAGATCTTGGAGGATATGCTGAGAGCTTGCATGCTAGATTTCAAGGGTTCGTGGGAGGATCATCTACACCTGGTGGAGTTCTCTTACAACAACAGTTATCAGGCGAGCATCGCAATTGCGCCTTTCACTGCTCTCTACGGAAGGAAGTGTCGTTCGCCCCTGAGCTGGGACGACGTTGGAGATAGAGAGTTATTGGGACCGGAGTTGATAGTCGAAGCAGTGGACGTTGTTCGAGATATCAGGGACAAGCTTCGGATTGCTCAGGACCGTTATAAGCATTGGGCTGATGCTAAACGGGGTCCTAGGGAGTTTCAGCTGGGAGACCATGTGTTCCTGAAGATTTTCCCGTATCATGGAGTGATTCGCTTTGGGAAACGTGGCAAGCTCAGCCCGAGATACATCGGACCCTTCGATGTTCTGGAGAGAGTTGGCGAGGTAGCCTACCGATTAGCCTTGCCCCCATCTTTGGAAGAAGTTCACGATGTCTTCCATGTGTCTCAGCTTCGTCGGTACATCAGCGATCCATCTCACGCTGTTGACTACTCTGAGATCACCGTCCGTTCAGATCTGACATATGACCAGCAGCCAGTGCAGATTCTTGACAGACGTCAGAAGTCACTCCAGAACAAG
Source organism: Scilla litardierei (assembly GCA_030789695.1). NCBI lineage: Eukaryota > Viridiplantae > Streptophyta > Magnoliopsida > Asparagales > Asparagaceae > Scilla > Scilla litardierei. The sequence continues at coordinate 58,373,746 of CM061137.1, forward strand.
ACTGTTGATCTTGTTAGATTGATGTGACGACATGGCTCGCCAGGAGAGTCCACTTGGGAGAGAGAAGACGAAATGCGAGGGCGTTACCCTTATTTGTTCCCTGTAGTCGGTTGAATTCCGGAGACGGAATTCTTTTAAGGTGGATAGAATGTAACGGTCTGTATTTTCAGATACAATTGAGTGATGTTCTAATTATATATGTGGCTTCCATTTATAACTTTGGATGCCTAGATTCATTATTATACTTATAGTTATTTATTATAGTGTGTTAATAGTGATGTGTTAAGAATTTCGAATATTTTCAAATTCAAATTGTTTCACTTTCATATCCTAATTAAGATATAGCTAATTTAGAAATGAATCTTCCATTTAAAACCAATTAATTCCACCCTATTAATATTATTATTCAAACTTCCCTATTTGTTTTCTATTAATTTTCCCTATTAATTATAATTAAAAACAAAATAATTACTATTTAAAAAAAACAAATTTCCTAAAACTAATTCCATCTTAACCCGTACCCTCACCCTAGGAACTCACGCAACCCTACAAAATGACCCTCAGCTACTAAAACCCTAGGCTACCCTAACCCTATAACCCTAGTACACACTCCCTACCTTCATATCTCTACAGCAGAGCCCTACCCTTCGTACATACAACCCTAGCCTATAAATCCCTAAGGCTGACAACCAAACAACCCTATTAAAACCCTAAGCTTTCTTTTAAAAACCCCAGGCTGTTCACAGGCTAGGCCTTCATCATTTTTAATTCGTGCACTCTAGCACTTTTTATAAAACCCTATTATAACCCAAAGGCTGCAGCCTTGCCCAGTCTTTAAACCCTAAGAAGCCGTCGTTCTTCACTTTCCCAGAGCTCCGGTGCCCAGCTCTCGCCTCCGGCCAGACGGCACCGAGACCCGCCCTTCCACGTCGCAGCCACCCTCTCCCTCCGACTGCAACTGTTCCGAGCCCTCACCGCCCAGCAGACGACACCCCCGGCCCCTCTCCTTCCTCTCCGGTGCAACCCCCTGCGCAGCGTGGAGCTCGCCACCACAGATCCGCAATCCCCACAGGCCCAGGCCTCCTCCCTCCTCTTCCCAGATCCGAAACCCCCTCTCCTTCTTCTTCAAGACCCGAGCCTCCTCCTTCTCCTTCCAAGCATCCCGCAGCACCCCAAACATCCAAGCCGGCCACCTTCGTATCCACGGCCTCGCGCAGCAACCCCACGGCCTCTCCTCTCCTCCTCCTCACGTCGACAACTCCAGGCCGAGTTTCTCCCACCTACGGCTCAACAGCCCCCCTCATAGCCGCAGCAAGCCTCCACAGCCACGAAGCACTCACGCACAGGTAGTGTGCGCATTGTCAGCGTCGGATCTGACGCAAAGCTCTCCACCTGACACTCGACGCTCGCTGTTTAGGAGTTGCACGCGTCGCCACTGCCCGTTGTCGTCATCCGATCCTCCTCTGCACTTACGGTTAGTAGATCTACCTCTGTGCAACCCTTAACCCACACCGTAAGGTAGAGAACTTAATAAAACTGGGTGATTAGACGTCGTTGGGGCTTATTGTAAATCTGTTCTGACGAAAAACGACTATCCTGATTTTATGTTCTACCAAAACAGCAAACAAAACCCTCCACGGCGTAGTACACGTCTAGACGATTCCAACGACACCAAGAACGTCGAAAACAGGCGAGTATTTGATTTTATATGAATTTTTGAAGTTTTGACACCATTGCGCCATCTTTATGTATTGCTGTGTAACTCAAAAACTAGGGGTGAAATGACGTACAAAATTGGCACCATAATGACCATGACGAAATTTGGGATCCAACGGTATATCATACGATATATCCCCATTTTAAACAATAAGAGAAAAAAATCATTTCTGTAGCAAGTTAAACAAACAGGACATATTCGTCAATACTTAAAATTACGGTAACGGTCGTTCGACCCGTTTCCGCCTTGTAGAACTGTCACCATAAAACTATAATATTGTTAACAGTAAAGTTCAGTGAGTCCTGACATACTTAACCATATGGACATCGTGAAATCGTGCGCATCGAAGGCGGTATCGTGATATCGTGATGTCGTGTGAGTCGACTAGGCCGGCTCGTGTTTCGGCAAACTTTTGGGTGGGTTCGGGTTGAGCAGCCACTAAGCGTATGAAAGGTACTCTCCTTAAGAGCACCACCCGCATGCAGTGGGTTAGCGTCAATCACGGTAAGCCCCCGTGAGAGGAACAACCTTCTCATCACGACCTACAGGCGTGAACCCTAGATTAGAAAGCTAACTCTTGGCATGAAAATTTGCAACGCTAACTCAGTCATCTTGGAAATTGAAATGCTAATGAACTCAGAGAAAATCCCAACTTTTAACTTGCACCGTCTAGGACTGCATGCTAGGATTGTTCGTTTTCGTGTCTATGAATTGTTAAATGTTAAATTGCTGCAGTCACTTTTCTTAAATTATTAATGCTTCTAAAATTCATATATCTGTGATATATTTTGCCTTGGGATGCTAACTTTTCTTGCAGACCCCTAGCTGACATACATTCATGTTTGTGGATGTATGTCAGGTTCAGAGCTTGAGTACCAGGAGGACCAGTACGAGACGCCAGAGTTGGAGAGTCAGGAGTTCGCACCTGACGCAGTGCCTCTTCTAGCAGAGGACTAGTGGACCCCCGACACTTTACTGTTTTCCTAGTTTCCTTTTTCAGTCGTTGTAGTTACTTTCGTGTACGTTCCACTTTCTTGTTGCTACTTTTAGCACAGCTGTGGCTTGTTTAATTTCGTGTTCGAACTCTTATCTCTGGATGTGGCTTTTATCTTTATATCTGGATGTGTTTCTGATTGTTCTGATTAACAGTTGCAAGAACATCATCTGTGTTTTTATCACAAACGCTTATTGAACTCGAGCTTCACCACTCCAGTTCAAGCGGACCGCGTAACGCTCTCGCTTCCGGTGTCCTTTGGGAAGCGGGGCGTTACACATGCTCCATTGGAGGGATGCTGATCAGCAGTGCATTAATTGACTTGGGGCTAGCATCGGCCTGATGCCCCTCTCCATTTTCAAGAGGCTTCAGACGGGAAGTGAGTTGGAACCGACGAGCATGTCCATCCAGCTCGCCGATCATTCCATCACCTATCCGGTGGGAATAGCGAGGGACGTCATCCTTCAAATACCTCCAGGACTATGTGTTCCAGTCGATTTCATCATCATGGACATGCCTGAGGGAGGGAGCTCCCAACTTATACTCGGTCGTCCCTTCATGGCGAAGGCCGGTGTCCTGATAGATGTCCGGGAAGGGACCCTCTTTCTCAACGTGGGGGATACTGAAGCTGAGTTCCGGCTACAAAAGCCGGTGAGGGAGCGTGCCCATGTAGAAGGGGCTAGTTATCTGGAGCTTCTTGAAGAAGAAGCAATTGAAGATTTTGCTACCGAGGGGGTCTAAAAGGACCCAATGAAGACGAGCATCGACGATGACGGCGACCCAACCTACAACAAAGCGGTCACCGCATACATCCAAGTTTTGGATGAGGAATTTCAACGTCATTCCCACAATCACAAGGAACCGGAGATCATATGTTACGTAGAGGAGAATCTTGGAGTAGGCGGAAATCAAATGTCGTCGGATTGCACCATCGAGAAGATTGACGCGCGACTACCGCGCGCACCAAATGAAAACTGATATATTAGAGGGAGTCGAGCTCATGACTGAAAATAAGCGCTTATTGGGAGGCAACCCAATTCCTTAGATTTTGGAATTTCTTTCTCGGTTTCTTAATTTTTGTTTTTTATTTCGTATTTTTAGACAAAACTACAAAAATCACAAAAAATTTGATGAGTTGGTATTTTGTGTAGGACGGACAATTGGGGGTATGCGTATGGACATTATAAACGGAAGGAAGCTGGAGGAAAATATCAGATTCGAAGATTTGGGGAGAAACCAAAGAAAATGAAGAGGGACAGGAGACACATGAGACTCGACCGAGCAGCTTCACTGCTCTGTCGAGCAGCGCAGACACGGAAATATGAAGGATATGTGGCCATTTCTACGCGGCCCGAGCAGCTTCCTGCTCGGTCCAAGTAGGAATCAACTCGGTCCGAGCATCACACTGCTCGGTCGAGTACTACATGCTTTTGAAGTAGGGGAGAAAACGTTACTCTGCCAACCCGACCAGAATATTATCGGCTCGGCCCGAGTAGAAATCAACTTGGTCCGAGCAACTAATTACTCGGTCAAGTACTACAGGGTCTTGAAGATGAGGAAAAAACGTCACTCGGTCAACCCGGACAGAATATTATTGGCTCGCCCCGAGTAGGAATCGACTCGGACCAAGCAACAAGCTACTCGGTCGAGCAGTCAAGGGAGTATTCGCATCAAAAATTTTCACTGACGCGGTCGAGCAGCCCTGCTGCTCGGACCAAGTCGGTTCTGGTTTTAACAGCAACCCGTTTCATTTTTTACTCCCTTTAAATTTTTTTAACCCTAAGTTCTTACCGTAAAAATCTTTACCCCCGAAAATTACCCCCCGAGCCTCTCTCTCTACCTTACTCGTTCAACCCTCGTCCCACGCCGTCTCCCTCCTCCTTCACCACCGTCGGCGCTGCCAGCTGCGCCGCCGCTCTCCGGTCAGCCGCCACCCTCTCTTCCCCTTTTTCTCTCTCTATCTATCCACCCCCTCCCCTCTCCCCCCTTCACCCTACACAGTCGACGGCACCACCGACAGCGCCACCGCAGCCGACGACGCCGCCAACCTGCCTCCGCCCCGCCCCCCGACCGCCTCCTCTCCCTCCCCCATCAGATCTCCCCAAACCCCACCCTCTCTCCGCCCTAATTCGTTGATGGCACCACCGATGACACCGCCGACGACTATGATAACGCTGACCCCACTCCCCCTCAAATCCCCATCCCCCGCCCTTTTAACGTCCCTCCACCACCTCTCCCCACCTACGATCGCCGAAAGCCCCCCCCCCCCCCCCCCCCCCCCAATTTCATCTCGATTGTGCCCTAGGGCACAGACCGAGCAGCTCGTCTGCTCAGTCACAACCTCCCATCGAGTTGCACAACTCGGACCGATCAGTACCATTGCTCGGCCCGAGTCACCTCATATCTGCGTCTCACCCATGTTTACTCGATTAACTGACGTTTTTATCGTTTCAAATTGCAGGTACTTTCTTCTTACGTCAGTAGCAGCTGTGCAGACTAGCTTGGGGGACCTTTCGTGCACTCGCATCGTTCACATCCTTCGCGCATACGGTACACTTGTTCCCTTCTCGATTTTTCATACCGTATCATCATACACGTGACATGATGGTTCGCACATGCAGAGCCACCACTCCCCCCGTTCGCGGGAAGATGCCGTCGTCTGGCACCTCCTCTTCCCGACCCCCGCGTCGTGCCCGCCTTACCACCACTTCCGCCGCTACCACACCGTCTGTCATAGCTCACACCACCCCCACCCCCACCACTCCCACACCTGTCACGTCAGCCGTGATCCCCACCACCATAGACCAATCCCTTCCACCGCTGCTTTCACTGTCTCTACCACATCACCCACACACCCCGCACCCACTAGGGATGACATCGCCGTACGTCTCCCGACTTATGGTATCCAATTCCGAGACCCCGCACACCAGGAGCGCTTTTACAGGCTCTCCGGGCGCCGTCTCGTTCCTACCGTATTCGTAGACGTGCCCGCCCTTAGGTCCCTAGGACTCCTACATGGAGTTCACCACCTGTACTGAGCGATCGGTTTCGACCAATTCCTCAGTGTACACGCTCCGATCGACACCCACATAGCACTAGACGGTCTCGGATCCCTTGCTTTCACCCCGGCAGGTGATGGCATTACCTTCTGCCTCCTAGATCACTACTGCACCGTCACATTTGCTATGATCTGAGAGTATTTTCACTTCCCTGCCATCCCAGATCCCAGACTAGCCTTCTCCCTGCTTTTTGATGTTGACGATTTTGACGCTCACCTCCTTTTGGGAGCGTATTTCTGGACTTCCACAGTATCGCCCTAGCCCGGCAAAGGCATCATGCATTGTGCACATATGCTTTCGCTACGCTCAGTGGCACCTACCTTGCACCATTTTCTGCAGACCTGAGGTCGGGACCATGTCCCTCCCCGAGCTTATCCATCTTATGGGTATGACCCGGCCTATTCAATTCCACCTTGACGGCTCTCTGCGACCATTCATGCTCTCTGACACAGCCCACTAGCTGTGTCATCCACTTTACCAGACAGTCATCAGCTACCACTCCACCGACATTTGCCGCAGTGTCTTCTTCACTATTTTTGTGAGGATGCTAGATATTCCCATCCCAGGCGACCTTCACCGTCCCCCCGGCCCGACACGCTTGACCATTGGCGTGCTCGAGCACATGCACATTATCCGACCACACGGTGTTCGTCACTGGCTGTATCTAGTATGCACCTTCACTCGGCCGAGTGCGATGCGCTGCCTGTAGCGAAAACTGCGGAAAACAGGCTGTGCAGGGGTATTTTGGTCAGGATTTTTGGACGATTTTTGGGGCTATTTAAGCCCTGTTTTTACCCTAGTTTGGAGAGCCATCTCTTAGATTTTTTGCAGCTTTTTAGATTACTTTTTAGCTTTATTATTGTGATTGGAGAAGAGGAAAAACTTGGATTTTTGTTGGATTAAATTGAAGAACTCCATTGGTTTGCATCTCTCTTCCCTAAAAATTCTATTTTTATTGTTTATCTCAATATTTGTGATGAATCCTATTGCTTATTTCGTTGATTATTTTCGTGCTATTGCTATGATTTGTGAGTAGTCTTCACGTCTTGGGGCGTGGGGATGAACCCTACAAGCCCTATTTCCTAATTGCGATGAATTGGTAGAAATTGGGCTAGAATTGCTATTAGGGATTAGATTGGGATCGATTTACTACGGATAGCTAGGGATTCACATCAATTGGGATTTGTAAGAGATTGGATCCCAATTTGTTAGGAAGCCCTAGAAACCCGAATTGGGTTGGAGTCGGATTTTCGAAGTATCGGTTTGCAAGAGATTAAACCGATACCAGGATTTCCGATTGCAATTCCATGCCAATACCCATTTGCAAGAGATTGGGCGGGTAGGAACTATCCTAATTTAGATTGTGGACCGAGTTTGCAAGAGATTGGGCTCGGTGCGCAATTGGACGATGATGTTGATCCTAACGCTAGCTTCCCTAGGCTAGGGTTTGCAAGAGATTGGACCCAAACCTAGGATAGCTATAGGCCGGCAATAGCGCGAGAGCGTGAGCTTGGTTCTACATTAAGTTGCGACTAGTTCATCCGAATTCTCATTCTAGCAATTTTGATACCGACGAACCACATTTATGAAATACGGTGAGTAGCGGGAATTCCCCATTCCCTCTTGCGGTAAAACTACAACCGTCGCTCCGGGACGTGTATCCGGGGCGCGATCAAGTTTTTGGCGCCGTTGCCGGGGAGGCGATTGCGTTTGATTCTTTCTCACCCTAGCTATTCTTTTTCTTTTTTATTACCATTGCCATTATTTTTATTTCTTATTTTTTACCTAACCCTCCCACGGTGCTAACAATTTCTTTGAAACTCTGTTTCCCCTGTGCATGTACACGAGATCTACGGCGGACCCTGAAGCTTTATTATTTGATCCCGAGATCGAACGTACCACGCGGAGACTTAGAGCGGAAAGAAGACAAGATCCGTAAGGGAGGTATATGACCAACCCGGAAACTCCTGAAGAATTGGCGGCAAGGATGGCGAGGATAATTTCTATTCGCGATAGGCTTCGGCCTAAGACCTCTTCTACTACCTCGTCCATTGCCGTGCCGCAGTTGGCGGCTGACAAGAACTTCGAGCTGAAGACTGGATTGGTGGTTTTGATGCAACAAGACCCATTTCATGGGAACGCACATGAGAACCCCCACTACCACATCCAACTATTCTTGTCAAAGTGCGCCACATTCCAGATGCCGAGGGTCTCCATCGATGCTATCAGACTGCGTCTTTTCCCCTTCACGCTTAAGGACAAGGCACTCTATTGGTTGAGGACGCAGGCAGACGGAGTCTTCACCACTTGGGACGAGTTGGCGGGCGCTTTCATTGACAAATTTTATCCGCTATCCAAGACGGTGAAAATCAGGAGCGCTCTCATGTCCTTCAAGCAAGGACCACAGGAGACGCTCTATGAAGCATGGGAGCGTTTTAAGGATTTGCAGCATCAATGCCCGCACCACAGTATAGAAGATTGGGAGCTAGTTCATAGCTTCTACAACGGTCTCCAACCGGGGACCAAACAAATCATTGATGCCGCGGCGAATGGTGCAATCTTGTCAAAGACTCCCGAAGAAGCCACGGCCCTAATTGAGGAGATGGCCTCAAATAACCAACAATGGGGCGATGAGCAAGGACACTCCACGTCCTCCTTAAAGCCAACTAGCATCTACGAGGCGAAGGCCGTAGCGGAGCTCACGAGCAAATTTGATTCTCTCCACAAGGTGGTGGAGAGATTGGAGAAGTTCATCACGGAGCCCCAAGGAAGCCCTTCCACCTCCGCTCCAACCAACCAAATGTGTGATTGGCAAGACCAATCTCAAGCCATGTACTCGGGAGGAGAGCAAGGAGAAGGATCCTTGGAGCAAGTACAATATGTTGCGGGGAACCAAGGGTATTGGTCCAATCCGGCCGCAAGAAATCATCCCAGATTCTCCTATGCCAACAATGAAGGAGCTTTGAACCCGCCACAACCACTACCTCAACAAGCTCGACCACCACCACCCCAACAACAAAACTATCCACCGAGGGGGCCTACTCAACAAAACTTTCAACCGAGGCAACAAGTTCCACCTTATAGGCCGCCCGGTTACAACCAAGGGTGGAGGAATCAAAATCAAAACCCTCCGCAAGCTCCACAACGGTCCGATTTCGAAACTAGAGTGGAGGCGTTCATGGTCGAGCAAAATAAGGTGAATGCTACTTTGAAGGCGGGGCAAGACTCTCTTAATACTGTAGTGGCTCAAATATCGGAGCAATTAGTGTTGCTCAATCGGAACACTCAACGATTGCCGGCGCAACCGGAGCAAAACCCACGGGGCAACACCGGCCACATCAACGCCATAGTTGCCGTTACTACTAGAGGCGGGAAGGACACCACCCCCGCTATGATTCCTACCGAGGAGGCCGTGGAGGAAAGCTTGGAGCCGATTGAGCCGATAGTTGACGTTGAAAAGGAGAAGGAGCCACAAGACAAGGAGAAATCTAGGACGGAGCAATTAATTGAGGAAAGGCGCTTCATGCCACCGGTCACATTCCCCCAAAGGCTCGCTAGAGCGAAAATGGAGAAAAGGCTAGCGAAATTTCTCGAGTACCTAAGAGGAGTTAGCCTTAACATCCCCTTCCTTGACGCCATCGTCGAGATCCCCACGTATGCTAAATTTTTGAAGGACTTGATTTCGGGGAGGAAAAGGAAGGAGAAGGTCATGCTAGCCGAGGAGGGCTCTTGGTTCACCAAGAGAGAGAAGGAGCCGGCAAAATTCAAAGATCCGGGGAGTTTTCGGATTTCTTGCACCTTGGGCAGCGTTCCTCTTCAAAAGGAGTTGGTTGATCTTGGGGCTAGTGTGAGCCTCATGCCCCTCTCCATGTTCTTAAAGCTAAACACCGGGACAAAGTTGAAACCCACCGACATGCGCATTCAATTAGCCGATGGACGGATAACAAGGCCGGTGGGGATCGCCGAAGACATACCGCTACAAGTCCCGGGTGGAATATGCTTGCCATGTGACTTTGTGATCATGGACGTTAAGGAGGAGGGAGACACCTCGTTGATACATGGACGCCCGTTCCTCGCCACCGCCGGAGTCATCGTCGACGTGCGCGAAGGTACCTTAACCTTAAACGTCGGAAACATCGAGGTGGAGCTCCACATTCCTAAGGCTATGAAGCATATACCTTATCACGAGGAACTCGACTACATGGACCTCCTTGATGAGGTGATAGAGGAGGCGATTCCTCACTCAATTGGCGCCCTTTTTGATGAAGATTTTGAAGAAGGCCCGGATTTAGGCCATGAAGAGAATAAAGATGATTCCCCCGACTTCTCCGCTGAAGAAGATGAAGGCGACGCTGATGTCGCAAGGATCCGAGAGCTCTGCAAGCTCTCGAAATTAAAGTCTCCAAAGGAAGCTCCGCCGGCACGGAAATCGGCATCACCGGCAAAACCGTTGACCGGAGCAAATGCTAGCTTGGGAGAGCCTCCTCCCAACACTATTCGAGATAGGAGACCACCGAGGGAGAACGCGCCGCCGCCACATCCAAATCCAAGCGCGCTCCCCGGAAAGTTTGATGGGTGCATCTCATATGCGCCAAACATCCCGCATTGATTGAAAATTATAGGGGGTCGAGCTCACGACCTTAAACGAGCGCTTGTCGGGAGGCAACCCGACGGTTTTTGCTTTATTTCTACTTTTTCCTTTATTTTCATTTTTGAAATTTTTAGTGTTTAGAGTCGTTCGCCCAAAAATTTTGTGATAACGGGTGCTATTTTTCTTGACAGGAGAGGAGATAGGTAGATCCATCATGAGGAGGATGAACGAGACGACGAGGAGCGCCCCAAGAAGGCGCTCGACGCTTAGGAGGAGGATGAAATCGACTGGAGGAAGAAAGACGGAGTTTAGAGCCCAAACGAAGACAAACAGCAGAACACAAGGCTCACTCGGCCGAGTATACTAGTCACTCGGCCGAGTACAGAAGTTCGTCCGGCCGAGCCGCTCACGAACGAGGGAAGTCTGCTGTACCCAACTCTCTGTTTATTTTCTTGATTTTGATATAACTGCTACTCGGCCGAGTACATATGTTCACTCGGCCGAGTGAAACGGATACCCTCCTAGGGCGAGTCTTGCCGAGTAGCTTGAGTCACTCGGCCGAATGGACTTACTCCACTCGGCCGAGGCTGGCAAGGCCACTCGGCCGGAGCGATGGCGGGGAGGAAATTTTCATTGGTAACGCTCGGCCGAGTGACCACGTCACTCGGCCGAGTCGTAACTTCTTTTATATAAGGGCCGAGGGGGGGCGCGATTTTCGAAACGCAAAACCCAAATCTCGCCCGCGCCCCTTCAGCTCCTACGCCCGATCCCCCCTCGCTCGCACCCTCACTCGCCCGACCAGCCGACCCACGCCGCCGCTCGGCCCGCCACCGCCGGCCGAGCAACCGCCGACGCCTCGCCCGAGTCGCCGCCAGCGGCACGCCGTCCGATCACCTCTGGTAACCCCGTTTTCGCCGTTTTCTCCTCTTCTCGTGTATTTCTTGAGGATCCATGTGCTAAACGCCCCCCTAACCCAAATCAATTTCTATATCTATCCATTATACCCCTATTGCTCCATACATGTTGATTATTACTCGCTGATATCGCTTTTTCATGCGCAGGTTGCTTTTTGGAGCTTAGGGGAGCTCAGGGGACCTCCTACGGGCTGCTTTGGACTTCGTGGAGGCGCGGACTTTGCACGCTTCCACTGCTTAGCACTCGCGGCGTGTCTGGGTATACTCTTTCCACTCTTTTACACGCACCGCACTTTTTTTTCATTTTTTCGGCGCGCGCTCGGGGCCAATATGCCGCCCCGGACACGGCCGCGGTCGAAGAGAGCTTCCGCCAAGCGGAAGCGGTCGGATGATGCCAGCCCCTCCCACGAGTTGGAGGACTCTCCTCCACCGTCCCCCACACACCCCGCACATCCCGCACAGCCTGCAGTGCACCCACAGGTCTTAGAGCGTCTCCCGCGCGTACCCCCACCCACGCAGCAGGTTCCCACACACACTTCCACACACACTAGACCTGCTTCCACTTCCACGCCCACCCCAGCTCAGCAGCCTACACCACCACCACCACCTCCGCCTCGGGACGGAGACGGCGCAGCACCACCTTCTTAGGCACCCTTGATGCCTTGTTCCATTCCTGCCGTTGTGCTGCCCGTTTCTGCTGGGTCCTGTTGCACTTTTTGTCCACCCCCCCTCCCCTCCCCTCACTTATTATGGTATTCTCTTTTTGCTCATATCTTTTTATATCTATTCTGGGAGAGAGGGAGAGTTTTTGGTGACACATTTATACTCGTATCACTCATATCTGTGCATGCATCATATCCGCATCATATTTTCATTTCTTTATTTTCCCTTATTCCTTTTCATTTTTCCATGCATGCATCCTCACTTGCCCCTCTCATCGATTGTCTCTCGGTGTGCCACACTTTGCACATTGAGGACACTGTGCCACACTTTGCACATTGAGGACACTGTGCCATTTAGCTTGGGGGAGTGAGTTCTCACGTTCTTTTTCCGTTTGCCACCTTTATTTTTATCTTTTTCCGCTTTTGCACTTATTTTTCATCACTTTTCTTTTATTTTGCCATGCATCACGTTTTTCTTATTTTCCTGTGTGCCGCACTGCATAGTTTCTATTTTCCCTTTATCTTTATTTCTTTTTCATCTCATGCTAGAGATGAATTTTCTGTGATGACGTCTACGTGGAGTTAGCTTATTCTATATGCATGCTATATTTGTCATGTCTTAGGTTTTATTTCTGATATCATATGCTATGACTTGCTTTGCATTTAGAAATAGTAACCCACACTTTTTCCACATGAAAATGGATGAAATTTTATTATTAGCCGAGTCTGAATATTCATATGTATGCTATCACAGAAAACACACCAAGATTCACGCATTGAATGCCTATATCTGGAGTACTGATTTCTTTTCCTTTATCACTTCTATATGCATGAATTGTACACTTCACTTCAGGATGATTGAATGATGTTAGCTATGATATATCTGGATTAGTTAGTTTTTTTTGCGATCGAAACTGAGTAGATTAGATTACCCCGCCGAAGTTGTCGTGCATGTCTTATAGAGTGAACCGAGAGTTACATTTATTTCTTTCTCCACAAATCTTGAACATCATTTCTCTACTTTTAAAATCATTGGTGAATCTCCCCTTAGTGATTCTATTTTATGGCATTTCCCCCGCTATTAATTCCTAGCTCCAAATCTCTTATTCAAAAAAAAATGAAAGAGAGAAAGACATTCTTATATATCATTATCTCTCTCTGAGTTGGGATCGTTGCGTATATATTGCTTATTGCAAAGAAAAAAAAAGAGAAAAGAGGAAAAATCCTCAATAAAAAAAGATCACATCTCACTTCCTTTCTTTTTTCTTTCTTTTTATTGCTTTTGGAGCTATATAAAAATGGGGATGTAAATATTTTTGTGCCACCACGCTTATAGATAAGTTTGGGGGAGGGGATCCATTGATGTGTGAGAGAGTGACTACTTGATATTGCATGACAACCTAGGTTAAGTAATATTCTATACTTGGTGAGATTATTTCTAGCTTTACGAAATCCAGAAATCTAAGCCTAGCGTTCATTTCATGAAATCCATACTTTTCTATTCTCTCTATTCTATAGTGTGATACTCTTATACTCCAGATAGAAAGCGTTCAATTGAAAAGTGTGTGATCTGTGATTTGTATACCGCTTTAAATGATTCAGACGACGTTGATTTTAAAATTATTCCGTTTTTCATGATTATATCGTTTTTCGTGGGTTTTCCATTTCTATTTGCACTATTATACTATGATATCAAAATAAAATTCTCTGACATGTATTTCTCATTCGGTGCATGCTATAAGAGTAAGAGAAACCCACGTCCTGAGAAAATGATCTAGCATCCTACCTCTTCGCTTCTTTCCTTCTTTCTTTCTTCTTTATTTTCGTCTTCATTCTTCTTCGTTTTTCATTTTTTCGTTTTTCGCCGTTTTCGTTTTCAGAATCCACCGGGTTCGCCTTTTACTTATCTTCCTCGAGGACGAGTAAGAGGCAAGCTTGGGGGATTTTGATCACTCCTTATTTTACACCCTTTTTTTCCGCATGTTTGCATGCCATTTAGATCGCCCAAATCATGTTTTTCACGATATATCGACGATATTGCGATGCTTTTCACGATTTGTTGTTTTTGTCGCATTTCAGGTGATTTGGCGCGATTTGGAGTGATCTCGAGATGCGCTTACTCTAGACGGTCACCAACGACCTCCCCGAGGGGTATTTTGCTGTTGGAGAGGAGCGGAAGAAGAATGGACGTCGCAGGAGCGACGAGGAGGCCAAAATAAGCAGATTGGGCATTTTTTGTGTCCCACTCGGCCGAGTGGAGGAGCCACTCGGCCGACCAGCAAGACACTGCTCGGCCGACCAGTTCAGACACGAGTTACCTGTGCACTCGGCCGAGCACAGAAGACCCACTCGGCCGAGTGACTATACCACGTCCGCCCGAGTGGCACCCGAACGAGGCCTTTCAAAAACATCGAAGTTACTGTTTTTCGGCCACCTGAACTTCAGAAGACCCACTCGGCCGAGTGGAGAATCTCGTCCGCCCGAGTGCAGTGAAGTCATCGGCCGAGTGACGCAACTCACTCGGCCGAGCCGCCTCCGAGCTGAAGACCCCTGAAAGCCCCGACTTACTGGAAAATTACAGGGTTTTTCACTCGGCCGAGCGACTTTTGTCACTCGGCCGAGTGCGATGCGCTGCCTGTAGCGAAAACTGCGGAAAACAGGCTGTGCAGGGGTATTTTGGTCAGGATTTTTGGACGATTTTTGGGGCTATTTAAGCCCTGTTTTTACCCTAGTTTGGAGAGCCATCTCTTAGATTTTTTGCAGCTTTTTAGATTACTTTTTAGCTTTATTATTGTGATTGGAGAAGAGGAAAAACTTGGATTTTTGTTGGATTAAATTGAAGAACTCCATTGGTTTGCATCTCTCTTCCCTAAAAATTCTATTTTTATTGTTTATCTAAATATTTGTGATGAATCCTATTGCTTATTTCGTTGATTATTTTCGTGCTATTGCTATGATTTGTGAGTAGTCTTCACGTCTTGGGGCGTGGGGATGAACCCTACAAGCCCTATTTCCTAATTGCGATGAATTGGTAGAAATTGGGCTAGAATTGCTATTAGGGATTAGATTGGGATCGATTTACTACGGATAGCTAGGGATTCACATCAATTGGGATTTGCAAGAGATTGGATCCCAATTTGTTAGGAAGCCCTAGAAACCCGAATTGGGTTGGAGTCGGATTTTCGAAGTATCGGTTTGCAAGAGATTAAACCGATACCAGGATTTCCGATTGCAATTCCATGCCAATACCCGTTTGCAAGAGATTGGGCGGGTAGGAACTATCCTAATTTAGATTGTGGACCGAGTTTGCAAGAGATTGGGCTCGGTGCGCAATTGGACGATGATGTTGATCCTAACGCTAGCTTCCCTAGGCTAGGGTTTGCAAGAGATTGGACCCAAACCTAGGATAGCTATAGGCCAGCAATAGCGCGAGAGCGTGAGCTTGGTTCTACATTAAGTTGCGACTAGTTCATCCGAATTCTCATTCTAGCAATTTTGATACCGACGAACCACATTTATGAAATACGGTGAGTAGCGGGAATTCCCCATTCCCTAGACGTTCTTTATTTGATTTGATATTTCGCACATTTGTCTGACGATTGTGACAGGATCGCCCAAGGCAATTTTCTCTGTTCTCAAATAGCCAGGTTGATTCGGAGCAAGCACAGTCATTCGTCCTCCCTGTGTTCGATACCCGCTCGCTGCTACACCGTGCACTTGCGGTAAAACTACAACCGTCGCTCCGGGACGTGTATCCGGGGCGCGATCAGCACCACCCATACTCCTCACATGGTTCTAGCCGCTCACCTGACGCACATTCCCGCCGTCCAGCTTGACTGGATGATTCCTCAGGTCTTTCCACTCCCTACATCCATGTTCTCGAGCCCCCTGGAGCATCGGTCGAGGCACTTGCCGATGACCCGGTTTCCCGCTCCCCGGTGTTCGAGCTCCTTGACATAGCTGCATTACTTTCCAGCCTCCCTGCCCCACCAGCTCACCCATCAGTTTCTGGAGCCTCCTCTTCCACCACTTCTATTTCTGTCGTATCTGCCTCTGCCGAGTCCTCGGGGACTATCTTCACCTCCTGCCCCGAGACTCTGATTTCTTATATCTCTGTATCGGTGCTGGAGGGCACCGATATACATTTTTCTAACGCACCCATAGATCTTGATTCTCCCATCCACAATCATGCCCCCACCCTCCCACCTCTTTCGGACCTTATTGCATCAGTTCCTATCTCTTTAGGTCCCCACATCCCACTTTCTGGCACCACTCCCTCCGCATCTATCGCCATTTTTACTGAGAGCGTGTCGACGTCTGTCTACACTTCTGTGTCGGCTACAGCTCTTTCTTCAGCCGTCTCTGAGATACTTACGAGCTCACCCTCCCCTACCTTCCACGCTAGGCACACTGCATCAGTTGCATAGGGCCGCTTCATGAGAGTGGTGTCTCAAGACGTTTTCCTCGCTCTCCACCCGACTGGCGTACTCCCAACGACCGCTTGACCGCGTTAGAGTAGTTGACTTCCTTCTTACGGCGGGATTTCGATGACTTTTTACTCGTGACAACGACACACTGATCCAGAGTTGAGTCGGATCTTACCTCTATCATAGACATGCTTCGTCACCGTGGCCCACCTACTTTTATCCTTGCACCAGCTCCGCCTCCCAGGAGGACACTGTGACACACTCTGCACCACTCAGTGCTTCACTTCTTCTGGTTTCTGCAGAGCCTGTTTCTACCACTTTTGAGTCGTTTGTCACAGTAGATCCACTTTCTGCCCTAGTCTTACATTCTGCTCATCCCTCCTCTGCCACCTACGATATCACCGCCAGCCCACCCCATGAGCTACAGCCTGACCTGCCACCCACCACTCCTGGTCCACAGCAGAGGGACCCATCACCACCCCAGAAGGTGGTGTCTCTGCTTGATGTATTCCTTACCCACTTTTGCCTCCCCTATATTTTTGGTGCCCATCTGTCTCTTCGGGGCCCTATTTTTACATAGCTTGGGGGAGGCACCACTTGTGCATCATATCTCATTTTCCATTGCATCATGTCATGTTCTTATTTTATTTCTTTTTGCACGTTTTTAGAGTGTATCATACGATATTTTTAATTTGGGATCCAACGGTATATCATATTTAATTTATTTCTTACCACTTGTGTATCATACCACTTGTGCATCACAACTTAGGCCCTATTATTTTATTTCTTATTTAATTTGGGATCCAACGGTATATCATACGGTATATCATACGATATTTTTACCTTCGACACTTTATTACAGTAAGCCATCAATTAAACGACATCAAAATTATGGAAGCGAGTGCTCCTCCATCTCCCACAACAAAGAAGCTACTGCACAACGCCTAAGTTGTGTGCTACATGATTCGAAGGGGCATCGTCTCCAAGACAAAGCTCATGCTGGACCTCGAACGACTCTTACAACGCGGCAAAATCGCGGGCAAAGCCATAGCCAACATCTTGACCTTCAACCATCATCATCATCATCAGAATGCCACCACATCCGTCTACAATCCGCGAGAAGTTGAGTTCTGCTGCACCAAAACGCCTTCGTTTTTTTCATGTTAACAAGCGGAAGAATCGCGACCGTAAAGCTAATGCTGCTGTTATTGTCAGAGCATACGAGATGCTGAATAATGTCGAAGATTCAGACGCTGGATCTGTTGCGCCCTTCCCTTCGCCCTCAGCATTGTGGGGTTTTGGGAAGACTACTCCACGCTGGGTTGTGAGAAACCTGAAGGTAACCGACTCGCCATTTCCAATTAAAGAAGAAAACGACGGTAAAATTGATCAACAGGCTGGGGAGTTCATTAGGGCGTTCTATGAACAGCTGAGGGTTCAAATGTACTAATTTTGCCCGGTTTGCAGTATTATTAGGAGCATGCTCAATTTTCTGCAAAAATGGTGGCTGCATTGCTTGAACTTTTGAACGTGCTTGTATAAAAACCAGTGCAAAAATGGTAGCCGCAAAAATGGACGAAGTCGGTCTTCCAGTCGGTCCAGGCGATCTTGACGACGTGTAGAGATGGATGTGAGAGAGATGGAAGTGTGTGTGTGTGCAGACATTGCAGTTGTCGTTGGCGACGAGAGGAAGGTGTTGTGTGGTGAAATTAGATATGTTAGGGTTAAAATTGGAAAGCAAAAAATTTTGTGGTGTATTCATAAAACAGTGTAGTGCAAATAACAGCACTCCCGAAGTTGCGCGTTCTTAACATTTTTATTTTTTATGCTTCTGATCGATCCACGTCATTTAGTTCAGCCACGAGTATCCATAAACAACTAAAACAACTGTTTGGAGTAATAAAAATACGACAAGACTTCTGGCAAAATATACAGATTAAACTCAAGCGAGATTGCATCTTCCCCCAAACGAATGTACAAAATGGAATTTGGTACGTATTAAAAATAAAAGTAAACATAAACAAAAACATAAAAACAGAAAGAGATGGGGGAGAGAGAATGATTTAAAAAACAACAGAAGAATGAAGTAGAGATCAGCCAATACTCGAGAAGGATCCGGCGTCGCCGGCCCTGAGGGCATGGGCCATCTCATCAGCGACCATGAGTGCCGAAGAGATCCAGCAACTGAGCCCCATGCAGACCAGGTTAATGATGTACAGCGCCAAGCCCCAGTGCATCAGCAGACGCATTTCTTCTTTTTCTTGCACGCTGCAATTAAAGACACCAAAGATGAATTTTATTCAGACCTGATAAATGCAATAAAAGTGAACAGAAATAGATTATAGCAATATGCAAAATGAGAACAAATGGGCCACCTTTCTTCAAACAAGAGAGCAGGGAGAAAACAGCAGCCGTAATGAAGAGACAATTTGCAGAATTGGAAATTAAAAGAAAAAGAGAAAGGGAGTAGCTAAGCCAAAATCATCATTCTATCTTGTATTGAAGGAAGATACGAAGGGTTTATTTGGATAAGGATGATGAGATTGGTGGTTGTCCGTTTCTTGTCTAATGATGACACCAATCTATTAACCATCGTCCAAACTGTGGGGCCATCTATGGGGTATGGAAAGAGTGTTACGGATGAACATATTGTTTTGCGTGGGTCAGCTGATCACAATGTTATCTGATCTTTGGCCTTGTTTTCGAAACAGACAAATGATAGTTTTGAATTAGGCGATTACATGTGTTGAAAGAATCCTAAGTATCGTATACCATGCTAGTACAGTTCACTATCTGTGTCAAAAATTTCTACGTGTTATAGTTATGTCTTTGTAAAGTCATGCAAAAGAAACATGGTGACCAAGAGCCCCTTCAGTTATAAGAAAGTGTGGTATGGAAAGTTGTGTTTTTTGAATTCAAATGGATATTGTCATGCACAAGTTGATCCGGGTGACATCTTTCCATAGTCACGTAAGTAATGAGCTTTGGAACAATTTCTTTCCACCTGTTGAGTCCTTGGGCCGGCCTTCGAGGAAACAGAATACTTTCTCATTGAGGTCATAAAGCCCGAATGAGGATATCCCAGCTCACTAGGCCTGCAAAGTTCATAGAAAAAGTTAATCACTAGCCTGGTCAAAGCCCACACCTAATTTGCCCGTTGAGCTTCCTTAGCTTATGGAAGTGGTTAATTATATGCTCATAAATGTGTACCGCCCTGCTCCTCAGGATACTCGGGAACTACGAGTCCTTCCCGAGTATTCCCAGAGCAGCGAGTAAGAAAGATAAAGAAAGAGAGAGTACAAGAAAAATATATGTAGGTCACTCTGCACATGCTAGGAAGTTCAAGTAATGAGCCAACATAGAAGATAACAGATCATAATGCACAAGTCCAACATTCTTTTATTATAATTAAAGTACATTTTTGTTTACATCATCTCAACATCAAGTACAAAAGTAGAAAACAGAAAAAATCACAGAAAGAACCCCAAAAGACAAAAAGTCCAGACCGGTACAACTCACTCAATAGACTATCCTGAGAACCAATTAAAGAGGCCGCCCTATGAGGACTCCCTCACAACCACGAACTGTGAACTAATTCCTGAGTCAAGTCTGCTCCGGCTGTACTGCTCCTAAACCTGGAAAAAAGTAATTGGGACACGTCAATGCGTGACCCAGTAGGAAATCCTAACATCACTAGGTAGGGTCTAGTTTCAGAACCGGTTCATCTAACACATAGTCTATCTACTGGTGATACAATGTCCATAGGAGTAAGACATCACAATAAACAGTCATAAAGTGCTGAAAGTAAAAGTTGAAAAACATGTAATTAATATGAGGTAACAACATTCATGGATCAATGAAAATTAAATTAAAGTTATCAATTTGAATATTCGGGAACCCGTGTAAATCATAGGACACTAAAGGAACTGGATTTTACCCAGTGTGGATGAAAAGTGGTACCCCCAAACAGCGACACGAGCACTGTTGGAGCCTCTCGTAACTCCCCCTTTCGGGAGTAAGACAATTCTCAGTTTTTCTGGCAAAACGGAGGAAACCATCAGTTACCTAATGGTGCATTACGAGTACACCACCGGTCTCTCTAACTCTAGCCAACTCCTCCTTTCGGGAGTGCGAGTAAGAATCAAATCTGTGTCCACTCCTAAACGCCTACTTTTTACACATGCTCCCCCCAAACCCACATCTAGAGCTTCACCCATTTTAGGATAGACTGACGACTCCAAACTATTACACTCATCTCACTCTCAGTTTCATAATTGCATTAGTAAATCATTTGACTGTCTCAATTACAGCTTTAACATTTCCATCACATTCATCAATTCGCCGATGTTGTGTTTCTAACAACAAGCATCCCATCACAATTTCAACAAAAGAGTATTCTTCTTTTACACATTGATACTCATTTCTTTAATCAGATTTCATTCAATACCATATTTAGGAGAAAGTGCATGAATCATAAGCTTTAACCACTAACATTGAGCAAGACATATCAACATTCCACCATGAACTTGTTTACTCTTCAACATGGAGCTTTAAATGAAATAAACATATAGACCTAAGCATATTTCCATTATCTTGGGGCATTCTAGCAATTAACATGTCAACCTAGTGAAGCTATCAAAAGTGACATGCTTCAAATTAGACATAATGAAACTAGCATGTATAACATGATACAAGTTAAACATGTGAACATAATGAAACTACAATTTAAATATAAAGAGGCTAGCCTATGTAACATGCTACCAACTAAACATATAAACAAGTGAAACTAACATATGACATGAATGGCACCATTTCTTAGTAGCATAATTTCACAAACTTGTCATGAGATTCATATGACAATTTCAAAATTCTGTTTTGAATCTGGACACTAATATATCAATCTAAAACAGTTATTTCAAGCCATATTATGAGTTAGAGCTGAATATGAAAGTTGTAGGTACTTAAGTAGTGTTTCCAAATTGTCTAAGATTGCATCATTTGGAGGTTTGTATTGAGAATTATGGTATTTTTCCCACAGTGTAGTAAAATCTGTCTAAACTGACAATATGATACAAGTCATCTGTTTACACCTTTCTACAATCAAAATTAGGCTCTTCTTTCTTCTAGAGAGTCGTAGCTAATTTCGTGATATTTCCAAATCATCTTGAATCATCAATTTTGGGATTTTCTACTAATAGTTATGAATTTTTGAATATGCAAGACAGAGTTGAAATAAAATGCATCACATCATTTATTTGACTAGACTCAAATTCTAACCAATTTAGCATGTATAACCTTAGCTTATATGTTACATGATTTTGATCATTGCCAACTAATACTTCACACATCATGGAACACACATTTCATGTCATAAAGCAACATCTTTGAATATGAAACACGTTAAGTCAATAACTTAAGTGATGGCACAATATGAACAAGTACAGTTATCATTCATTTCCCTTATGAATTTGGTAAAACTTACTAAATAAAAGTTATAAAGAATGAAGTTTTCTTCTCAGATTTAAAAAAATCATATTTTTTAAGAAATTATGCTAATTATTACAGCCTAAACCCCACAGGGTACATAAACTATCTTTCAGACTAAAATGTTGAGCCTTAAAAATCTGCTATTTATATTAATTTACAGACAGAATCTCGACGAGGGAAAAACAGGAAAGTTGCAGATATTGCAGATAGCTTTCCAAATTGATTAAAATCATAACTGTTGGATCTTTACAGTGGAAGTTCTACTCATTTTTTGTAACTGTTGAATACTTGGGCTGACACTTGAAGGAAGGGTCGTATTACCGCCAGCAAGCCTACATAAACATTTCTTGGGCCCACTAAGCCTGCAAGGCCCAGAGCTGTAACCAAGCGCCGACTCAGTCAACATCTATGTGTCATCTGTCCGTTGAGCCCTCGCAGCTTCAGGAGATAATCGTTAATGGTAGAAGGCGTAGTCGACGATTACCCCTATTGATGAGGGATGATCATGCCATCATAATTGATGACCGTTAGCTCCATTAACGTCATAGAAAGGACTCCGACGTCTATAAAAACCAAAAAGACAGTCAGAGTAGGGGTATCGAAAGGTACGAGAAAACTACTCTCTTACATTATGCTTTCCATATCATATTTCTTCCTCCAAATAGCTTGTGGCGACTGATTCAAGGTGAATCTCTGTGATTCGATCTTGACAGCCCCTCGCTCTCCCTTAAGTTCTTGATTCTAACTTAAGCATCGGAGGGGATCTGTGTCGGAACCCAGATCTGACCTCCCAGACGTTCATCTGTGGTGCAGGAGGCCTAAGCTCGACCCGACAGGAGACTCGTACTCCCATTCTGTTAAATCATCCATCAAGATACGACCCAGCTAGAGGGTCAAACAATTACTCTCGATACCAGATACATGTGGCTCGATCCAATTAGAGGGTTGTATGGTCATCGTGCTCAACTCCAAGGGTGAGAACGCTTCTACCAAGCACTCCTTTTTCTTCTACCAAGGACCAAATATTCTTCAAACCGACGGTCCCACTTAATCCACTGACAAGATTCCACCTCGGTCATAAAGTCCATGTCAGCCCAAACATTGTTATCACCATTTTTGGCCTTAACAATTGGCGCCGTTTGTGGAAAACGTCAGTCTACATCCTAAAGCTACAAACAAGCAATGCCGGTTGGACCCAACAACACCAAACCAATCCTAAGTTTGGCCGAGGACACTCGGGACGAGGATCACGTCCAAATTGAAGACGCTGATGACTCTGCCTTGTCATCAAGGGAGCCAAGAGTACCCATGGTGACTTAATAGCAATTCGACAAGTTTACTAACCAGGTCGAGAAGAGCCTCAAAGTGTTAGCCGTCGCTGTGCAGCAAAACATTGGATGCCCATAATCAGCGGGAGAGGAGCAACCCCCTTCTAATCCATCTCAAACACCTATGAGGGAAGCTACCCTTTCCAGAGATCCTAGAGATCCAAGGGTGGAGCAACAGGAGAACGCACCGCACAATACCACTCATACATCTCGATAGAACGAAGAGATAAGAAAGAATAACCATGCCTCTGGGCACAAAGGAGGCCCTAGCCCCTCAACCAATAGGCGAGTCACTCACAGCTTCTTGGATCAAGTAATTTGACAAGTCACTCAGGGTCAAGGCCCTCTCAGATTTGCAGATGGCAATAAGAGGAAGGAGGTAGAGGAAACCCCCAACCGTTCCTAATGGGAAAATTTCCACGGATTGTCGTGGCTAATATTCCGTGGCTAATGTGTATTAGCCACCGCCGCCCATGGCAAATAATATAAAATTTGCCACGGCTATCCGTGGCTATAATTTGTCCACCACGGAGCTTTCCTCTGTGGCTATTTATTATTAGCCACGGATGTGCCGTGGCAAATAAAACAGTAGTCACGGCATGACGGTGGCTAATACTATTTAGCCACGGACAGTTGCCACACAGTTTTGTTACGTAATTATGTAATTTCCGTGGCTATTTTCCGCACATATGTCGTGGCTAATAATTATTAGACAGTATTTCCGTGGATATTGTATTTATTATTTTTAAAAAAAAATTAGAAAATCTTAAATATTCACTATACAATCATTTATACAAAATTTACTGAAAACAAGAATCATCTCTATGCAATCAAAATTCACATATATCATCAGCATCAACAAATTCCAAGAAACTAAAGCAACAAAAAGTTTCAACATATAAGGTAAAAAACAATTAATAAAAGTTTCAACAAAAAGTTTCAACATAGCAGATAACGGCCCATCGGCCCTCTCAATATAAAAAGTTTCCACATACATAGCATTCACTCCCACAATCTCAATATATAGAACACCAAGTAAAAAAACAATTAAACTCTCATTGCAGATCTTCACCCTCCGAGCCTCCACCCTGATCTACGCCTTGCGTACGCGATTCCTGAAACAAAAATTGAAACAAAAATGTTAGATAATGATTCAAATACATACTAACTAGGAAAGAGTTATAAATGTATTAGAAATTGAAGGGGAACAGTAACATTTGATCTTCCAGGAGCTGAAGTCTAAACAAGGACAAATAGAGCATTACAAATGGAATAGATCCAAACAGCATCAATAGTTTGACACACACAAAAGGCATAAACATAAATAGTGCTCAGTGTGTGTCAGCATGGAATTTTGACATAGCAGATAACCAAAAAATTAGTTTAGATAATGTGTAAGCTTGTATATGTGTCCATTTGCTAATAATCCAAGAGACAGGTAGTATATGGCAGGCATAATGAGCAAAATCCTGAAATCAGGACAGAAGGACAAGCAAGGCACAACAAATTTCTACACATAAAAGAGAGACGATAATAGAACATATGACTGGCAAAAAGGAAAATGCAAGCAATTTGGGAAGATGGAGAATTCCAGGCACAAGCAACAATCGGAACCTTAAGGCGACCATGACAAACAAATCATTATTGACCTCCACACATGTGATATGTTTTGCGGTAACTTCTGGCCCTCGTGAGGCACTGCTGTTCTCGTGCAAATGGATCTCAACAACACAATCGCTTTAGGAAGCGATTTGTTGACTGTCGGCCTTCACTGAGAAGAAAGAGTACTGGAATCCAAAGTCTAGGCAATGCTGTGTTCATAGAACAACATGCATATAGCATGACTGATGGGATTCTAGTTTCTGCATGATCGAACCAATCTCAATTCAACACTACTCGTTTCAAAAACATTATGCTAATAACCAAATATTGACATGCTCAGCTCCAATAAACCTTCTCTTATCCTAATTTATGCTTGGGATGGTTGCCAGTATTGGTTTGCCATGGGATATCAAGAATCGGTGTAGAAATATGATTGTTTTAATGACCTCATATTGGCGTGACATCCGACCCATGGTGGGGTACTAGGAGATAAGCTTCATGTGGGAAATCACTCCAAACAACCATAATCCTGGAGTTGATGAAACAAACATGGTGACACTCGAGCTATTGTCAGCTTCAGCTATATCTTAAAATCAGAAAGAAAAGATTTCACATGCCAAGAATTCAAGTAGCAGCATAGGATGCTTTAAGTCTCAACAAAACCAAGGATTAGCATTAAGAACATAAATCGTTGGGCATAGAAGCTTATCATCCATCTCTACAGCAAGGCAGTTAATTCTCAACTTATGAAAAGCTATTCGTGCAACCTAGAGAGAACATGTGATTCAACTCGGTACATTTATGAGTGTGTAACTCGCTGAAGTAACACGATAACAAAATGGTTGAAGGATAAAGATTTAACCGAATAATCGAATTGAAGAAGACGGGGAATAAACCCATTATTCAGGACAGACCCATTGATAGTAAAAGTCTTTGATGGGGAATAAACGAATTGAAGAAGATGAAAAAGAGAACAGAAAAGGTCCTCTTAACTTGTTTTTTTAAAAGAATATGATTTTTTTAAGAAAATATATACCATCTTACTTGTTTTTGTTTCTTTTCCCTAACTGCTTGCCTCTATAATATATAGCATTATCATAACATATTAAAGCAACTGAGCGTCAAATATAAGAAAATATTATCATAACATATTGACGAAACTGAGCCTCTATAAGAAAACATTATCATAACATGATCTGGCATCAAATATAGCATATTAGCATATGTGCTGTTGAAAATATAGCATATGATACATACGATATATAAGTATCATATAACATAGTTTAAGTTCCACGTATCATATATATTCCTTTCACACTCATACACTAATCCTAATCCTAATTAAATACCTTTAAAGTCACATAATTCAATAATTGATAGAAGTTCTTACCAGATCATTACGGAGCCGATGGTATTTCTCCTGCATTTCTGGGGGCATGCAAGCGAGCAATAACTGGTACTGCTGGTTATACTGTGACATCCTCTCCACCATCTGTAGGTCATACTGTGCCATCTTCTCCACCATATTGGTCACCGTGGCAGTGAGCTCCTGCATGCCCGCTGGTGGATCGGTAGGCTCTGAGCGTCGGGTACTCTTAGGACCTGCTGAGGACGAACTGGTCAACTGTCCATAGTCTCTGGTCTCTGAACCTCTAAACCGATAACGGTTCTTCCTCGTCCCTCCAAGCACCCATGCAATAAGGGCATCCTCATCCTCCTTGGTGAGCAGTCCAGAGCAACTGAAGCCTGTCTCAGAGTGTGTCCTTAAGTCTGCTGCAGCCTGATGCAAAAGAGCCTGAAACAAATACAACCAACATTAAAATTATTCTTACTATGAACAATATTATTACACATAAGTTATTACTTACTAGCAACTTCTTATTCTTCTCCAGCTTATTTATATATGTATACTTTGGGTGGGCATGTGTAAGTGCGCGCTCCACCAACGCCACCAAACCCGGCTTGCCCTAAAAACAAATAGATCAATAATTAGACACAAATTATACACAAATTCCATTATAACATAATGTATGCTCAAATTTAAAATTGATCAAATAACCTGTTGCGCCAACTCGTGGGCATATCTGGTGTAGCTCTTGGAGTCGGTATGATGATCATATTCTCGTGGCTTTTCGCGGTTCGCCTTGGCGATATCCGCAATCCTCTTTTTAAAAATACATGTTAGGCAAATGGATATATAAAACATATTAAAGGGACCAAAATTGAACCATACTTTTCCTTCATCCGACTCCCAATAGGCACATGATCCGAAGAACTGGAGGGGGTCTACTCAGGCATCTAGATGCCACCAACGCTCCCAGTCTTCTATGTACTTCGACCAGATCCTTCCCTTCAGGTACCTACGCCACTGGACCAATGCATATTGTATCTTATCGATGCAGAACGTCCATGCGTCTGTGTTCCCATCCAACACGTAATGCCTCTACAAAAAACCACGTATACAAATTATATACATAATAAATGTAATAAATTAAAATATATCATACTTACGTTGATGAAGCGCCAACATACGACCAAATCTTCAAATCTTTGCTCATTCCAATTGAGGCAAATATTGATTATATCGGCTCTTCTGGCCAAGTTAGCCAAAAAACGCGTAAACGTGCCCCCCACTTTCCAATGGGGGCACCGTGGCTCCACTGTATGACAACTCACTGCCCCTCTGATGGAATCAGGTGTGAGTACATGTTGTGCCCTCGTCCATTCTTTGGTGGCTTCTCACCGCCTATGAAAAAAATGATATTAGTGTACAATATAAATAAAATGTTATATAACATGATCTTAGTAAACATAATTGAAATACGTATTTATACCCTTTCGTTGGAAGCATTCCTCTCTAGCTGAAATCATCCTAGCGTGTGCCATGGTATCCAATATATTTAAAACCACTTAGCGTGCATCCGTTATGGCCTTTTGGGACCGTGCCACCCACTCAGCATCTGCAGCATGTGGTAAAGGTGTGTCCTCGACACTGGGGTTGAACGACACAAACTGTACCGTCTCGACAGGGTCCTGTGCAGCATGACTGGCAGTATAGAAGGAGGAGCCAATGGCTTGAGTACCTACCAGTATATCCTCTAAGCCACATGTGTTTGTGGGATGGCCTGAAATGCATGAATATAGCAATTAGTCATCCACCACAGTAAAAAGTGTAACTTAAGCTGCAGACATGATATGCATGTATATATATGCATACATGTACCTGTGGGCTGAGAGGAGGAAGATGACCCCATAGCTGTAATAGCATCTCTAAATCTCTTCATCTGCACTTTAAAATATTGGGAGTTAAACTAAACAAATTCACATTAAAACCCACACAGGTATCATGTTAGACTTCAAGGAACTGATATGCAATTGGGTTCTCCATATAAGCATCAAGATGGAAATAAAACTCACACAGTTAACATTAACAGGCAAACAAGTTGGGCATATTCAGTAAAATGTCTCAAGTATTCCTCAGTTTGAGCAACTAAATAGGAATATGCTCTGTTGATATGTTACCATCGCAGCTTGGCTTGGCTAGCCAGCTCGACTGACTTAATCTGCACCAAAATATGTTAACAGAAATAATCAGGAAATCTGATCTGTTTATGAACAAATGGGTTCAGTTCAGTATCTGAAGCACCTTGCAGAAGCCTGATTATTTCGGTAAGATGTCACTAGAGATGAGGAAGATCAAATCTGAGTAGGAAATGACCCTATCTGACACTATTCGTTTAACCAGAGAGTCAACCAGAAAACAGCTGGAATTTTCGTTCATGCTGCAGAGTGAATCGAGTAATAGACATCTATATTCAAGGGTATCTTGAGTAATTCCTTTACACTTATTGAGTTCCCATAGTCTTAAGTAGATCAGGATTCTAAGAAAAACCTTTCAGGCTTTTACTGTAAAATTTATTCTGTTCAAAATTTGGTATATGTTTGATTTTTTCCAAGCTTGTTTTCAGCTGAATGCAAAGTTGAACATCAGCTAGTTTTGAACAGCTAGTTTGTTTGATATTCCAATATTCTTTTTTAAACTGCTGGTACTATATTCTATAGGCCATTGTGAAGCCTACAAACTATCTTTTTTCATATTCGACGCAAGCCCCTTCAATTTATACTTCCATATGAAGTGAACAAATCTGTCAACATAAACAAATATTAAAGGTGATAGTAATTCATTGTTTGCTGCTGATGAATACATGTGCTTTAAAATAAACACACAATTAAATGGGAAACCGGGTTACCTTAAATCTGAAGGCTATAGGCAGTCATTGATCTTACAAAAATGAACAAGACTTGCAAAATTTTAGGGGAATAAAGTCTATACGTAGACTAATCAGCATCAGATCATTCATACACTTAATTCTTTTCTAAGCCTTTTCAATTTGTATTCTAGAAGCATAACAGTTTGTCAGTAAAATGCTAGTATTGAAATTTGCAAAAGATGGCCCTCAGGCAATTGTGGACATAACGATGCAAGAATAGGACTTTTGACTTAGGTTAGAATTGGGATAAATAACATGAATCCTGTTCCAGGTTATTGGCGAGATTAAAACCATAAACTGTCGCCTCCTCCCAGTCTAATTTTACCAATATCAGTCTCGGCCTCAACATCTTACTGAATTTGCCTGCCCAATCTGATTACATGAGATATAGAAAGACATCAAGATTACATAATGCATTCACAAAATGTTAAACTGGGATATGCATCAAGATTTCATGAATGCATTCACAAAATGTTAAACTAGGAAGGATTGTCATTTCTAGGAGACGATAAGGCATCAAGATTACTTGAGATATGCAAAGATATCAAGATTACATAATGCATTCACAAAATGTTAAACTAGGATATGCATCAAGATTACATGAATGCATTCACAAAATGTTAAACTAGAAAGGATTGTCATTTCTAGGTGACAATAAGGCATTAAGATTACAATAAGGCAACTGATCAGTGAATAATATCCTCAAAACACGCTCTTTTGCGAATGTATCTATGCTCTTTTGTGAATGTATCCGACATAATTACAGCTACTTGTCCAGTTACATGCATGTACATTTACATTGGACTTGCACATGAGGAATTAATACATCCAGTGCATGAAGACAAAGGTGCCTTTGACAGCAATGTGCAAATAAAAACATTGACACTATCGAGCACATATCAAAAGCAAACAGCTACACCACATCCCCTCCATCCCTCCCTCTGCATATATCAACAGCAAACAGAGCTACATCAATTGATACATCTTATTCGGCAAATAATTTCGATACAGATGTAGCACAAACAATCTTGGCACGCAGTATGACAGAGTCTGAGCCCTACCAGTACCACTCTTCTCAAAACACACCCAGACACAAGAGTAAGACCACCACACCACATTCACTACAGATATCAACAAAAAAATGGAGATGGCCAGGGAGTTGCTGCTCCCGGAAACCTCAAAACCAACCCATGGAAGACCTTGTGCCACCAAACATGTGTATTTTGTTCAAAATCAAAATCAACAGGCAGAAGTACTTGGCAAGTATGAAAACACATGGGAAGAACAAAGATATCTTGCGAATTTCAGAAGCAGATTGTGCACATGTAGATAGATTTGTATAAACAGTCTTCCTAAAATGCATGGAGGTCCTAAAACTGACACTTAATATTATGCACATATGGATTATATGCAAGTAGCAGTGTGGCAGAAGAAGAGAAGATTAAACAGTGCGAAAAAGAAAAAAAACAAAAAATGAATTTTCCTAGCCAATGGACATGTGATGCAACCAATATGAAATTGACCTTCTATATCTGGTAGAGTAAATGTCTAACCAGCATCATTTTAAACAAACATGCATATATACACTCATACACATTTTAAAAAAAGACATAATACAACCAATTATCTGCTATGTTGAATGCAATGTATGTGGAAACTCAAAAGGCTGATTGTTATCATGATTATGCATACTCAAAAGGCTGTATATCTGCTATACAAAAATATGTCGAAATATACAAATCTGATTCATATTAACCTAATGCCCTTCATCAATTTATGCATCTTGACTTCTGTTGGTTTTGTTAATTTAGACCATCAAACTCATATTTCTGTTGATCAGATCTTTCTTAACTGGATAAACTTTGGTATATTATGGAACATGACTACTTTATTTGTAAAAGCAAAAGCAAGAAACTCACAACAAATATATTATGTATAAACTATAATTCATGGAGTATGGCAGTTTTTCGTGCCTATACATTGTGATTAACTCCTTATGTTTAGTTAATCTTCTATCAAACTCGCAATATAAGCCGCATTCATTCAACTTTTTTCATATTATTGTAAAGTAAGATATGTTGATCTCTAAAAATGAAGTAAATATACTGTGGTTTACTAATACAAAAGCGAATTCAAGATTTTGATGTTGAAGACATTTGTGATCGAGTCCGAACACCAGTTGAAACATCTTCTACTATGCTTCTTAAATTAATACTTGGGCTTTCCTCTGTTATGATTACATCATCATCTTCATCTTCCGTGATATTTGCCTGGATCTCCAAGTTAGGTATATCGATACACAACAGTATAATTTCTACATGCATTTCATTATTCTGCTCGGTTGAAAACTCAGACACAACTTCATCGGCTAAGATTATGTCTTCTTCTTCTTCTTCAGTATCATCCTCAGTAACATCTTCGTATGCCTAGGCTCTTTGCGGATTTCGAAGAACAACCCAAGCATCGTCCACCATTATGTCTTTTACATTAAAAACATTGTTTAGCATGGGTAGCAAGCATGTACTTGTCATTCTTGTATATTTCCTTGTTTAGATTTACGACGTGTAGCCAAATGGGTCCTTCTGTTTACCCTGCTCATAACAACGAACCTTAAACAACACATGACTAACATCCATCTGATATCCATAGAAAATCTCAATAATATCTTCAACCTGTCCATAGTAGAAGATCTGGCCTTCTTTTGGTTGTTGATCTTTGCTACTTGCATACGATAATTGAGAGAAAGATGAGAAGATTCCACTAATCTGCGTGCATCGTTCCTTCTCGAGGTCAATGGAATTAAATCTAAAACCATTTATACAGTATCCTCCATAACGATGTACGATGCCATGAGGACCTCTGGCATAACTTTGAATGTCATTAGATAGTTGTACACCTCTATTAATTTGTCGTTGAACCTCCATGAAAAGAATGAAAGATATTACTATATTAATAAGCTCGATATTACTTATATAGTTAACATTTCTAATCTGCGCACATACCTGAATTTTCAACCATCCAGGAAATTCTTTGGAATGTGTGTCCGCGACTTTTTTGCTAAAAGTTTTGGCATTCAACTTTTTTAATATCTCTATCTTGTGACGACTGCAATACAAATAAAGAAAGCTTATATAACATTGGATTTAATACATATACATCATTAAACATGCAAAATACTAAGCTTTATTACATGTGATATGGGTCAAATATCGTTAGATTGTTTAAAACATATGCATGTGCTTGGCCAAGATCCATCATATTAAATCGTGTGTCCTCCCCATGGTCATTATAGAAGACGACATCCTTCACTTTTGGTTGTCGATTGAGCTTTGTTTCAACATTCTGCAAATACCGAGAAATGAATATCAGGGTCTCGTGTGAGGAATAATTTTTTGCTATAGAACCTTCAGGTTTTGCACGATTGTGCACTAGTTGTTTCATAAACCCTAAGATCCTGTAGGTTAAAAAACATAAAAATAATTAAATATATATGTGTGTACTGATTGTCTCCATCAAAGAGCATTAAAGGGAATAAGCATGCACCTCTCAACTGGATACATCCACCGATATTGTACAGGTCCTGCAATGCGTGCGTCATGTGCCAGGTGCACAGTGAGATAGACCATAATCGTGAAGAAGGATGGCACAAAAAGTTTTTCCATATTGCACAATGTAAAAATAACACGTCTCTCTAACTCCTCAAACTCAGCGACATCTATCACCTTAGAGCACACCTGCTTGAAGAAACCACAGAATGGTATCAAAACTGAAGCCAGCCTCTTATCAACATGACGGATTGCAACCGGAAGCATCTGATGCAGCAAGATATGGTAATCATGGGTTTTCAGACCGAAAATCTTCCTTTCATCTACATGAACACATCTAGATATATTTGAAGAATATCCATCTGGCGTCTTCACGGACTTAAGAAACACAAGGAGGTTATGGAACTCATCCGTAGAAAGTGTAGCACACGATAGTGGCAGTTCGTACTTTTTATTTTCCTTCTGAATGGCTTGCAATTCAGGACGTATCTCCAATTGATTTAAATCAAGTCTCGTCTTTAATCCATCTTTTGACTTAGCCGAGTCTTGCAAAATGGTGTACAAGAGATTTTCATAAATATTCTTTTCTACGTGCATGACGTCCATGTTGTGACGTATTTTCAAACTCATCCAATATGGCAATTGAAAGAAAATACTGAACTTTGTCCATCCAAATGGGAGTATTGTCCTCTCTGTTGTGTTTTCTTCTAATTGAGGCTTTCGTTGCTGTCTTGTTCTTGATTTCTCCTTTCTCTTTCCCTTTTCCTTTCCCTTTGAAATCTTCCTTCTCACACCAAGAAGGTTATCCTTGCTATACCTTTTCTTTCCAAACTTTACTCTAGGCAAACAATGAAGCGCCTCAAATATGTCCTCTCCACTTAGCTGTTTTGGTGCTTCTCTCAATTCAATTTCACCATCAAATAATCTTCCATGTCTTCTATATTTATGATCTGCAGTCAACCATCTTCTATGTTGCCAAAAGCATTGCTTATGGCTAAATTTCAAGTATTTTCCCTCATAGCCTGTCGTGCAAACTGGACATGCAAATTTACCCTTTGTCGACCAACCAGATAGGTTACCATACGCATGCGAAAGTCATTAATTTTCCATAAAACAATAGCACGCATGCGAAAGTTTTGCTTTGTAAAGACGTCGAATGTGTTCATACCCTCTTCTCATAAAAGCTTCAGATCATCAATCAATGGTTGTAGGAAAACATCGATATCATTACCAGGTTAATATTTCCCAGGGATCAAGAGTGGCAATATCATGTATGGCTCCTTCATACACATATGAGGAGGAAGGTTATACGGGGTCACCAATACTGACCAGGTCGACCATCCAGAGCTCATCACCCCAAAAGGATTAAATCCGTCGCTTACTAGACCAAGTCTAATGTTCCGCTGCTCTCTTGAGAAGTCTGGATAAATTCTATCAATATGCTTCCATGCCTCACCATCCGTCGGATGCCTCAGTTTTCCATCTACACGTCCAGTTGCGTGCCATCGCATTTTCCCAGCCAATTCAGCAGAAATGAATAGCCTCTGTAGCCTAGGAATAATTGGAAAATAACGTAGAACCTTTGCAGCAATCTTCTTCTTCTTTTTTTGAACGACATGACCTTCTTTGTTTGAACATGTACTTTGGTGCACTTTCCACTGTGGTACATGACAGGTTGGGCATTCATTTAAATCGTTATTCTCTTTGTAATAAAGAATACAATCATTTGGACATGCATCAATTTTCTTGTAATCAAGCCCTAACGTATCAATGATCTTACTAGCTTCATAATGAGTCGCATGAATGTTATTCTCACCTCCAGGAATTTCCCTTCTCAACAGATCGAACAACATTTCAAAATGTGTAACTGCCATTCCGCTAAGGGTTTGGATATGAAGAAGCCTGGTCAAGAATGATAGCCTCGTAAACTCGCATCCTTCATATAAATCCAATTAGTTGTCATTCACTAATTTAATCAAACGATCGACATCACTTGAGGTTTGTGCATCCTCTGAAAAATTATCAGTCGCAAACGACGGAGCAATAATGTCTTCTAGCATGGCACATGGGGTATCTCCATGTTGACCTGCATGCATAACTCGTGGCTCCGCTTGAAGCATCTCCTCGGTTACCACACCTTCACCATGGTCACTCCAAAACTTGTAGTAAGGATCAAATCCGTTCGCAAACAAGTGGAAACGAACAATAGCCTTATGATATTTAAAATTGTTCTGACATTTCATGCACGGACAATAAATATCGACGGTTGACAATCGTATTGGATTCCTGTCAGAGAACGCTAAAAATGCGTCTATCCCATCTTGGTATCTTGGTCTTTTTGCCTATCTTCATTTGATATTTCCATAAACAACTTGTCCGGAACCGTCCGCATCTATAATAAATTTCAGAATGAGATATAAGTTTATTTGATATCAAACATGTACCCTACCGTGTTTGTGTTGGATCCAATTATGGATATCACAAATGAGATATAAGAAGAGATATCAGGTCAAACTTGCTTGGAACAAAGTAATTTGAATTTAAGATATAAAGCAATTAACAAATTAATAAAGTATGTTAACAAGATGTTTAACAAAAACATATGAACTGAGGTTTGACGTCGAGTGGCTTATGTGACTAAAGAAATAAAACAACATGTATCTATGCTTCAGATAGTGTATGCAAGCATCACAAAAAATGGAATTTTAAGTTGGTACTTTGATATCCACTTCTGTTCGGACTTCATCAGCAATGGAAAGAATCATTGTTGTACCATTTCTATGGAGTTTTCTACATAAATTATGTAAGTTTCAACACATCTAACACCAAACGGAAACATGCAAAGCACCAACATGCAAAGCACCAGCCTTTGTTCCCAATTGGCTGATTCAACATTCTTTCCTATAGTCACATCTTTCTCAGAGCACTATCCATGAATCCCAAAATTACAGACACAAATTAATGTTATTGAATATCAAGAAATCATATACAATTTATCAAAAAAAATTCTGAAACCCGTTATGAGAAACTGATATAGATGAATTCAATTTTAAACTAAAACAAACGTATGATTCTAATACTTTAATTTCTTCTACTACCCGTATGGGGAAATGCAGCCCGGCATGATAGGTGTTGATAAACTACGAGAAGCGAATGACTCCATATACCATTGATCTCTTGACCAAATGCATATATAATTAAAACAAATAGAACCCCATAATTTCAAACAGAGGAAAAATCAAATCCATCAAAAAGGACCATTTTCTTAGGAGAAGCAAAAAAACACAACACATTAGGTGCACAATAAGACCATTTTCCTAGGAGCCTTTTGAGTATGCATAACCATGATAACAATTAGGGTTCAAAGTCAAACCCTATGCAAGCTTGTGCATGGTGCATGCATCAGGTTTTCCTTTTGTTTATAAGAAAACTAAAATCCATTGGAGTTAAACTAGCATTGTAAATAACCAAGCTGTTTTTGCTTAATCATGATAGAAGGAACTACATAAAAGCAGGAACATGAAGCCTTTAAGCTACTTATTGGAATCAAGGTGGATAACCTCAACTATGAAGAGAAAATATGTAGGCTGATAATGCAAGAAACCTTGAGTATAAAAACTATTTTAAAAAAAAATTGAGAATAGACTTATTTTTTAAAAACATATGCTCATATTGAAACCCAGAAATAGGTGATACAAGAAGTTACTTTTGACTGTAATACTCTTCACGTGATTTTTGCATTTAAAATGCTATGAATTCCTACATAATTTTCACTATACACAAATGCATGTGCCCTGCTGTAGTAATCTAAATGTAACCACTAACCCAAAGACCCGAATTTTGCAATCGGCTGGTCTTCAACAATCAGCAGGTCTTCAACAAAAAAATTAAAAAAATATAAATAATAGTTCATACAGCTCGTAAAGAAAACGAAGCATGTGCCATTCAATAAAAATGAAAAAATAAATATACAATCAAATTAAACACACTCCAATTCAAAAGAACCATATCGCAACCCCTAAATCTAGTGTTGATAAACTACCTTCAAGACATCCATCATCATAGTCGAAGATCAAATTGCAAACAATCACAGAACTAATTACAACCCTAGAACACGCCGACATGAAGAAATCTAACATCGATCTGAAGGAAAAAATTAACAACCCGAAATTTTAGATGTGCAAAGGGGGAATAAATTCTGACAGAGAAGCGAACCGGAGAGCAACGGCGGCGAATTCGATAGGGACGAGGGCTCTGAAATCCAACGGCGAGTAGGGAGAATTTTATGGTGGGCGAGATACATCTACGCACAAGAAAGCTAATATGCACACACTTCCAATTTCAACTATTCGTCGGAAGTCACGCGTCGACGCTCGTCGTGCGTCGCTCGTCCCCTAAGCATATATCGTCGAGCGTCTGTGTCGTCGGAGAAGTGATGGTCGACAGTCGGCGGCAGGTTTCGTCTCGAGAGAGAGAGAAAGAGAGGATGTTCGAGGGAGAGGGAAATTGTTTTTCGCCCTAATACACTTTATGAGCTGATGTTGGATATATAGGGTTTCGTTAACATAAAGTGGCCTGATTTCGTGTTTATATTTTCAATCGCCCGCCTATAGTTGGCGCCTCTATTTTTCGATCAGCCCGCCAATAGTTACGCTCGATATTTTGTTACGTCTGTTGCTAACTAATATTTGTCATGGATTGTGCCTTGACGTTTCGAGTTATGTGTCACGGAAATTTTCGTGACAATTATTTTTCTACGACGAAATATAGAAATTTTGACAAATCCATGGTTAAAAACTATTTGCCACGGAAAATCCGTGGCTGTTATTGTAATAGCCAGGAATATTAACCATGAACATGTCCGTGGCTAATGAAGAAGTAGTAGCCACGGAATCATTCCGTGGCTAATGTTCCGTGGCGGATGCTTTGTTTTCTAGTAATGACATATCAACATTCCACCCTGAACTTGTTTACTCTTCAACATGGAGCTTTAAATGCAATAAAGATATAGACCTAAGCATATTCCCACTATCTTGGGGCATTCTAGCAATTAACATGTCAACCTAGTGAAGCTATCAAAACTGACATGCTACAAATTAGACATAATGAAACTAGCATGTATAACATGATACAAGTTAAACATGTTGTTACGCCTATTTGGCCAACGCCTGAAAGACACAAGCCCGGAAACCCAACTGCCGATCAGAAGCCCATCTGCGATATCCGGCCTGCCCGACAAGGCCCTATAGGGGACCCCCAAGTATCGATCCGACCCGGCCCTGACAGCGCGCTGGTCACTCGCCTACTCCTGCGATAACCGCTCCCCCAGACCCGTGATCATTTAAGGGCCGTTATGGGGAGGAGCCAGCGGGGCGTAGGAAGCGGCGAAGGGGCGGATTGAGGGGGCACGATTGAGGGCGGACGTGAGACGTGAGTCATGGGCAGACTCGGTGGGAGGTCAATAAAAGGGCTAGGAGGACGACAGAACAAAGGACTGCATCTCAGGTATCTAAAACCTAAGGTACTCCATCAACGACCTAGTTCCCCCATTTCATCTCCATCCTCCCCCGCTTGCGCCGTGAGACGCCGTTCCGATCTCCTCACGAGTCGAACCGTCTCCGACGGGCCTCCTCTTTCAGATCACTATCTGACTTAGGCATCGGAGGGGATTTGGCCGGAACCAAGGTCCGGCCCCCTGACGAGCGTTCTCGTCTACGCAGGAGGACATCCGATCCACGGGCCGAGGCTTCCCCTCCGCCCCTCGCCGACCACGTAACCAGCTGGACGATCGAGGCTACCCCTCGTCGTCCGACCGCCGAGGCCGAGCACATCCGACCGAGGCCGAGCGTCTCAACCCGGGCCGAGGCTTCCCCTCGCCCTACCAATGACCGAGGACCCCGATTCGGCCCAGCCGACACGCTCCACGTCGTCTGCAGTTCCGACTCGCGCCTCGTCTGCACCGACTCGACACACCTGAGGGACCCAAACGGGCCCCTTGACCACGTTGACCGGGTTGTCCACGGTCAACGCGTTTGTAGTGAGAAAACACTCTGAAACATCTGGCGCCGTCTGTGGGAACGAACTGTCCCACGAAGAAACAAACCACACCTGCAATGACGCGTCTTCACCCGTCTCGACGAAAGGAGAGCAAGGCTTTGACGCGAAGCGACCGGGCCCGCCATCGTTGGCGAGAGTGGGCATGGGCCCGACGCGAGGAGGATCACGAGGAGAGGACCGGGAGACCCTCACCATCCCCACCGGTCGGGAGACCGAGCACGTCTGTAACGGCGCGCAGCTCGGACGCAGCTTTGGTGGTGTCGGTGATCATAAACACAGCCATGGTACGGCGACTGCTCGTCGACACCGGCAGCTCCTGTGACGTCCTCTTCATGTCAACCCTGGAAAAGATGGGGCGGCGGAAGGAAGACTTACGACCTCGCTCGGGTCCCGTTGTGGGATTCACGGGTCATTCCACCCCCATCATCGGCACGATCCACCTCCCGGTAACACTCGGAGGTCCACCAGACTCGGTGACCTTGGCGGTGGAATTCATCGTGTTGGGGATCGGGTCGGAATATAATGGGATCATCGGCCGACCCCTACTCAACGCCATCGGCGCGGTGGTCTTGACCCTCCATCAGACTATCAAGTTCCGAACGCCCGGGGGGATGGGGCAAGTCGAAGGCGATGCGGGGAGACCGAGTACCTGCTATCAACTGGCGGAGGAAGGTCCCGAAGATCGTCTCGCCGACCGGATGGCCGCGCTGCGGAGGAGCAAGAGCAGATCCCGGTCACGGACGTCGAGGGCCGGTTCGTCTCAATCGGGAGAGGGCTAAGCCACGACCTGAGGGACCAACTGGTCGAGTGCCTGGAGGCGAACCTAGACATCTTTGCTTGGTCACCGGAGGACATGCCCGGCGTAGATCCCCAGGTGATCGTCCACCAGATCAACGCCGACCCCAACTTCAGGCCGGTCAGGCAGAAGAAGCGGAACCTGGGCGGAGAGAAGATGAAGGCGGCCTCCGAGGAAGTGGAGCGTCTCCTCGACGCCGGCTTCATACGGGAGGTCTGGTACCCGGAGTGGCTGTCGAACGTGGTGATGGTCAAGAAACCCAACGGGAAGTGGTGAATGTGTGTGGACTTCAGTGACCTCAACAAGGCCTGTCCCAAGGACAGCTACCCCCTGCCGCGCATTGACCACCTGGTGGACAACGCCTCGGGGTACGAGATGCTCAGCTTCATGGACGCCTACTCAGGGTACAATCAAGTCCAGATGGATCCCCGGGACGAAGAGATGACAGCCTTCACGACGGACCGGGGAACATACTGCTACAAGAAGATGCCCTTTGGCCTGAAGAACGCAGGGGCCACCTACCAGAGAATGGTCAACAAGGTTTTTAGCTCCCAGATCGGGAGGAACCTGGAAGTCTACGTCGACGACATGCTTGTCAAGTCAAGACAACCGGAGGACCACATCGCTGACCTTCGGGAGACCTTCGAGCGGTTGCGGCGACACCACATTCGACTCAACCCCGCGAAGTGCACGTTCGGGGTAAGATCTGGCAAATTCTTGGGGTTTATGATAACTAACCGCGGCATTGAAGCTAATCCTGACAAGATCGATGCACTGATCAACATGCATGAGCCGACGACGATCAAAGAACTGCAGAGGCTAAATGGGCGCATCGCAGCCCTGGGGCGATTCCTTTCCAAATCGGCGGAAAGATCACTCCCCTTCTTCAAGGTCCTGAGGAAAGCGATCGCGGAACCTTCAGACAATAGGAAGGCGATACTATGGGACGAAGACTGCTCCAGGGCGTTTGCGGATCTCAAAGAATATCTCCGCAGCCCGCCTCTCCTGTCCAAGCCACGAGAAGGGGAGTCGCTGAGCCTTTACCTGGCGTGCGCAGAGGAAGCTGTGAGTTCGGTGCTGATCCGGGAAGACGGCGGGGTGCAGTGGCCGGTGTACTACACGAGCCGGATCTTGAAGGGGGCGGAGGTGCGGTACTCGCCCATGGAGAAACTGGCGTACGCCCTCGTCCTCTCAGCACGAAGGCTCCGACCCTATTTCCAAGCCCACACCATACTCATCCTGACCGACTCACAACTGGAGCAGAACCTCAAGAGATTCGATCGAATGGGGAGGATGCTGAACTGGGGGGTGGAATTGAGCGAGTTCGACCTCCGATTCAAACCGCGCACGGCCATCAAAGGGCAGGCTCTGGCCGACTTCATCGCTGAGTGCACGACGGAAGGAAATGGCCCCCGGTAGAAGAAGGCCCAGCAACGGTAATTGCCCAACCCTTGTCCTTTCTTTCGGCTGACCACCTCCAGCCAGGAATTCCAGGAGCGTGGATAGTCCATGTGGACGGATCGGCCACACAGTCAGGAGGCGAGGCGGGGATTGCGATCCGATCTCCGGAAGGGAACGTCGTGGAGTACGCGTTGCGGTTCGAGTTCCCGGCCACCAACAACGTGGCAGAATACGAAGCGGTGATCAACGGCCTGAAACTAGCCTGGGAGCTTGGGGCCGAATCTGTGCGCCTCCTCAGCGACTCGAAGCTCATTGTCAACCAACTTCTGGGAAGTTACGAGGCGCGGGAGGAGACAATGCAGAGGTATCACGTCGT
Source organism: Scilla litardierei (assembly GCA_030789695.1). Taxonomy (NCBI): domain Eukaryota; kingdom Viridiplantae; phylum Streptophyta; class Magnoliopsida; order Asparagales; family Asparagaceae; genus Scilla; species Scilla litardierei. Next base: position 58,414,973 of record CM061137.1, read on the forward strand.
CGCCAAAGCTGCGCTCTCCAGGTTCAAAAACACGGAAGTCTTGCATCTTCCGCGGTCGGAGAACGCACGGGCGGACGCGTTGTCGAAGCTAGCCTCGTCCTCGCCTAAGGAGCTGGGCCGCACCATCTACGTGGAGAACCTGCAGTCCCCCAGCACGGAGGAGCGGGAGGTGATGGCGATCGACCAAAATCCCACCTGGATGGATCCGATCATTCGGTACCTCACTCATGGGGAAGTGCCGACAGATTGGGACGAGCGTTGGACCCTGGAGAGGAAGGCGCTCCGATACATGATCCATGAGGGGACGCTCTACCGGAGGCGCTGGACGAAGGCTGATGTCCTCCCGTACCTGAAATGCATCGGACCGCAGGAAGCCGACTACGTCCTGCAGGAGGTTCACGAAGGGATCTGCGGAAATCACCACGGGGGCAAGATGGTTGCACAGAAAATCTTGAGGGCGGGATACTACTAGCCGACCCTGGTACAAGACGCAACAAGCTACGTCCAAAAGTGCCAGGAATGTCAGAGGTACGCCCACCACTCCTCAATTCCCCCATCGGAGCTCATCCCTATCGTGAGCCCCGTTCCCTTCGCGAAATGGGGGCTCGACATCCCCGGACCGTTTAAACCGGGCCGGGGGCAGCGGAAGTATCTGATAGTGGCGGTGGACTACTTCACCAAATGGATCGAGGCGGAACCGTTGGCCACCATCACATGGAAGAAAGCGAAAATCTTCGTGTGGACTTCCATCATCTCCAGATTCGGAGTCCCCCGGTCCATCGTCACAGACAACGGGAAACAGTTCGACTCCGCGGGGTTCAAAGACTTCTGCGCGGAATGGGGAATCAAGCTTCTCTTCGCCTCTGTAGCACACCCCCAGACCAACGGAATGGCGGAAGCGGCCAACAAGTGTATCATAGAGCCCCTCCGGAAGAAAGTGAAGGACGCCGAAGGAAGCTGGCCGGAAGAGCTCCCCGGGATACTCTGATCATACCGGACGACCCACAAGGAGGCCACCGGCGAGACCCCGTTCATGCTTGCCTACGGGGCCGAAGCAGTGGTACCGGTCGAGTTGGGCGATGAATCTCTCCGCCTCAAATACTTTGACGAAGACAGGAACTCGCAGGGTCTGGAACTCAGCCTGGAGCTCCTCGGCGAACGACGGGAACAAGCCCTGGCCACCATCATCCGCCAGAAGCAGAAGGTGGCCCGATACTACAATGCTCGGGTCAGGGGTCGAAGCTACCACCTGGGAGACCTGGTCCTCCGGAAAGCCGGCTTCAACCTGGATACCGCTCGCAAGGGGAAGCTCGCGGCTAAATGGGAGGGGCCCTACAAAGTCATCGAGGTCCTCGGACCTGCGACCTACCGTCTAGCCAATATGGAGGGGAGGATTCTCACTCACGCTTGGAATGCGGAACATTTACGCAAATACTTTCAATAAATGTATCGTTTCTTGTGAAATAAATTTATTTGAATTCGTTCCTTTCCAGATAAACAAAAAAGATGTACAGAGGGACGCACGAAGAGGCCGAGGGGCATTCCCCTCCCTCATTCATCTCCAGGGGCACCTGTGGGGCCACCGGCTGGCAGCCCACTTGGGTCATCCCCCACATTCCGTTCGGCGTCGGGGTGCACCCGGAGATCCTCGAAGTTGACCCCCGAGAGTGGGAACTTCTTTTGGATCTCGGACTGACACCGGGCGAAACCCTTCTCGAACGCATCCGTCAAGGCGGTCTCAACGAAGGAGGTGGCATACTCGGCCACGGCATCCTGAGCGATCCGGGCCGGATCCACCTCCTCAAGCCCGCGCACCCGGGCCTCTAAGGTCTCGATCTGGCGTCGGTGCTCCGCCCTCTCCTTCTCGATCTCCCGGGATCTCTCGCCGAGTTGAGCAAGGAGAACCCTCACCTGCTCCTCCGCCGCCTCCAGACGATCGGAGAGCTCCAGGGCCTCGGGGGCAGCAACGGAGACGGGGATCCTTTCGGCTTCCCCAGACGTGTCGGCATCTCTCAAAAGCTCGGCGACCCGCGCCTCGGCCTCTGACTTTGCAGTCAGGGCCAAGGCCCTTTCCCGATCCGCCTCCTCCAAGGCAGAGGACAGCTCAGCTACGCGGGTCTCCCAAGACCTGACCCGCACCTCCTCTAGCTGACCTGCCTCTCCTTCCTCGCCATGGGCCTCAAGATCCCGCCCGGCATCGGACTTGGCTTTGGGAAGCGCCGCAAACTGACGCCTCATCGAGAGACCCACCGAGGACAAC